>OX401855.1:10474384-11074384 GCA_947859175.1 Gandaritis pyraliata | reverse complement strand
CCGGTTCTGCGAGTTTGGGGAACTATTCGGGAGTTTGAAGGATAACGGGTAGTCGATCAATTTTAATACACGTTTACTAAGCGTCATAGACAACATTTCTTTTTATCGAAGAGAAGACCAACCAGACTTTTACTTTTCTTATATTTTCATAGATTTTTCTTTGCTAAAACATTTGGTTCACCTGTATAAATGCATTTGTATTTTTAAATATTTTAAAACAGACATAAATACCCAGGCAGGTAGGTAGAACCAAGGATACCTAAGAAGACAAAAACAGAAATACTTCTAAGATATAAATACGTAGATATAATGTAGATATGCGAACATACCTAACTACTTTATATGTATAGTATACATAGATAAATACATTTGAGTGCTTTCCGTTTAAAGTCCTATAGGTATCTAGTAGTATTACCAATTTAGGTGTATATTACTTAAGATAATGGCAAAAATAGGTGTGTTTAGTAAGTCGATAGGAATGTTCTCTGCAAACGTCCTTAGCTGGTTTTTCCAGCTGGCTTACAGGCCAAAGCTCCGATACTAACATATATTTAATAACTAATAGAACAGCGCTGGTTTGAAGTTTTTATAACATAGTAAAGATAAATAACTCCTTAGAATCATCGTCACTTACCGCTTCAACTAACCTCAATCAAAATCAAAATACATTTATATGTAAACACAGGTAGGTAAAATGGTGACATGTTAATTATTTTTGTGCACTGTGATTGGCCCTAAAGAAAGAAAGAAAAAGCTTTATACGACAACACATCAAAACGTAGCACAATCAAAAAAACAAAAGTACATAAAAGTATGTTGCCAAAAGGGTGACAGCTCAGCATTATTGTTGAATTGCTAACAAATGGAATTCATCGCTGATTTTCATCTGAACCCAATCGAGTGATGGCTTACCTACGCCAGACCAAAGCGTACTTTGTCCATATAGTAGGTATTATATATGTAAGTGGCAAAACTAAAATGTATGCACATTTAATATAAAGGTACATGTAGACACGTAAAATACGTGATTTCAATGTCAATCCTCGCGATCAAAAATGAAATCCACTATAAGCAATAATAACGTGACTAGCGTGGTACGTCAAACCCGTCAGTCAGTATTACCGCGGGCACTTTCTCACAAACAGAGCGGCCTTATCGCTGTAAATACATTTCGCCGGCATGCTAAAACGGTTTTAGTTAATTACCGCAAGTAATGAGTGAGGGTGCCAAGGTGTTCCGATTGCGTGATCCCAATCACAAAAATCATGCATATTTTTATAAATAACCTAATGGGTTGCCCGTGACTTTGCGCGGTGTAAGTTTTTGGCCCTAAAACTCACCACCAACAACTAATGTTGGTAGCCAAGACAGGAACTTTTCAACACTGATTTTCACTGAAGATTGTTACTACAGAATGTATTTAGGTGTTGAGAAGTGTCTATTTCTCTCTTACTAAATTAAAAGAGAAACCTTTAGCTGGTTGTGAACCGCATGATGTCGGAGCGCTTCTTCCCACAAACACGGGTAGGTTGTGAAATTATCATGAACATGCATGGAAAAATTAAACATAGAAAAAACGACCGAAAATGATTTAAAATTGGAAGACAATAAATTCGTGTGTTTGGCCGTCATATTGGATGTTTTGTTCAAAAGCTCCATAAATCTAAGAATGGTCGATTTAAGATCAGTTAGTTATGTATTTTGGTGATTTTTTTCATAATTTTGTAATAGAAAATATTTTGTGGTGTCGTGTAAAGCCTAAAACAAACATTTCTTTGTTGAAACAGGCATACGAAGGTGGTGATTAGGAGCCATTACCGCGCCAGTAATGGCGGCCGCCGCCGATACCTCGTCACGGTGCCTAATTGCCGTTGTTTTGGTGTTTTACGGTCATGGGGGAAGTATGGGACACGACACGAGGCTGAAATGCTTTTGTTTTGTCCTAATGGAAAAGAAAATTCGCGTTTGAAACTTTTCTTTTACTTACCTATTTTCTGTTATATTCGTAGATTTTGCTAGCTCTCACACGTAGAACAATATTATATAGGTTCTATTATACACCCACGCATAATCTTCGATTAGTTTAATTTCGAGGCCGACATTGAAAGTAGGTACTTGGTATTGCCACGTATTATGCCATATCTACCTAATTATAATTGTGTCTAAAGATTCGAATTTAAGCATTGATCGGTTACTGTAGAAATAATAAACTAAAAGACCTTGTATATCACCCTGAAGTCTGTCAAAATAGCATTTTTATTCACAAGAGGACTTCTCATTGCGGCTTCTGTTTCATAATTTGTTTTACACAACAAGATAGAGCTTAAAACAAGCGTTTAATAAAATCGCAGTGCGTAGCACCACAGCACGATGCTAATATGCAAACATTTGATGTTATAACAACAAATTTATTCGTCGTGCATTGCGTATGAATAACTAATGCTGGGAGTTTCTCGGCGAGTGTTCCCACTGAGCTTTATTGTTTAAACTGTTACGTAGGTGTCAAACATACTTAGGTAGTCTATACTTGAACTTGTAGAGGCTTGGAACGTATTGTTTTGTGTCTAGGCGCGCGAACCAGCTTGTGTGTGGTTACAAATCTCAGGTTTGATAAATGAAATTCCTAAATCTATTATCAGGATAATTATAATATTGATCTTTGACTTTACTTTTAGGAAACCACCTATGGATTACCTACCAATAAGCCTTTGCAAAGTTTGGTTCTTTGACCGAGCATTAAAATAGGCTATATTATAGTTTTTCATGTATTTTGCTTCGAACGTTCTCCGGATTCAAATCTCTACCTATCTCTGCCAATTTGGTAATAAGCTAGATACTTAAATGGCGTATTCTCTCGTGATTGTATTAAACCTATTTATATCTACAACAGGTAAACTTAGCATTACTGTGGTAGTTATCAACCTATACCTAAGCACATTCAAGTAAATATCAAGCCAAGACAAGACAGAAAAACATCAGATAACTTTTACAAGCGTACGGCTCAGTCAAAATACCACCGGCAGCAGTCTTCTAACCAACATTCCCAATCACAGATGCCCGATAGCCGGTATCAGTAACAAAACGTGTACGTTTGTTCATTTGTCCGCTGCGAGGGGTCACACTATAAATATGCATGAGGAACGGAATGGCCACATGACGGCGGAAGCCGGTGTCATGACTCTGGCGATTCTTTAGTTGGAATTCACTGGTAATAACTGCGTAGACTCTAGATAGCAAGTAGGATTGTGGTAACTGCCTGGATAGTTTGGACGGTGAACAAATGATCAAGAAGATAATGATTGTTTGTTACCTAAGAAAATTTGAAGGAGAACTTTGCTATTAATGAAATGAAAATGAAATGTGTTTATTTTGCGTGAAATGGTAATAAAAGTTCACAAAAGTAAGTAAGTGACTACGGTAAGTGTTACCGAATCAAAACATGGTCAAGATTGGTGGTAGCAGAAAGCTGGTGGGTTACCTGATGGTACTTATGCCTAAACGAATGAGTTATGGCATTTTGTGGACTTAGTGAACATACCCCACCAAGTCCATTCTAGAACAGAGCTAGTTAGTAGTTTTGTATAATGATGACGATGTCAGGATGATGGTATTTAATTTAATAATAACAATCAAACCAACCTTGTCGAATTAAACGATTTATTTACGTAAATTATTAAAAATCAAAATATTTTAATAATATTACTAGCGCCACCTTGTATCGAATAGCGAAACTAATGAAGTCATTGTTTTTGATCAAGCAATCTAGAAAATATATTAATAAAAAGTAGAACTTATTACATTCTAAAATGATGTAAATCGTTTATTGTTTATTTTCAAACTAAAAAACTCTTGAAAGTCCATGAAACCAAAATTGAAACTTTTTCATTTTTCAGTTTCGGCTGAATACACTACTTTTAATATTTTCAGACCAAAAACGTCGGGCAAAACCGTTAAAAATACGTTGGTATAGGCACATGTGTCTAATTCCATCCGTGCTCAGTGCTTATGAAATATATGCAAAGTTATGCGTTTCACCCGATCTGTCGATGTGGGACGATAACACCTACGGGCAAACCTGCTATTTTCGTATTTTAAACGCAAGGAAAAAATGCTTTTATGGTTAATGCTGCTAATGGTTTTTTCAACGGTTTAAAAAAATTGACACATACGTAAATCACTCAATTCCTCTAGTTTTCTTTTTACATGTAACGTGTAACATTTTACGTGTAACATGTACTTTTAACATAATACCTTTCAATATTAATATCAAGTAAATTCTTTGGTAAACACCTCAATACTCAATACATTGATTGCTTTCACATGGTATTATAGTTGTTACATTGTAGGTAGGTATCACACATGAACCCCTAAAGGCCCTAGTGTTATTTTATTACAATAAATTTTTCTTTATGATAAAATTGATAAAAACATTTGCTTCTATTACAGGCTTTAAATGATTCTAAATGATTCTTTGTGATTTTATTGAATAAACGCTTTTTTGACTTTGACTTTAGAAAATCAAATGGTTGGTGATGAATATTTGTTCTACAAAAGAGATGCTTAAGAATAGTTTACAATTTAGATGGAATGACAAGCTGTAAGCCCTATTTCACCCTCACACGCAACTATATATTAAAAACTTGCATATTTGTTAAAAAGAATATAAATCTTTTCGAGCAATATACTCGCCCAGAAAACCTTAGACAGAAAAATAGATTAGCTATCCCTTCCTCAAAACTACAACTCTTTCACTCCGGTCCACATGCTATGTCTGTAAAAATGTATAACAGAATCCCTACAGATTTAAAAAATAAAGCTAATCCAAATCGATTTAAAACTCTCTTAAAAAAATTCCTTATTCAAAACTGTTTCTACATAAATAGTAATAAGCAACTTTGTAATTTTTAGTTTTATCTTAAAGTGCAATATTAATAAGTATGTAAATTAGAATATAGAGTAGATACCTAAAGAATATAAAAATGTTATTTAATAATTATGTTAGTAATATGGTTAAAATACCTAGTGACCATTTTTAAATTGTCGTGCCTTAACTGGGCTCATGTTGGTAGCATAAATATATTAAAGACCCTTTTGTACAACATGAACGCAATAAAGTACTTATTGAGTATTGAATTTCTTCAAACCGGCAATCATTCGTGAGCTCACTTGACGAATCTTATCATTCTCTCAGAGCATTTCCACCTCTTGTCATAGTTCCTTCAAAAATCTAAAACAAGCTCTGGAAACAGTTGGTTCCTGATTGTCACAAGTACGAAGTGTACGAAGCAGTACCTAACGGTACCGAGTCCCAAGCTATGCTATCACGTTTGGAAACAATTCTCCTGATTAACACTGATGTATTCAGGACTGGGCTATTTAGGGGCAAGTTTTGAGAATTACTGATGTCATAATTTGAACAGAAAGTTGAAAATATTCGTGGCCACTTCAGATTGAAGTCTAAACGTAGTGAAGCTCATAAAATTTCAGAAACTGGGAGATGTGTTTGGTTTATTTTAATTCTGTTCTCATTTTAATTTCGCATGTTTGCTAATTGACTAGTAAACATAACAGGACCTAATTTTAACATTCGAAACATCAGGTAGTAAGTCAGGTATAATGTTATAAAAAAAACCAAATTAGTGGGAAAACCACTAATAGCGTATTTTGAATAACTAAATACCGACCCAAACCTAATTTTTCCTTTAAATTTAGCAAAAAAACTTAGTAAACAAGTCAAAGTCAATTACCTTTAATTAGTAAAATCACAAAGATCATGTAAACTGGTCTTATATTATGTGCCAGTTCCTCGCAACCATATTATTTATTCGGTGTTATTGTTGATGTTTTTAATTAAATAAAATAAATAAATAAATATTCTTAGACTTTACACACAACACCCTCTAGTCCCAAACTAAGCATAGCTTGTAATATGGGAACTAGATGGCTGATAGAATACTTATATACTTTTTTTTTTGTAAATACATACTTATAATACATAGTAACACCCAGACATAGAACAAACATCTATGTTTTCCACGCACAAATGTTTGTTCTTGGTGGGGATCGAACCCACGACCCACAGCACGGAAGGCAGAGCTATTACCGACTGATCTGTGACTGTGATCTGTGTGAATTGTGTTTATATAATATTTTAATGTTGTTAATTAAGTTAGTATTAAGTAATTCGATTACACTATTGCATTAGGTTTCCTGTAATAATAGATGTACTATCTAAGTGAATGAAATAAATGAAATTAAAAAATATTCTAGAATAGGTAACAAGTTTAAATAAAAATCTGTCTATATAGGCCACCCTTCTCAGTCCTAAGTCCGTCCACTACAATTAATATGCAGTGCGTGTGTGCTCACCTACATCCACGGACATAATCAAAGATTAACCGAGTACTTACCACAGTTTACTGCTCTCCCGATAAATTGTTTACTTTTAGTGCTAATGGAAATGAACAGACAAATAGAAGCCTTTACCCGGCCATTTGGTAATCTAATTATCTACCTAACAATAAGTCTTGTGTCTTTAATTTCAGGTTCATTGTACAAATAGTTTAGACCTAGAAAAAAAGATCTTGTTTCGGTCGGCAATGTGCCTGTATTTATCCGTAGAAACAAATACGAATAAATGCAATAGATAAATTGTAAATTACTTTTTATCTTGTGTGTATACTTATTTAACGGAAAACTTTAAACTTAAGGGCTAGGTAGTATAAAGTAACTCTAAGTTTGAACACAAAATCAAGATGATTTTTGATGAATTAAAATAGCTACTTAGTCCTCACAACAGTACAGAGAGTAGTCATTTAAAATGTAAATATTCAGCTAAAATAAGACTTCACAATATTCAGTAAAGTTATTCTGAAATCCTGACATACCTGAAACGGAATGGAGTCGTCCCATTATTTTCCATTATTTAAATCAACGTATCGGTGTCCCGGAAACTTTTCAATTTGGATCCGGAATATATTAAAAGAAATTAATAAATGGAAAATTAAAAAAACCTGAGGGAGGACAAACAGAAACTGTTCCCAAATTAATACTTACCTATTATACATTTTCATTTTGAACATTACGTATTCTAATTAAAAAATTAATTAGTAAATTGTGGGAAAACTCACGGCTGAACACAGATTGATCTATCAAGTCTCTTTTACAATGTATGAGTAGGTATTCTATAGTTTTGCGAAGCTGTTGACTAATAAAGGTACTTTCTAATTATTTTATGCAAGTTTTCTAGATATTTCTTGCTACAAGCTTACTTAATAAAATAATACAGTACCTATTGTATTCAGTATAAAATGTGTCTACAAATTGTTTTCTAAACTTTACAAGATCGAACAAATATAGATTTTTTCTAATCTGATTTTTATAAGCAGCAAAGTACGTGTATGGACATTGTCTCATGTATTCATCCTGTACCTACTATTCATCTCAAAAGACAACAGTGCAACATAAATCGACGACGCGAGCAGAGATCAGTATTTCGCGGCTTTTTGTAGCGAATGCAAATCCGAAGACATTAGCGCGTGCAGATAACAAGGATTAAGGCATTGGGGTATGCTAATTTGGGGTAATTAGTCCCTTTGTCACCTTTGGGGTTCTTTTGGGGTTGAATGAGGTGAAAGTTATTTGTTCTACAAAGCTGCATCGCTGTAAAGCTTTCAATAAAAAAAGCTAGAGAAGCTAAACGAAGTGTCTACGCTTTATTAGTATATAAAGTATTCAGCCAAGGACTTTTCAAATATCGCTGTAGACAAATGCAAGGTAATCAGATGCCTGAGTATATACCTATCGTTTAAAAAATATATTTCACACCTTTACAGAAAATACTTCATTCGCAACTGGTGACGGTTGAAGAGTATTTATTCTTCTGCCACAACCAATTGCGGGTAAAGAATGATATTTATGTTTTGACAACTGTAATTTAATGAAATTTGTAATTTAATGAAATTTAATGAAAGGTTTTTTAATCCTATTTAAAATTACGAAAGAGATCATAGACAAATGATTACTTAAGTTTTTAGCATCATAAAATATGAAATTCTTTCATGAAAAATATTTCAGAGCTGCTCCACTCAAGTCAATTGAATTAGACCCCAACTCATTACAAGTCCCACAAGCTAAAGCATCTCCGGAGAATATTATCAATAAAAAGGCATTGATAAAATAAAAGGTTATAACAATATAACATAACGGTCAGCGGGGGCCATAAATTTCTTTCCCTTCTTCGCTCTGACCAGTCCAGGGTGCATAGTAAGTAGCTTGCCTTAATTTGGAAATAAGATGGATTAGACATTTGCAAGTAATTTATCAAGTATCGACTGGGTTTTTGTTTATTGTTGGTTAAACATAAACAACTGTGGAGTAAATGTGGTGAGGAATATTATAAGGTTGTGCGCTAACCTCCTTGTGACATACAAATATTAAAGTCATTGCAGTCTAATCCAGAATAGTCTTAATGTCATCTCTAACTCCTGTTCTATTTGGTTTAGGTACTGGTTTTAAACCCGTGATTCTAAACTTATTGAAAGTTTTATCTTGAACTTAAAGTCAAAGTCTTTTATTCAATAAAACCACAAGGATCATTTAGAATAAATTTTATAAGAATAAAGTGGATTTGGATCAATGGTTTCCAAAGTTTAATCATATTGGCTTTGAAAAGATCACACAGTTAAACAATAGTAAGAAAACTGTCATTTTTTAAAATAAAAAATAACGAAAAAAACCTACAACATATTTTAAAGCGTTACTGAATAAAGACAAACACTCAGACTGTGATCCTTTGACCAGCCAGCCGCGCAATGAAGTGTAAATATGTATTTACTCTGTCTCCCTTTGCCCCCTTACCCCCTATCCTCAATATGTTTCTGTTCCGTTATTTTTCAAAGGGACTTTACGGACGATCGACTTGTATTTGAAATAGGTAGGTAATCGTCTAGTGTAGTTTTCTATTTGTAAAGTTTTTTATTACAGTTTAGGTACCTAGTGCATGAAGTAGGTTGGTACAGTGTAAGTACCTACCTTGGTGCGTTTATCTTTTCGCATAATCCGAAGGTCCTTTATGTAAATTTATAGAGTTGCCATAAAAACCAACCCCTTAATTACTACGGAGAGCATCTTTGCCTTTTATCAAGCCATCCCGCAATCTCAACTGTTGCCAAATTTCCTAAGAAAATTCCCGTAAAATAAACGGCGACGGCGGTGCGCTCATTACACGCGGGTCATCAGTATGCATAATGAATGAGAAGCGCGCCATCTACCGGCGAGCGGCGGAACTGAATTATGGAGATGAATGGCTTTGAGAAGGTGATGTTGGTTTTCAGCTGAAAAAATAACCACAACTAGGTAGGTAGAAAACTTTTCTAGCAATTTTCATAAGCAAAAAATAAGTGATAAGTAATTAATTAATAAGCCTAATGTATTGCGAACTCTAAACTATCTTCTGTCTAAAAACGAGATGAAAAAAATTACAATTTCCTATAAAACAACCTAACATTATTCCGGTAATAAAGATAATTAAGCACCTTATACATCATAACCACCAACTACCATTTGATACTTGCTACTGTAATTCCCTTAAAGGTTTACAAACAAAACAAAAATCCCTAAAATTTCTTCAACCTTACCACCTAAAAAATAAAGTCGATAATGCAGTGAAGTTTCAAATAAGGATGTCAGAAGTAAGATTGTGAGAATGTACATAAGGGGACAATAACTAACAGAGGCGAAAGATGTCGCTAGTCGATTTATCACAGTAACTTTATGACAAGTGCCCTGTCGCAGTCAGGATGCTTTTTAGTGCACACCTAAGTCAGCTTTCTAAAGATTCGGGAAATATTGGATATGATTTTTTGATCCACATAGTTTTCTGGACTCCAGACAAGTAGATTATGTTTAGGAGTTTAAAAACCATAGATATTTTTAAAAGAACAACTTTTGGAACATCTCTCTATTTACAGAACGATTTAGGTATTTGATTTTATGGAACTAATTCCATAACTAACTACCTACTATGTAGCTAACTACATCTACATCATCATCAGCATCTACGTGGTAGTTATCTACAAGATTTGGTGGCTTAATAAACAAGAATGAAAACAATCATGAAGTTTCAGGTCGAAAACATGACTTTTGGTCGATTTCAATTTCCATTGGCTCTAAATTTTCTTGACTCAAATTAGCACTTGATCCCACTAAGACCACACTTATATCTGTCATCACTGGTGTCTACTTGAAATAAAGACTTGACGGAGTGTTTATCAAAGAAGAACTTAAAATAACAGTTTCGATTTTATACTTTTAAGGAATCTTTTAAATATACCACCTCTATAAAACCCAGCTCTTCTCCTCACGCTCCATACTTCCAACTTGGCACAGACTATGCTAATGCGCAGAGGGTCCAAAGGTTTTTGCCTACTTTCCTTCGTTCCGCCCATTTGAATAGCAGAGGTGTTTAGACACACTTGCCTATTCGTCCCCACAAGTTGTCAACCCTGGGTATAGTTTGGCTCAGTTTTGCTGAGTTTCTGAATTAGTTTGACTGATTTAGGTGACTTTATAATGAAGTGCTACTTTTATTTATAAATTCAATTGTACCTATCTTTTTTAATTGCTTCCTGATCAGGAAGTCTAATTTTTAAGTTTCTTACGGAGGACTTTGACAACTTACAAACCCAAGAAAGATTTTTTTAGCTCGCAGACACTGTGCCGATGAATTCAATAGTTATGAATGTATTTGATACTTAGCCTAATTTAGTTACAGATTTATCATTTTCGTTTGTTTTTGTAAACCCACTGTTATGGGCCTGTGTTATATTGCTGATTTTAAATGAGCATTGCGTAAACTTTGCTGAAGATGTTTGAAAATTCTAAAGTACCGTCTCACGCTCAAATAAACTAGATGAAAATTCAGCAAGATCAAGTACAGTCAGCTTCGTAATCTTGAAACCCCTCAAGTACAGTCGTAAACAGCACTAAAGAGTGGCTCCTAATGAAAGCTTTGCGTCGACGTCGCATGACTATTCATGTTTTCACCAGCTGAGGTTTTTACTGAAACTGTAAGGAAAACGAAAACAAAGCACAAGTCAATGTAAACATGACTGAATACATTTTTCATACTCGCAAAAAACCTAAATGTCATGAAACATGATATTTATGGCTGGTCATTTTTCTGTTTGTGTGCATAGTAAATTTTTCGTGTCGTAAATAAATAGATATGGAATTCTTGAAATTACGCTCCTAAAGAGGAATTACAACAAGCGAATCACGGGCCAGTTGATTTTTAAACCTAGCTATTTATAAAATCTAGTTTATGCAACAAAAAAATTGTCATGGTTCCAAATACAGAAGAATCAGATTGCAAAAGTAGCGTCGATTTATGGTCTGTAGGAATCTGGTTCAGCAAGGCCCACTTCTAATAACATCAATGAGCTTTGGAATCGTTTAGATTTTCTTGTTTTTTCGGACCGTTATAATCAAAAACTGAAGACAATTAATGTATTGCTATTGCAGCGCTGTATGAGCACCAATATTTAATATATTCGATAACAAGATCTAACAAAACAATTTTTTGTTATTTTCGTGTTGTCGATTACCGCCTTCCCGCCCACCTCAGCCGAAGGTCTCATCTTGATGCGGTGACCTCTCACCTCGCATTCTCATCTGCTTTGAGCCCACGGCTAATGTGATTGTACCACAAGTGGGCAACGACCCACCCCTCTCATTAATTGTGTGACTTGCGTGGGATTTATTGCGAAGCTTTTATTTTGAGTGGATTGTTTGGATTGGGTAAAGATCGTGCCATCTGTCCCGTTACATCACGTGGAAACAGAACTTTCTTTATTTTTTTTTTCGTGTGGTCACTTATATTATTTTGGTAGCTGTGCGCCATTTTTAGTTATTGCCTTGTCAAGATTTGGTATAAAATGGTTAGAATATTTTTTTATACTTTCAGGCATTTTCTTAAAGCATCTACAATACTAATACGTAGGCGTAGGTATGTAGATAAACTATAAAACTCTTATTACGTGCGTGATATATACGCATTTTAGAAAAAAAAGAGTCATTCTAAGACTTCCTATAGGCTTATCCACAAACTAAACTAAATCTAATCACGTTATATTCCAACCAAAACAAACCAGTCCGCCATTTCCTTATCTAAACTACATAAACCCAAGGCACATAGCAAAGCTCTATATACATAGTAGCTGTACCTACATAGATGCATTTGCACACTGGCATACCGACACGATACAAACATGTTAACTAGTCAAAGTCGGCGCCCGATATCGTTGTCGAAGCATCTAGTATGTTATGATTACTGACCAAATGTGTGAGATTTGATATAGCACTTAGAATATAGCAGAATTTGAAGACCTAAAGTTGAAAACACCGTCTTTACCACGGACAATGTGACAATCCATGTCCACGAAAGTTCTATAAAAGATCACAAATCTTAGTTGCCCATTTATTATATTGCAAGCCCAACTTAGTCAACCTCTTCGCCGATATCGTGTTAATATCGTGTCGTTGTGTGATAGCCATGGCTGTACATAATGTATCCACATCGAGTGGGCGCGAGTGTTCTGCGGAAACTCCCCGCTCGTTTCAGGACTTCAGGGAGAGCGCGGTAAAGATTTTTGAAGGAATGAAATTGTCGGACATTTTCTTGGTTTTGTTTTCAGATCTTTAGAGGTTGTTGACCAATGGTATGAGCTGAGTAACCTTCACATCAATATTTTTAAATGTAATGGACTGAAATGGGTTTATAATCAACTCTGAAAATATTTCAAGGTTGAAAAAACCATCTAAAATATCTATTTGTCCTACCATATGGCCACAAATAAAAATTCTTTATAATTAGTTTCTTTTCTATAATCTTTACATAGTAGAGATTTTTTTATAGATACGCATAAAATAGGGGGCCGTGTAATAAAATCTATGTTTTTTTCTTCATAAGTAATGGTATTACAGTTCAACTCCTACAAACCCATAGAAAAACAATAAAAAACCGCAACACCTTAACTACCCTCATAAAAACCACAAGATGACCGCGCCTTAAGAAAAGACAACGCAGACACCCCAAAGATCCAAATGTTGGTAAAAGAAAATACGCCCCTCCCCCACCCCCTACCCCCCCTCTCGAGAACACTCGAGATCCCGATTGTTCATGTATGAATTCACCACATTAAGAGTCAAGTAGGATAAAAACGGGACGCGAGCAGAAAGCTTTGAAAAATATACCACTGAGTGATATTCCCTTTGGTCTTAAGTGTTCCTTTTTGTAAGTTAGAGGCAGTAAAAACGAACCGGACGTTTCGTGAACAAGATTTGGGTATGCTCGCTGTCTCGTGGATGTTTGACTAAATTGGCAATCAGCACTGTAGCATTCTCGTCGTATTTTTCAATTTTTTTATGAAAGGTACCTATAGTTGTTACCTTTGCTTAAAATACGGATATTTAAGTAAAGTCCTTTTATATTAATAAGTAGTTTTTTATTCTCATTTTAATACATACTAGTCGAGGTTTCTTAAATTGCGTGACTTTAAATAGGTAATATGTCAGCATTGAGCATTTATTCCAATTATTCCAAGATATAGTTGATTTTAGATGAACGTTTCTAACTCATAAAATTTATTTCAGTTTAATCAAAACAGTATGAAGGATAGGAAAACTTTTCTACACCAGTATGAAGGTTTAATTGTCAGCCTCAGATTTTGTAAACGAAAAATCCCTGGCTTATTCTACCTTACTTTGTATTTTTAGTAAAAAGTTTGCTGTTTCCTAAGAAACCCACACTCAAGTTCCACGGTCAATACCCAAACTAGAATAGATAATCCATAATTCAAAGGCCCCAGTCGAATGTTATTGTAATTCACACGTTCGCGGGTACACGGGCAATAACTCTCCGAGAGCTGGTGGTATTACCATAGCACTAGCCAGCGCTAGCACGCGCCTTTCCACCAGTCTAGTGATGCTACGATCTACGGAGACAACGTAAATGGAGTACCAGAATAACTGTTTTATAAAACTAAATGATGGAACAAGCCGATGTTAAGTGGTAACCACTGCCTATAACCATTGCTTCACTAAGCACCTTTACTGAAGACATACCCTGTGATGGATTGCACTGCGCCCATCACTCTGAAATATAAAGGTGTTATAAGTTTAATGTACCTGTCATTGCACCGGCACCCATACCCTTCAAATTGGAACACAGCAATGCGAGCTGTGAATGCGAGCATCACCAGTGCGACGGCAAAAATAGGTAGGTACGGATGTAGTATTTCCCCGGACGAGCTCTTTCACAAGAAGCTCTACTACTAGGTACTTGTTGATCTTGTGTCAATCTAAGGACGGCCGTAGTAGACGTAGTGGGCGTAGTAAAACTGCGCTGCTTGGCAACGCTATTTCAACTGCAGATCACTGCTGCTGCAGAAATGGGCGATTCATACACATTCATAAGAACTATTAATCTACTGTATATATATAGTAGGGCTAACAAGTAGATGCATCTTCTTCGGATCTTCAGGAGCTTTTAAGCTGTGGGAAAGCCTCCAGCTAATGCTTAGACTATCAGATTACAGGCCTATTGCACGTAAATTGTGTTGTAATCCGTAAAAAAGTGCTCTCTTTCCCAACCCTACCTTATAAACACAGTATTCAATTTAATTGGATACAAAAGATGTAATAAGGTTTTATAGAGCGGATTATGTCTTCATCTACGGGGTATGCTAAACGAAGAGTGGATGGAATTCTAAACGGTGTCTGGAATATTTGGCCGCAATGTATGGAAATGTGAGGAAAGTGGAAAACAATGTCCGAATATTGAAATGACCGCTATTGAGAATATTGGATAGAGCTTTATGTATTTTTGTTATCTTTACGACTATTTTATCTCAATATTAGCTGCCGGTATATAGTTGGAATAAACCTGTTTTTGTGTAGAATAAAGTAAGTAAGTGAACTTATCGCCTCTCAACTTAAACTATTTCAATATGCCTAAGCGCCGATTAACTTTAGACAGAAGTTTAGCGAAAATTATAATTAAGTTTCTTACTTGTGAAAACTAGCTTCGCACTTATATACTTTCCTAATTAGGACTAAAATCGACTGCCGAATTGTGAATCTCTTGACTTTAAAAGTAGCTAAAAAATATGGATCACACATTATATTTTCTAGCTTCGCAATGAAAAATCATCAAAACTCTTTCCCAAGTTATGTAAATAATTTATCCGGTCCGCTAACACATAATTCACAAAGAAGTCAAAACACTACAGCACTGTTTTAAATCGCATAGGCCAACATAGGCGGAATTAATCGGTTTGGTGCCGCATAAAATCGACTGTTTTTATCAATATTTGAAAAAGTTCACAGTTCACAAAAAAAAGGAAAAAATGATTGAATGAATGTGTGAAAATGGTTCACGAACGAATTAACCGAAAAACGTAGAAAATTATAAACCGCATTTATTTTTATTTCGTGCCAAACCAAAATGATCTAGCGTCAAATGATTAAAGATTTTTGGCTTATAAAGTTATTGAAACCAGTGTTATCAAGACTGTTTCGTACCTTCTTTGTGAATAAGGGACCGCTGTAAACAACCTCCCCGGTACATGAATATGGAGTTCTCTTAATGAAAGAAAAGAAGAGGTGTTAATCTTAATACCACTTTGAGGGATTCGCGTTTTGATTAATACAATCAAAACAAACAGCACCAGCCCGGCTTAAGGCGGCAGAGATGGCGCGCTTTATAAAGGGGTCAAATTGCAGACTTTAAAGTATAAACGGACTACGTGACTATGGTCGTGGCGACCAGTTCAAAACCTTGGGCGTCTATCATTGAATATGTCAAACAAAATTGAATTATATTTGACTTTATAATAATACGACTTTATATAACGATGCTAAGATCAGTTTAGTCAAGATTCTGTATTCAAGTTTCAGACAGATTCTTTGTCTTATTGTTTTTGATCTGAAATATCAAAAGTATTTAGAACTCGAGACATACAAACTCTGAGTTATTGTCTCAAATCGAATAAGCGATTGAGGGAAAGAGCAGACGCGTAGCTTTACAAGTATGTATTTAATTGATACTTAAGTGGACCTAATGAATAGGTACCTACCATTTTGGTAGAGGAGTTATCAAGGGTATTTATAAAACATTTTAAAAGTCCAAGTCCGCCTCTGGCGGTCCCTGCCCGCAGCCGACCCTCGGTTCTTCATCAACCGCTGGAATTTTAATAAAACCTCACCTATTAATCTCTACTGTAAACTCATTTTAATTTTAAACTTACTTTTCCCTAAATTAAAACATTTCTTGTTTATAAACCAATTCGTAAACTGAATATTAATTTTATCATCTCATTACATTTTGATATTTTATGAATGATCAAACAACCTAATCAAAGATGTGTAATTCGATTGTCTCCGACAAAACCGATTAATTATGGTATCGGTGTCAGTAGAGAGTTATTGGGCACTCTACCCCACCTTCAGTGCCTTCGGCACTTTCGGTGGGGTGAGCGCCCAATAACTCGTTTGACTCCAACAATGAAGTGGGGTGGGCGCCGAATGACTCCAACAATGAAATGTTAACTCGTTTGTTAACATGTTTACCCCGCTAAAAGTATAAAAACATGATTTGATTTTAACTTAGATTTGCGGTTACAAGCGTAGTATATCTGTTAAGCGTAAAATAATCTGATTAGCTTATGACTTACCTTGATTGATTTGGCGAACCTATAAAATGTCAGCATTAATAACAGCAGTAATTTCATTAGTACGGTCATTCTACTACTGACACTGTCACGATGAAGTTCGTCAAGCAGCCGATTTCACTACAACTAAACAACATTAGTATTGATCCTAAAATACGGAGCTTACGTCATGGTAAACTTTTACCAAATACTATACGCTGCATAATATGCGGACCATCAAACTGTGGAAAAACAAATTTAATAATTGGTTTACTTCTACATGCAAACGGATTACAGTTTCGAAATGTTTATGTGTATTCTAAAACTCTTTATCAACCAAAGTATATATTTTTGGAACAAGTTCTAAAAAAGGTTCCAAGTATTTCGTTTTCTAAATATCATGAAAATGAAGAGGTTTTGAAACCGGAGGCTGCTAAATGTAATTCCATTATTATATTTGATGACGTGGCATGTGAAAACCAAAATAACATTCGAGATTATTTTGCGACGGGTAGACATAAATATATAGATTGTTTCTATTTGAATCAAACTTACAGCAAAATACCAAAACAGTTAATAAGAGATAATGCAAATTTAATTGTCCTTTTCAAGCAAGATGATATTAATATGAGACATGTTTATGATGAACATGTTAACACAGATATGTCATGGCATGAATTTAGAAACGTGTGTTCAAATGTTTGGAAAGACCCTTATAGCTATTTAGTGATAAACAAAGACTGTGAAAAGAATAAGGGATGTTATCGTAAAATGTTTGATACTTTTATTGAGTTTAATTAGATCATATTTCATCCACGAACGAAAACTGATTTCTCTTCAGTCGTGCTGTATCGATCATACGTAGGTGTGCTGTGAGAAATTGTATTTCATAATTTACCTACTTTAAAATTTAAGATACATAACGTGTAGCTAAAAATGGCGAATCCTGTTCATCCTTATTACTCTGTTGAAAGAAGGCGATTGGAAAGTTTTAGAACCTGGCCAAAAGGTTTATCTCAAAAACCTTCGGTTATGGCGGACGCTGGATTTTTTTATACTGGACAAAGTGATAGAGTTATTTGTTATTTTTGCAATGGAAAACTTAAAGATTGGACCCCAGAAGACCAACCATGGAAAGAACATGCACGCTGGTTTAAATACTGCTCTTATGTTTTGATTATAAAAGGCGAAGAATATGTGCAAAGTATTGGGTCGTATAAAAATCCTGTACAAAACCGTGATTGTGATATTATTATAATTGATGATAAAAAACTTGTACAACCTACCAGACGTGATGACCTGCTTGAAGCAGCTAAAATCATCTGCAAAATATGTTTAGTAGAAGAGGTAAAAACTTGTTTCATACCTTGCGGACATGTCGTGGCTTGCGAAAAGTGCGCTCTTTCTGTTTACAAAAAATGTCCCATTTGCAGAAAACTGTACGTAGACATAATCAGATTGTATTTTTAACCAACTTAGTACCTACTATAAATATCAAATCCACTTTAGAAATTTAACCATTTCTCATCTATCATTCTACAATAGTACATACCACGCACATTTCACTCAATTGAATAATCTTTAATCGATATTATTATGGAAAAGAATATAAAAAGACAAATCGCAAATGCTGCAGAAGCTGTTAAAAAAAAAGTTCGAAAGATGCGAGATATTGAAACTGAAAAATCTAGTATTTTGGAATCTGTTTTTAAACCAATTACTAATCCTCTTAATAAAATGATGGAGAAAGAAAAGAAGTACCCAAAATGTTTAGAAAATGATTTTTTAGAAACTTCAAGTCCATTAGAAAAAGACAAAACACTTAAAAGAGAATCCAACATCGGATTTAATGTTTTTAGTCCAGGTGATAAAGTTTTGGATGGATCGGAGGAATCTAGTGAAGATTCAGAAAAATCCGATTGTGAAGATGATACAAATAATGATTCGTTTAAAACAGTTGAATCAGGTTCTAGTGACCACAGTTTTGACATTTCGTCGTGGTCCAAGTCTTCCGAAAATTTAAAGGGTATTCCATTTGGTGTGAGAAATGAACGTGGAAAACTTATGATGGGAGCTACACGTGTGGGTCTTCATGATGATTATATTCAAGTTGGTGCAAACAAGTATAAAATTACGTCTGGGATAAATGAACTTTTATTTAAGAAAGTGCCTGACTTATCTATGATAACAGATGAAGATATAAGACATTATAAATTAATGTTACTTGAAACAAATGCTCATCGAAGAGATTACGATCCATTGAAACCCATTAAAAGTAACAGAGGTCGAAAATACTTGAATATCATAAAGCCGTTATTCAAGTTGCGAAAAGTTTCAGCAAGTACTGACACTAGTCAGCCTGACACACACGAAGGAGAGGGGTTGTCCATATTGAAGAAATGGAAGAAAAATGTTGATTACGTGTACTGGGATGATCCTAATGAATTAATTGATAGGTTAAAACTACTAATTGCTTCTAAAGATGCTGGTAATACTGGGTTAGATAATGAAATAATATCTATTGTACAAGAGTTGCGTGAGAGTGGTATTATTCCAAATAAATAAGGTATAAATCTAAACTCACTTTCATTCCTGCTTTACCCTCATGACCTGACAGTTCATCATCTAAAATGGATAAATTTGGTCATCATATTCATAAACGATTGCGTTTATCAGATTTCTTAGAATTCATTGACAAACCATTGACATTGGTAAAAGAAGAAAACGGAGAAATAGATTTACAATCAAAGAGATTAACAGGTATTATAATTCCTCTGAAAGCAAATGATGCTGTTAATAAAGAATACGTAGACCAACAATCTGAATCATACGCAAGCAAGCAAGAAGTTCATGATTTGATTAACACTATAAAAACAGATATTCAAAATTGTATTCAACAGTTTAAACAAGACTTCTGCACAAAAGCTGATTTAAATAAAATTAAAATATTATCCATAAAAGATGAGTAAAATACAAGTTGTAAACGAAATTCACAAGGCAGCGCGTAGAAACTTTATTCGAAGATCTGTAGTATTAAAAGGGATCGATGACTTATGGCAAGCAGATCTTATTGATTTTGTTAACTTGAAAAGTTTTAACCATGGCTATAAGTTCATATTAGTAGTCTTAGATTGTTTTTCAAAGTTTGCCTGGGCTATTCCAGTCAAAACAAAGACCAAATGTGAAATAGCAAAGGCATTTAATAATATCTTGTTTTCAACTCATCGTAAGCCTGCTAATTTACAAACGGACCTGGGTACAGAATTTTATAATAATGAATTTAAAAAAATAACAACGTTATATAAAATTAACCATTATTCTACATATTCCATAAAAAAAGCATCCATAGTGGAACGGCTAATAAAAACTCTAAAAAACAAATTATACAAAAGTTTTAGTTTGAGTGGTAGCTATAAATGGGTGGGGAAGCCATTAGAAAATGTTGTAGACTTATATAATGACACAATACATAGAATTACAAAACATAAGCCAAATGTTGTTAACCACACAAATCAGAATTTAGTAATGAAAAATATAAAAAAATCACAGATCAAAACTGATAAATCAAAGAAAACCAAGTTGAACATAGGGGATTTGGTGCGTATAAGCAAATACAAAGGTAGTTTTGAAAAGGGTTACACTCCAAACTGGTCTACTGAACTATTTTTAGTAAAAAAAGTTAATCATACAAATCCTTTTACTTATGTAATTGAAGATCTGCACAAACAACCGATATTAGGAACTTTTTATGAACCAGAACTTCAAAAAACAAATTCTTCCAACGTTTATTTAATTGAAAGAGTTATTAGAAAAAAAGGTAGCAAACTATTTGTTAAATGGCTAGGACTTTCAGAAAGTGAGAATAGCTGGATAGAAAAGCGCGCACTTTTATGATCGTAAAAATTATATAAAAATATATACCGTGTTACCTTTTGTCATTATTATCTTTGCAATGCGTGGTGGAGGACTAGTTAACAGTTTAATAAATAACTTACCATTTGAATTGCATTTACCTGGATATAACTTTTGTGGACCTGGTACGCGACTAAGAGCACGATTATTAAGAGGTGATAAGGGAATCAACCAGTTAGATAACGCCTGTATGCAGCACGATATCGCATATAATTCCACTAATTTAGAAGATCGACACAGGGCTGATTTCGAACTATTAAACATGGCTAAACAGCGTATGAAGTCAAAGAATGTCGGAAAGGGAGAAAAATTGGCTTCATGGCTAGTGAGCAAAGTAATGAAAACCAAACTTAAGCATGGTGCAGGAACAAAATCATTCAGATCAATTGTTTCTACAATTCGTAATCGACTGAAGACATTGAAACCATCGAACAATTCGAAAGCTATACGAGTAGCGTATTCAGCTGCAAAAAAACTCGTTAAAAATAACAAAGGAGTTCGAATGCCTCGTATCATACCATTACCGAAAACAGGTGGTATTCTTCCGTTGATACCAATATTTGCAGGATTATCTGCACTTGGTGCATTAGCCGGAGGAGCTGCAGGTATTACCAAAGCTGTGCATGATCACAAATCAGCTACAAAGAACTTTGAAGAGGCTCAAAGACATAATAGAACGATGGAATCTATTGCTTTAGGGAAAGGTCTTTACATGAAACCATACAAGAAAGGAAATGGTTTGTTTGTTAAAAATTCAAAAAACTAAGGAAAAGGTTACCCAATCGAGCTCTTACTAATTTAGAATTATTAAAATATGCATTTGAATACATACCTTATTTTAGAGATGTTTTTATGATAGATGAACTGCCTAAAAAACCAAATGATATCGAATGTGGTATTGTGAATTTAGATAATTCAAAGAATGAAGGAACTCACTGGGTAGCCTATGCAAAATATTTAGATTATTGTGAGTATTTTGATAGTTTTGGAGATTTAAAACCACCTACAGAGATAGTTAAATATTTAAAATCTAATTTATTTTATAACTATTGTAGCTATCAACGTTTTAACACATCTGATTGTGGTCATCTCTGTTTAAAATTTCTTCATGAATTTTGGGATAAAATTTCAAGGTAAACAAGTTAATATCTATTATAGGTAGTACTATTGAAATAAAAAATATATTGTATAAAATTAGGAGTAGGTTTTATTACCTTCATTTCTAAAATGTCTTTCACGCTGTCAATAACTGGTAACAAATCCACTTTATCGACTAACTATTGTCCTGCTTTACAATTTGATGGTGAATATGAATGCGCCCTGTTGCATTTGTCTACGTTTAATTCGATTCCTAACATTGATGGTAAAAATAATACATTTTACTATGGAGACAATGAAACCATAGAAATACCAGAAGGTGCATACGAACTGCAAGATATCTCTGATTATTTAAGAGCACAAGTGGGAAAAGGAACAACTTTTAATTTATTTTGCAACAATAACACACTAAAAACATTTATTTACTGCTCCAAAGACATACATTTCGAAAAAAACGATTCTCTTGGAACTTTATTAGGATATGGTAAACAAACTCTGAAAGCCAATATATTACATGAGTCGCAGTTTCCAGTCAACATTTTATCAACGACCGTGGTAAGAATCGAATGTGATATAGTGAGCGGCTCGTATATTGATGGAAAATCAAGTCATATAATTCATGAATTTGCGCCAAACGTTCCACCTGGATACCGAATCATAGAAATACCTAAGAATATAATTTACTTTCCTGTCAATCAAATTAACGTAAGCAGTATAAATATCAGATTATTAGATATTAAGAATAATTTGATAAATTTACGCGGTGAAGAAGTTCAATTGTACTTACATATCAGAAAAAGATGATTGACTACAATAAATATGGTAATACTAAAACCAAACACGTCAGTGTCAAACGAACGATCCGTAAGGAAACAACTAATAAGAAAAAAAAAATAACCGACGAAAATAAAAGATTTTTGGAGTTAATTGGACTTCTAAAATGAGTATTTTAAATATATCAAGCTTACCATCATTCGATAATACCATTGATGGTATCGAGTACCATTCGTATAAACCTTATGTAACAAGTTTTAACAGGAATGATGAAATCCGCATACCTATCAATCAGCAAGATCTATACATATTACCATCAGCAAGTACTCTGTACATAGAAGGAACAGTGAATATTATAAAAAAGGATACTAAACAAAAAGTTACAAGTGTGGAATTTACCAATAATGCTTTACTTTATCTTTTTCAAGATATTAGGTATGAGCTAAATGGCGTGGAAATAGACCGAATCAAAAATGCTGGAATTACAACTACTATAAAAAGTTTATTATCATTTAATGAAAATGATGCAAAAATATCAAAAGCTTGGGGTTGGGATGTAAATGGATCAAAAATTGGAGATAGTTTTTCAGCTTCAATTCCACTTAACAAATTTATGGGCTTTGCTGAAGATTATAAAAAAATTATTATAAACTGTAAACATGAACTCATACTTTTACGCGGTAATACCAATTTAAACTCAGTAAAACTTTCTCCAGGTGAGCATCTTGAAGATATAATAATAAATAAAATAGTATGGCGAGTGCCACACGTTAGGGTATCTGACAAGGAAAAAGTTAATTTACTGAAGATTTTAGAAAAAGATCGTCCCCTGCATTTAGCATTTAGAAATTGGGATCTTTATGAATATCCTCTGCTACCACAAACTACTAAACATACCTGGTCAATTAAAACTTCATCACAGATTGAAAAACCTAGATACGTTGTTATAGGTTTACAAACACACCGAAAAAATTTAGCAGACAAAGATATGTCGCGATTCGATCATTGTGATTTAAGAGATGTTAAAGTTTATCTCAATTCTACATATTTTCCTTATGAAAGTTTAAATGTAAGTTTTCCAGATACAAAATTTGCCTTAATATACGAACAGTATGTAAAATTCCAACAGTCTTATTACGAACGTAGAAGTGAACCGCTATTAACTGTTTCTGAATTTAAAGAAAAAGCTCCGCTGTTTGTAATAGATTGCTCAAGACAAAGTGAAAACCTTAAATCTGGTCCAGTAGTAAGCGTCAGTGTAGAACTTGAATGTAATTCTGAGATACCGAACCAGACAGCAGCATACTGCCTCATTTTAAATGATTGTCTAATTGAATACAGACCACTGAGTAATTTAGTAAAGAAAATATCATGAGCCGTGATAGTGTAATAGTAGATTTACAAGGGTTCAAGGACAGAAATAATCATTTTATTATCAAAGAGTTTGCTATATTGATCAATGGATACACTCAAACGTTTATTATTAAGCCTCCCTATCCATATAATAACTTAACAAGTGATGAAAAAAAGCAAGTACGGTGGTTAGAAAATCATCATAGGATTTTTTGGAGTGAAGGATTTATAGACTATCGAGAATTCAAGCGCACTATTATGTTGTATTTAAATAAGAAGAAAGTTATAACTAAGGGCACGGAAAAAGTGAAATGGATTCAGGAATTATGTAATAACTGTGATATTATAGATTTAAACGAAGAAGGGTGTCCTAATTTTTTAAAACTGTATAGTCAATATGATAAACAAAATGTTTGTTTGAACTGTGTGCATCATAGAAAAAAGTGTGCATTAAAAAATGTTTTATGCATCAAAATGTGGTGTGAAGAAAACAACATAAATGTTTTAAGTTAAAATAGTTTTTTAAGTTAGCATATTATTATTCCTACTCATTTTACAATAAAAAATATAATTTGATTAAGTATACCTACTTGTTTTATTTTAAATTTCCTTCAGTGATTATAATATGCCTATAACAGGAACCTAATAGGTTAATAAAAACAGATATTTGGAAGGTAATAATATTTATTCAATTAATTAAGTAATATATCTATCATATTAGGTATTTTCTTACAACTAGGTTATTTAGTTACATGTTATATTTTCACATATCTTTTTCACAATTCGTTCTGTTTGATCCAACACTTCGTCATAATTGTTTTTCACTATATACTGAGCCGATACTATCACGTTTTCACTGTCATAACCACTAATGTCCGTTATCTTAATTTGTATTAATCTTTTACCACTACACTTATCCCGACTGAGAACGAATGTTGACTGCTGCGATCGAAGTCGCTTATCTACACCAGATTTCTTCTTAGATTTTGATATTTTTCCATGCTTCTTCGTATTTTCACTAATATGTAATAATGGTAAGTCTTCCTCCGATTCTCCTGGAGGAACTTGAGCACAATGGAAGAGAAGTTCTTGGGTGTTTATCCCAAAAAGTCCGTCTTGAGTCTCGTCGTAATCTTTATTTCCATGATCCGTCATTATCTGTAAAACATAAAAAAAAGTTTAAAGGTGCATTCATATTAAACAGTAGTATTCGCAATAACATTTGTATCGGAAAGTGAACTTACCAATGAAATTAGCTTCAAATCAGATGCGCGCGAATAAAATTGAGAGAATCACCGTCAAGGGAAATGCAAATGAAAGATCTGAAACAAACACAATAAGAATTAATAATAAAATTGATGAAATGACCTGTTATATAAAATAAGGTTTTTTACTTACAATTTGTTTAATCCAATGTCACTCCGACAACTGTAAGCTGATTAATGAGCAAAGCTTATAAATTCTGGTGATGCATCGCTATAAAATTCTGATAATTCATCACTTTTCATGTTTCAACAAGTCAGTGCGCAGCGAACGTCTCGACCACCTGATCAGTGTAATATATCATTACCTACCTACCATATTTTGTTAGTGCGGTGCTCTTTGATAGAGGAACCTGAATAGTACCTAAGAATAATTGTGGGATGTTAACTTTAAAGAAAAACATAATACAATATTTTTATGTAGATAATTTTATTTACTCATATTTTCTTACATAGGTAGGTAATATCTAGATCATAGAGAACACAAAAACATAACTTAATCAAACCATGCGTATACAGCTAAATACATCAATTGAAATAGGTACTTATATTTTACTTAAAGTAAGTTTTAACATAACAATAAAAATTACATAAATATAGATGCATTACCCCAAGCTGTGGTAGATATTTTGTTAGATGACAGCAACCGTTTATCATCATTGCTAGAAAGTGCCACTTTATTTACACTATGTGTAAATATTTCATGTTTGATTGATTTAAATAATACATTTTTTTTGCGGATGACATTGCAGTTATACAGCACATTTTTATAGTCCCTCATATTTAAGTTTTTTACAACAGATTTTTTTGTACCTTTTGCCTTCTTTATTGTTTTGTCTATCGTTCTAATACAATATAGCTTTGAGCGCAACCCTACAAATTCTTCAATGATTTTACCACCCATTTCATCCTTAAATAGTCCTGGAACCTTCTTATTGATAATTGGCAAGTCAAATTCGTTGTTAACTTCATAATTACTGGTATCAAAATATTCCAAGAAATTTTGTTTGAAATCGATATAAGGATTTCTTTTTTGTACATGATAAACTAAACTGTCGGTGTCAGTGTAGCACAATTCAATCTGATTACCGTAGAAAGGTTTTATGATGGAGTAGTGAAAATCGTACATATGACTCTTGGATAGTTCTAACACAGTAAACCCAATGTATATCGGTTTGTTAAGAATAACACGGGAAGGCTTCATTTGGATTGCTACTAGATTCTCAGAAAAAACAGAAGCGTTGTGAAAATATGGACTAGCTATCAATTTCTCTGCACAATTTGTCTGTTTTGTTTTATTGTTGGAGTCACACCACTTGTTCACTAGTTTGACATCTATTCTTTTCTCATTATTTTCCAAAGTTTTTCCAAAAACACTATTGTTTAATAATTTGAAAAAATCTTGTTCAAATGTTGACTCTGCTCTTTGACGTAATTGAGTGTTAAGATCAATATATTGCTTTAGAAAATTACTTTGCTTAAATGTGATAGCACGATGAACTTTCTTCAATACCAAACCGTGTTGTAAACATTTTTTTAAATGTACGTAATGAATAACATAGTAGTATTTGTCATACAAATTAGGTATAAGTTTCTTGTTCTTACCACCAGATGGTATGTATTTTTCCGGACAAAATGGAAGATCATTATGTTCACTGTGCAAAGCCTCAGGGTATGATAAATCAACTTCAAGAATGTATCCATTTTCAGATATTTCACTGATATTTGTTACGTTCTTTTGTAAAAAAGCTATTTCATTTTCATTCATAAACCTAAAATCAGAATATGGTAAGAATTGACACATGCTATATCCGTATAAATTGTTACAGTCCAAATACATTAGATACGACTCTTCACTAGATGGATCGTAACTATCCATATATTCATTATTGGCTTTGGCATGTCTTTTGGAACACAAGCAAACGCCTCCACGAATACCTTTTTGTATCATTCTAAAAATTTCAACATCATTTATCAATTCTAGTCGGACACCTGTTTTTAACAGCATTGCATCAAAAGATAGGCTTGGTGCAGTAAGATAGAACGCGGGATCAAGATTGTATGAACGTTTTGATGTTTTTCTAAAATTTTCGAATATATCAGTTAGCAAAAGGACGTCTGTTTTAAGATATAAATCTGTGTACATTCCCATATTTTGAACATTAAACTCTAACCAAACCGAACGAGCATGTTCGTAGTCTTCATCAGTAATTGGTTCATCCGTTAAAAAGTTATGAAAATTAGCTTTAGAAGGCAAATTAGTGTTTTCATAACGATCCCATCGAGACATAAAGTCATAAGGATACACCCCTTTTCGGGTGAGCAGGTTAAATTGCTCTTCTTTTGGAAAATAAGATTTTAATTGTTTCAAGTCTTGTGTTTTCATAGTACTAACCAATTTTTCTAAGCTGGTTCCCAAAAACTTGAAAGAATCAACAAATCGAATTTGAATGCTTTCTTTGTCAGAAATTGGAATATACTTTGTGAAAGAAATATAGCTTTCCTTAGTTTTGGGTATCAATTTAATATTTCCGGGAGCTTCACCTAATTCTTTTATGAAGAGGTGACAGTCATAGCCAGATAAGTTATGAAAAAATACTGGTATGAAATTTGGTAGTTTATATTGTATGTTGCAATAACTATGAGCGGCGCCGCGGTATTTACCAGTCAAGTGACAATGATCACGGACCCTATCCCCTACTAAAAAATTATCACAAATGTGACATGTTACGGCACTTTCGAAATCACGAGCATCGTCTTCGTTGAAAATCATAGGAACGCATTTCTTTAGACTAGAGTATATTTTTCGAGCATCGTGATAAATAGAGTCTACGAATTTTGCTACACAATCTGTACCACGATAAGAAACGAACCGATTCTGGCTTTCATCTAAAGTGCACGTAATATGATACGCAAAAGCTGCAGGCACATGTCGCTGCCACGTTACTGTACTCGCCGTAGTTGGGTCAGGGTCACAAGACTCGTACCGTTCGAGAATTGTTTCAAAATCTGCGTATATAACAAAGGGCATGGTTTGTTTTCTGTTATAATTTTCAAACTGTATGAAAGAACCCTTTGGAGGCAGCTCGGTAGCGACTCCGCCACAACTGTGATTACTAAGCTTATCACTGGAATCAAAAAACATTAAACAATCGTCACATAAGTGTAATTTGCTATGATGTTTAGTTATTTGACTCTTTACAAGTCTTGACAAATCTTTAATGAGACAGTAATGAGACAAACCATTACTTTCTAAATAAAGTAAACGAATCACTTCTCTATTCAAAGTTTGTTTCGATTTATAAAGCGGACCTACTACGGTATTATTTTTTAAACCATACACATTTATAGCGATTTCAGGGTTATTTACTTCAAACTGCGCAATATCCAAAAAATTTAATGGGAATTTTATGTTTTCTACATTAAGCACATTTCTAAAATCTGGATACGAAGATACTCTTTCAGGATGACTTTGCGCTGGGTACAAAGCAGCAACAATTGACCATAAAAAGCAATACTCGTCATTATTGTGAATATTAACACAGGCTTTTTTTGATTTTATTGCATTTGGTAACTTAATAAAACTTGAACCGCGCAGAGGTTGGTATTTATTGATGTTAACTTCTAGATGGGAACTGCTCAAGAACGTCCATCCACTATCACGGTCCTGAAATTCTTCGTTTTTCTTTAGAAACATACTTTTTAGTTCTGACATTAATAAAACACTATCATAATTCTGATGTAGAGTGAAATTTTTAGTACAAAACGATTTCATTTCCTGACTATCATTTTTAACCATTAAAAACAGAGCATAGTATTCAAAATTTACTTTTATACTGATGTGGTCTTGTAGAGACATATCTATTAACATTTTGATCTTGTCTTGAATGTTATTCAAGAACAATTCTAAAGAACAATTGTTCTCATTAGAATCAACAATTCTATAAGAAGCTATGCGACTGCGAAATGCAGAATGTATTTTTTCTACACCTTCACAAAAATGTGAAATGTTTTTATTTTTATGATTAGTGCTGCGTAGGTGACCTGTCCAGTGGCTGCGCTCAACAGTTACGTTACAAACAGTACAGAAAGGCATTTTAGTGTATTATTTAGGTAGGTACTTAATCAAATTAACTTACCTAAACTTGGCCTAGAATTAATATTTACCTACCTAGTTAGGTAACTATAGTTATTTATATCAAAACAATTTAATGGATGCCTAAGCGTAACACGAAATAAAACTTAGTTTTCTTTATTTTAGTGATATAATAGGTACCTACCTACATAAGTAACATACAGTTTACGAAAAATGAATGTTATCACTAAAATAACAGGCCTCAGACGAGGCAAATGCCTCATGAGACCGACGCATAAACTTTTGAAGTTCGTTCCAATACGTGCTATCCCTCGACAGCTGAAGCTTCAGTGCCACTTGAGCCTTTTTCCATCTCTCCTGTCGCGGAGTATCGGCTATTTCTTTAGTGCAATAAACTTTTAGTTCCACGAAAAAGTCGCCAGAAACATCAGCCGTGCGGCGCACTTTCCCGTTCGCGACTCGAATAACAAGCGAAGAGGCGACTGGACTACTTGCAGCCGGTGAAGGGACCTCGAAAGCGCCTTCCAATCCAAATAAATCGTCCTTAGACGTAGAAGCTCTGTAAAACAAAAAATACATATTTGATTAAATCACGTTTAAAAAGCAAAAACCAGTGCTATAACAAAACAGATTAGGTATTTACTATTTTCATAAGTGCTTGCAACCATTCAGGTAGGTATAGAACTGTTATCTTGTAAAATGTGAGCTTGTGCTGATGCAATATTAAATAAATAAATATATTTAGAGTGTCTCAGCCAGCAGTAATAGACATGCAAGCATTTGATAGGTATGTAGCAGGAATCGAACCCACCACTGAAGCCACAACCTTCAACATGCTCGCACCACATCACGGAAATCGTAGGAAAATAAATAAAAATAATACCTTGGTTTGGGTTCGTCAAAGAGGTCCGCTACCGCGCAGTCACTTTTAGAAGAAGTAGAAGCTCTGTAAATAAAATAAAATGATTTATTATAAATGTGTAAATAAATTTAATGTTACTTACCTACCTAATTAAAACCGCTGAACAAAAATCAGTGCTACGTTAAAACTCATGGTGGTGCAATGAACGTGCATATGACAACTCCTTTAATCATCCTCAAATATTCTGAGACTCGCAAGCATTTGTTACGTAGCAGGAATCGAACCTTTTGACTAAACTCGCACCCCGCACCACGAAGGTCGTTAAAAATAAAATCACTAAATTACCTTGATTTTGAGTCCGATGGCGTCTTGGAGCTCGATTTCCGTTTGGTTGCTGCTTTTTTTGACGTCGAAGCTTTTTCCACTACAGGCGCACATTGAGAGGCTTCATACTCTGAGTCAGACCTGAAATACACAAAGATTTATTAGCCACATAAGTTATTATAATAAAATTTGATCATATCATCAGCCGGGAGTAGTTCACTGTTTAACATTATGAGTAAAATAAGGTAGTAGCTATAATATATTAAAATAAAGGTCCTGAGCTACTTTTATCTCTAGTATCATCCGAGAGAGATCCACCAAAAGAAATCTGGGAATCGAACCAACACCTCTGGCATAGAGACCGCGCTTCCACCTACCAGAGCAATGATGCAGCAATGGTTTCTCTCAATGATGTGATCTTGATCAACAAACCTTAAGTAAATAAGTACATAATATGTACCGGGGTAGGTACTTACCTACTCACATTTTATTTAAAAATATGTTGCAGATAATAACGTCGTCCGTCGAAGGTTCTGATGCGAATGTCACTTTTTTGCACAAATTGATAGATTTTATTCAGTAACACGAAATACGTTGTCAGCAAAATTAACCGTTCTAAATTCAAACCATAACCTACGCGTAATAAGTAGGATAACTAATTTCATGTCGGTTACGACCATTTAAATCGTAATGCATAATCCTGTTATTTATTTGAATTACAATAATTGAACTTAACACCATTCTTTTATTTCTACCGACGAAATTGAAACCGTTGCTCGCTGCAATAATAACATAGGGTGTAACAAAACCATTTACGAAATTTAAAGCACACAGGTTCCCTACACAGTTTTTTAAGGTCTAGGGTACATACGTAGCTCTTAGGGAAAGAAAACTTGTAACCATTTTATGGATTGGTTTCGCTTGTAAAGTAGATGTAAATGATAAATTATAACAAACGTATATGTTACAAAAACGATAATAAACTTAAACTGATTTCTTGTATGTAAGTAGGTCTAAGTCATGAATAGTATGTAGGTAATGTACTTGGTCGAAACATAAATATCTTTTTTTGAGTGTAGTCTTATTATACACCTTGTACATGACAAACTGTTTCGCGGTACCTATAGAAATGACAAAGATTATATTCGCTACATAATCATAATCGTATGGTATTACCTGTTGCCTGCGACTTGTTATGCATTAATTTTACTACATTTGTAAGAAATGAGATGAAATTAACCTAAAGGCTAAAAAGGCACTTCTAAACTTTCCGGCTCCTAAACTATTCATCACATACATCATCACCGAAAAATGTCTACCAGTCATCATTATTATTACCTAAATGTTACATTATTACATAGTGTATCTAGGTCCTACCATGTAGGTACCTAGTACATTGCTGTAAGAATTTACTTAATAAGTCGACAAACAAACTCTTTTATCATTTTAGGATCTAATAATATTTAATTATGTAGTTATGACTAAAGCCTCGCCACACTGATAACAAAGCTTTATATTGCCTTTGTCTAATAATTATGTACTACCTACTTACTAAGTCGTAAGTATTACTTTCAAAAAGGACGTCTAAAGATTTCTGAGTTTATTTTAATTTTTATAACAATAATAATTATATAGAAATACACCTTGATTTCTTATAAAATTCATAGCATCTTAAAATACTTAATTATAGTAAGTACATAAACATAGAGCTTCATAAAAAATATAGGTACCTACAATTTTTATGTTACTTTTGTTTTTAATCGCTTCGGTTTCGCTTTATGTCAGTGTGCTAAAGCTTTATCGTACCTCATGACAAATCACTTTGTCATCACTTTATGTTCCCACGTTTCCAGTACTGAGAATTATATCAACACCGGGTTACCTATGTAATTTTATTAAAGTAGTGTTGTGCTCGGAACCGAATTTCGATTAGTTTGACCGAAGCCAAAGTATCTTCATAATAAAATTATTAATATGTGTATAGGTATATAATTATAAAAGAGAAAATAAACCAGAATAAAATAACCACTTAGCACACCTTTGCGTTACAGTGATCCTTCTGATTTTGCTGAAATAAACACCTTTCGACTTTGACTTTGTGGAATGTGTAACTTTACTTTGACTAGATTGTATGTACAGTATTAACTAAGAAATTGAATAAGACAAGATTTTGTTCAGTCGCAGACGCAGTGTCGAAGCCGAACCGTCCAGGTTTCATCGAAGCCGAAACCCTAGCCTCAGCTTCATACCGAACTCGAGCCAACACTAGTTTTATTATTGCTGGTTATAGTAAAGACCGAGTATTAGTGTCGTGGTAACAAGTTATTAGATTGAAATTAAATTATTGCATTTTATACCTACCTATTCTAAAGTTCTTCGGTTGTTAATGTGTTATTCTTACAGAAGAACAAGTTGAGTGTATATTGTGGTAACACTTACTCTATTTTATGTGAAATGACATGAGTCAATCTGACCTGAATATTATGTAAGTATTTTAAGAAAATACGTAAGGTACCCCAAAATTCTGATGTCTTCGTGCCTATCTGGTCACCGAAAATGGTGTTTAGGTACATAACCTATCTCCTGCTTCTGTGGACGACATGAGTCAATCTGATCAGAATTTTAGTTCAGATATCTTCGAGCCAATCTGGACACAGAAAGTTTACAGATAAGTGTTTGCTACCTGGTAATGCGCTACTAACTTTATTTCTGTGGAACGATATGAGTCAATCTGACCTGAGCTCTAAGTTCAGATATCTTCGTGCCAATCTGGACACGGATTAGAGTGTACTGTATTTTATGGTAAAACGCTAATAAATCTTAGATTTTCTGTGGAACGATATGAGTCAAACTGACCTGAACTAGGGACACCTAAATATTTACTTTTATTTTCCGATGTCTTCGTGCCAATCTGGTCACAGAAAACGGGGTGGATAATATCTCTACCTTCTGTGGAACGACATGGTGTCTATCTGACCGGAATACCTAAAGTTAAAAATTCTACAAAAAGTTCAGATGTCTTTGTGCCTATCTGGTCACATAATAGAGTAATTGTACCTACCCAATTCGCAATTTGTTGTTTGTTTCTGTTAGAATGTCATATTCAAACAACCCTGAATATTAGAATAGTAACCACTATTCTAATATTAGAATTAACCTAAGTTATAAAACGAAATGTGTATTATGTGTGTTATAATCTCAAAACCAGTTGCAGTACCAGTTATCAAGGTAAGTCCTAAGTTAGTAACGCGGTGACTTTGTGTAGGTAACCGAACAAATAAAATATTTTATTTCTACTACGTTTGTAACCGCAAGTCTATTTGAGAAGGCGGATGGACGGTACGGCGCGCGCGGCGCGCTTTGTCACATCGGTGTTGAGTTTGTAAGCGATGCAACTCGCGCGGCGGGCTTGTTAAATTCGAATCATGTTTTTATACTTTTAGCGAGTTAACATTTCATTGTTGGAGCCGTTCGGCGCTCACCCCACTTCATATGTTTTTATACTTTAGCGGAGTTAACATTTCATTGTTGGAGTCATCGGCGCCCATCCCACGTTGGAGTCAAACGAGTTATTGGGCGCTCACCCCACCGAAGGTGGGGTAGAGTGCCCAATAACTCCCTACTGGTGTCAATCAAAATGCTTATTTTAGAGTTGTCCCACGAGATTTTAATGAAACAATAAAAAATACCATAAAATGATTATATTTCAATCATCAAGGATTTTTTATAAACGATAGGGACGTAAGTATTTGGTCTCTGTATAAATGGTAAACCTGACTATGAAAAGATACCCCAAAATATCCACTTAATACAAATAAAAACTCCATTCTGTTAACGGGCAGAATATTTTTTTTTCATCCAAAAAAACGTCCACCTCCCAACATAGCCTCATTTCTTTGCGCCCACAAAAAGAAAGAATAACCCGTTAAGAAGCGCTCCTTCACCCCAATATTAAACTAAAAGCCGTCTATGAATACCAAATGTACAGACAGACAGACGAAAAGCTGAAATATAGCCTCCTGAACGACTGAAATTTACATGAAACATTTTAATATCGGCCTCGGCGGCACACCTGCGGTTTTTTCTCACGCTGTAAAAGTATCAAAAAGTTTAATTTTATATGCCTCGGGCTTGTTATATGCTTTTTATGTAGGTAGGTACTGGTTTTTTATATGTTTTACAGGGATGGGCTGGTAGATAGGTAAAAGGCATTTTTATAGGTTCTGTTAACTCAACTGATCATTGTGCTCACATTTGGCATACTTTAGGTAGGTACCTACCTACTTACCTCTACATTAAATACCTACTTGTTAATCTCTTTTTTATTTTAATGGAAATAAGGTGTGTGTACCTTAGTAGGTCACAAAAAAGGACTAAATATCCTCAAAAACATTTCCTAAAAATATAATGCCATCGATTGCTTCTTGATCCTTTATTTTTCGCATCACTAAACTCCATAAAAGCGCAGAATACAAGGTGATATTTATAAAACCTCTTATTGGCTCGCAACCATATTTACGAAGAATGCTGGCCAAAATGTGACAGACATTTTACTTTTTTACCATTCGGATTTCGAACAGCTTTCAATCAAGTTGAATTGAGAATGTTCGACGCATTCGACGCGACCTTGCAACTCCGATCGATGTTCCGATTTTAAAACCGAGATAAAAACACAAAGATTCTAACGAATGCTGGCTGAATTTAAAGCATTTCGGGTTGCAAAAACCATTAGAGCGACGAAGACGTGATTTAAGTAGGACTGACATTCTGATCAAAATAAATACATTTTCTTGAACCCAGTCAAAACTTACAAAGAATTTCGCCATCTCAGTTTTTACTGGGTCTAACTTAGCTGGCCCCACCCAGCTCCCAGTCCAGTCGCCACCTTGTCTACCTCGAATCTTTTGATCATAAAATAAAATAGCCTGGATTCAAGAAATAAGTTCAAAGACCCTGGTTGTAAAAATCAGTACTAAAATAGTAAAATTCTGTTATAATAGAAAAAGCAGACAAATCAGAGTCGCGCGACCTCGCACAAGAACCCTTCGCGCACAAAGGTGGCGCGGCGCAACACTCCACGGAATTTATGCACATAGCTTACACCGCACTCAGTCACATGCCGGGAAATATGACAAACCGCTCTTCACGAGGTTATTTGAAAATAGAAAATCTAGTTTATAGCTATGTGCATAAACAGTTCTACTTCCCACTCGTTGGTTCAATATTTCCGCATGGTTTCCTTAGTGTAAAAGCTCTGCAATACATGATGACCTCTGTGAACTAACAACCAGATGAAAAAAAAATAAGTTCTATTTATACTGAAGATATTAAGTACCTACTTACCTACCTGCTACCAAAAGAGACTATAAATAAAATGATAGTTGTAAAAAATCCTATACGTTATAATCATAATAAAACTTTTACCGAAAAAAAAACAAACAATCAATAAAATGAGAAGTCGGAATATTTTAAGACAACTTTGTCCGATGACCCCCGAGGCCTCGACTTCCACTCCATCCTCAAATATTTGCCGAACCGATTACAATTAAACAGTCTCAAACACAAACAAACGAAAGAACGGAGTCTGGAACAATATCTGCGTTCAATCAGGGTTTGAAATTTTTGCACGTTACGTATTCATAGACATTACTTATGCATGCAGCAGAGAAAATATTACAAGATTTTAATGAAAGAAATATTAATTTTGAGGTAAGTTTTCTTTGCGGTCGACGGAGGCGACGGGTATTAAGTTTTTGGTATAAATACTGCTTCTCTCCACGATTTTCTACAAAATATGCGGCGCTGAATTATAGTGCGACATTTCGTGCGCTATTTTGGGAAAACGGTTGAAAAGTTTATATATAGTTGAGTTTGCTGTTAAAGTTTTATATCGTTATAGATTTGTGGTGCTATTTGCTGAACAAATTCATAAGATTTCTCTGTCATTTCACAAAATGTAGGTAGGAGTAACAGTGAGTTAACTTCGAACCTATGACGTATACACGTACTGACATGAAGTATGCGATAACCAGAGCCTCTGCGATCACTTCCCTTAATAAAAACCACACGTACAAACACTCAGACAGTGTATGATCTCAACAAAGTGCCTACATAGTTACTCCCCGACTTTAATAATCGCATCAGAACGCGGAAGCTGCCGACAGTAACATGAAAGTAATTTAGAAGAAAAATGTATTCAAACATAAGTACTTTATTCAAATTCGAGAGCAGTTGAAGCGGAAAAATATGAATATGATTTCCACGCACTTTGGACAAGTTCCCCGGATCCGTACCAAATGAACCATATTTCGGAGCATAACACTCGCATTATTCAAAAAAAGCTTCGGTAAAAGCTAGCTATTCAGGAGCGACTAGTCTCAGCGACTTAGTTCTGTAAGTCGAGTTTAGATTTTTAGATAAACCGACAAAACTACACAGAAACCAAAACACTCATCAGTAAACTTTAATTAGAAAATTTTTTAGCGTACTGAATTTTCAAAACCGAATCGCATGTTTTTTTTTACTTAGCTAAAGATTTAATCGCGAGGCGTGGAAGGAGGGAGGTAGGCTTTTGACCTGCAGTAGACCACAATGGCTAAAAAATAAATAAATAAAAGAGCAGGTTACAGTTTTACTTTTCAACTCAAGGCTGGTTTGTTCAAATAACAAAGCTGATTTTTACTAAAAAAAAATTTACAAATTGAGCTTGATCTTGTCATCTGCAGCCGTCTTATCATACTTCAGTGCCGTATGATCGGACAGTGAATGGCCAGGTTTTATTCAAAGTGAGTCTTAAGAACACTTGGAGAGGGAGCTTTAACTTTTTATCTATATTTCTGCGCTAAATGAACTGAAACTGTATCGTAGACGCTACAGAGACTGACATTTTTATTTTAGACTTATTTATCTGTATTGTTTCTGTATTAAGTTCTAGTTTTGTAATTCTTCTTTTTTGATGCTCTTGTTTGAATCACATTTCTTGTTTTTGTCATCAAATCACGTAAGTAACGAATTTTTTATGGAACCCTTGACCTGTGAGTTAAACACTTGGCTAACTTATTTTGGTCACCTAAATAATAATAGGTACCTATTGAATATTAAGAAATTTACACAAAAAATCACGAATAAAAAACAAAGGTGAATAAAAATACAACAACTATATTTACCTCTGTTTTGTTCACAGTTCGATTTTTCAAGTTAGTTAAAATTCAGACAACAAACTTTTATCAACTTTTCAATTTGTGAATCTTACAAATCCCAAATAAAGCCGGGAAACTCGGCAACTTCATTTTTCCCGTTGCAAGTCTTGTCGTATGTAAATTGCAGAGGGCCCAGTTGAGTACCTTGGCGCACCCCGGCGGGTAATGAAGCTTTGGTCGCGCGGAATCGGCGCCTAGATCCATTTACTTTATAAGACGTTACTAGTGATTTTTATTATTAACTTTAGGATATCATACGAATCATATACCGTCCCACATACTATTGGGGTTAATCTCAAAATTACTTTGAATTTTCCCCTTAATCCCTTTAAGTGTCTAGTGATCATCATCTTCACACTGAAAAGTCAATTACTAGATGTGGATTCTCTTCATAGATTTCCTGCAAAAACAATTTGCAATCCAGGCTTCTTCTATGAATAGGTTTCTTACGCTTCGTCTATATTTTTACCTACACGATAAAATACATCATCGTATTTACAGTAGGGCTATACCAATATCCCGAAGCACATACCTACATCTCCAAATAAACCGTTCACCTCTTACTATGTACCGTATTTTTCCGCAAGCAGGGGAAACAAAACAGTGGACGATAGGAATTAATTTGAATAATTTCTTCTCCGCGGATATCCATCATTTCCTATCCAGCAGTCGCTACCCGCTTCATTAGTTGAGTGTGCCTGAATGCTTGTTATTCTTTCTCGGAGAATAAAAATACGAGCATTTTTTGCGGGTTCTGAGGTTTCATTTAAAAATGTAAGGTATGAAGATGGATGGATCACCTGTTTCTTTGTAGTGCACCTTTATTTTACAGAATCGCAAGAATTTTTGTACCACTACTTTATATTTTTGTCAATTGTGTTTGTTACAATGTTTGTTACTTTAGCATCTAGTTCCCATGTTACAAGCTTTACTTAGACTAGAGGGCGTCGTGTGAAATGTCCATGAATATTTATTTATATTATTTATTTCATCCAATTGTCAAGGATGAAAACTTTTTCTAATAATCTTTCACTGAAAGCATGTTTATTTTTCTTTGCCGATTGCATAAAGTTCAAAAACTCAAAATAAACTAAATAGATAAATAAGTGTGTAAAAAGTAGAGTCAATCGTTATCAACTAACCAAAACTGGGCCAAACAGTTGTTGAGTTTACAAAAGCCGTTTCTGAAACAAGTAAAAAAAATCCGATCATCTTTTCTATCGATAAAATCAGTAGATTAAACAATTTCTACCTCATTTGGAGCGGTTGGCTTATCCGGCACATTTTCCTGCCTCATCCATCATCGTCGCAAAGGCATGTAAAGGAATGTATACTTCTTGTGTGTGTGTGTGTTCGTATCAGATCGTACAAACATAGATCTGTATAAGCCTAAGTTCAATATATGTCTCCTTTTCACTCTTTTTATCTCAAGTTTCGATTGGATTGGATTTCAATCAATGAAAGTTCGTGATGTAAATTAATTTGCATCTTATTTATTTATAATCAGGGTCTTAGAAAGCCATCCAGGTGATGTTAATGATGATGGCAGAATTAGTGTACTCGAATTGACCTCATTACAGTTCCAATTTTAACAATAATAAAAAAAATTCAATCGATTTTTTTTTTGAATTATTTAAAATATGTCATTAATTTCGTTCATTTCAAGTGTTTGCCATCAAACAGACACACAACAGCAATAGCTTTTGTTCCACCTAAGCACCACTTGGAATCAATTCATCAAAGCAATTCAATTTGCCGTATCTTTGTACGAACGTACAAAATAAAAGTCCCTATTAATTCCCCCTCGCATACATTAGGCACTGTTTGTTTTTGCTACATTAACATTTTTATGACTAAACTGAGAGATTTCACTTACTACAACATTACAAAGTTACGTCGCTCTTCCTAAAAATTTCACTCACCTTATTTCATGTTCAATAAGACTCATTTTCCTTCGAGTTTTCTTTAGAGTTGGTAATTGGTAAGAAACGTAGAGTAATCTAAGAAATGGTTTAAATGTTGTGTCTGCAGTTGCCGTAACGATTCGTCGCCTTAATGTCTTTGACTGCTTGTCTTGTTGTTGCAAAATGGCTATGCTAATGAATGGTGTTCAAATATTAATGTTGGTCTAACGAATAAAACAGCTTAAATGCTTTCTAAGTTGGTGCTTTTAAAAAAATATTTTTATTCTAATCCGTAGCTTTGCCTGAAATAATTTCGCAGTCAAATGTTACTTGCACAGTTTTGTCAGACATAAGTAAATTACTCTTTTGCAACTGCTAAGAAACTTATTATCAACGCGGCTAAAAGGTACATAATCCAAAATGAAAATATCTAGATTTTCAAATAGTTATAGTCATAATTTTTTTATGCAATAAAATCACAAGGATAATTTAGAATCATCTTATATCACTGGCAGGTGGTAAAATAACGAGACCACATCCAAACGTTGCACACGAATTATGCGCTCCTAATGTTAGGTAAATTAAGTTTGTCCAGGAGACCAGTAAATTATGCACAAAGGGATTCCACTTGCATAAACAGCTTTACCACCAAAAAGCACCGAAATGAAGTTCCAAAAGCATTTAAGTCCAAAAATCACGTTACAAAGTTGGACCCGCTAGCTCCAATCTTCACGCATACATTAGGCAAGGTGAGCAGGGACTAAAACAAAATCATTATTCAAATCCTCTGAATAATGTTTTCAGGAATCGAGACAGAGTTCCGTGCGTCGTTTTTGAATTTTAATACGGACCTCTAACAAGTTTTCAGTCAAAGGAAATCGGGAGAGGTTGCGTGCCGCACTCAAGAGCGAAGCGGAACTTGGGAAATACCATTTTAATTACTATTTTACTACATATTTCACACTATTCACCATATATTATTTGAAGTCTTGTAAAGACATCATCACTCTATAATTTACTTATGATGGATTATTCTGTCATATATAAATATCTCTGTCTCTACTTTAGATTAGACTTGTCAAAGACAAAGATGGATATAATTTTATTTGGTGGATATGAAAAAAATTTTATTTGTCTCCCACCCATTTGTCGTAGCTTTTCCTATACTTCATTTGTTTTTACACATTCTAGATCTCCGTATCAGTAGTACAAGAAGCCGTTGTAAGAAGCGTCCGCTCAACTCCTGTGTCTTGTCTTGCGTCGTCGTCGGCGCCGGCGTCCGATCAAAGCGTCGTCATCAAAGGACGCCGCAGTGTCCGGCGTAATTAGCACCTTCGCCGTCTGGGAGGCAGCACGTGCCAAACTTTGTCGACTTCGTGTTTACTAGAAATTGAGACTGAGCTGTGTAATAAATAGCTTTACTAAGCCCAATGTTTACGATGAAATATTATGATATTTATTTTTCAAGGTTCGAAAACGAAAGAGGAACAGCAGTTAGACTTTAAAATTGACTTCTAAAACAGTCAAAGCATGTTTTTTATGGAAACAACGAAGCAATGGCAGAAGTGTATCGATATACCTCGTGTTGAGCGGGGCCTATAACACTGTTACTCGACATCACAGAACCGTCCACAGCAACATGTTTGACAAGACGTGCCTTATGAGGCATTGTACTATCACTCTGTACCACTTTTTTTACACACACAAGATGACAAAACTCAAAATCAGTTATCAATAACACTCTCAAATGATTATTTCGTTAGTTGCATGTTGTAGTCAGAAAAAGACTAAACAGTAGTATAGTTTACTTCTATGAAAGCCTTTTCGAAAATGTTGATGCTTTTCAAGTAGGTAAAGTTTACCTTTGACTGAGAATCTCTCGCAGAATCCGCTTGTTGGATTACGGCACCCCTTCGCTTCACGCTCAGAGCTCCACTAAAGAGAATATCAAGAGGCCGAAAAAGCGACGTCTACGTATTTACTAAAGAATAAGTATTGTTTAGGGAGGAGAAAGTATTACTACATATAGCAATGTTTATACACGATGGGTGGCAAGAATAACTTGCGGAATCAAGTTGTAAGAAGTGATATCGAAATGAGGGAAACAAATCATAATAAATGGACGATGACTGGTGATACCAAACAATCACGACCAACAATGAGCACAACCGTCATCATCGGGATATACAGCTTAGGGTCGGTAATGAGGAGCGCGTCTCGGCGCGAGATGGCGCTGCGATCAACCGGTCACTCGGTCATTACTGCCCTCTACTTATGAAATATTTATGACGACTCCCATAATAACGACGGCGACGATATCATTATACTTTGTGATGGGGGTGTCGGGTGGGGCGGAATTTCTGAAAGCTTCTTACTCGTTCGCCCAGCGACGCATGCCTCGCTGCCTCGACTTACCTGCTAAATAAACTCGCGTTTAGAGCAATCCTGCGAGCGATTGCATCCGCAACATTCAAATGTAGCGCTGTGCGCAGACGCGGCTCCTCCATATCAACTTGGTAATTAGCTCCATATTCCGACTTGCAGATGAGGCTCAGAGTTGTGAAGTTGAATGTATAAAAAGCCCTTTTCAGCGATCGCATGCATCTCGCCGAGGGAGGCGGCTTCGGGCCTATAACGTATTTCGTGCGTCCCACCAACCACCAGAAGTTTGCCTGTTCATAAATAAACGCTAGCGGTATTCAACAGCCCTTGGTGCTGTATGCATAACGAATTTGAAGGAGGCAAACTTGGAGGCTCTGCTCACTGGGATGGAGTATAAAATTCAGTAACAACATGGTGGAGGTTTTCATTCGACGGTCCGCTGTCGCTGGAGACATAGCTCCGTCATCGGTCACTCTAATTACAGATAATTAGTGAGTCGGTGCTCGCGACTGTACTCGGCCGTCGCTGTGGCCAGGCCGCGACTCTCACCGACTGTACCTAGTGCTGTGTTCTGTTGAACGAAGATGGCTCGAGTGCTCTTCGTGGAGAGTTCTGAGTGGTTATTCATGCTAATGAGTTCTGAAATGAGTGCTGGATAGTGTTGTTCTGTGTCCGCCATCTTGGAGATGCTGTCATCGTGTGAGTACAAGCTACAGTCAGACAGACAATGGTGCGGTGGTTGCCGCTAGGTGGCGTGCGTGTCGCATTCGCGTTGTGGCTGCCAAAGATACTGCTTTGAATATTTTTGCATGGAATCTGCAGAGATTTGTGTCGATTGAATGAGGTTTATTGCTTGTTACAGAACCAAAATAGCTCTTAGTGCTTTCCGCAGAAAGCTAGAAACTTAATTATAAGACACTTTAGTGTTTTACACATAGCAACCATCGCGAGCGAAACATTGTTTTTCTGTAGAGGGGCTACGAAAGTGTAGACCTAATTTTAATGGAAAAAGCAAAAAAATATTAAACAGTAATAAAACCTATGAATTTAATAACAATATTTACGTACAACTTAACTGATAATTAAAAAAACCTACTCCTAAGATAATGTATAAACTTATGGATATTAAAAAATTATAAAAAAAAATCTCCAAATCACAGAGCATTACCAAGCTTTCAATACAAACCAACACCCGTATGTAGATGACATGTCATCCACACAACACTTCACATATCCATACAAATCATTCGAATTTGGACTTTACGCTATCGGCATACAGTTGACGGTTGAGAAAAATAAGTTTTTAACCCTATCGAGGCGAGGTGACATATCCAAATTCAGCTTGGTGATGCAGCGGTGCGGAAAATGACATGTCAACGGGAGAGGCTGCACCTGTGACGTCATATTAACACCGTCGGGCACACGGCACGGGAAAAATACGAGTTTTCAAAACCCTGAATTGTACTGGGGCTTGTAGTTTTATTAGTTTTCTACGGTGCTTATTCCAGTGAGGGAAATACTGAATAACACGTATTTGTTTTGGAAAAGATTTAATTCGAATTTAGGCAGTCAGAACAAAACACTACATAAGACTTTATTGAGCTAGTTTAAACTTTAGACGTTGGTAGCTTATTACATAGGTAGGTAAGTACAATAATCTAAAATATCTACCTACTGAAGTATGTCAGAAAACCCTTTGATCATTTGTCGGTTGAAGTTTGTCAGTCAATCGACTAAAAAAAAACTGAATTTAATTCTAAGGCCTTTGATATGATTTTGCGCCTGATACTTTTCGAATAAATTACGTCTACTTCACTGTACTCAATTTCTCAGCGACAGTGTCAAATACCAGCGCAGTGCGACACATAACTCACAGCTAAACGACTGTACGATGGAGCTGATATAACACTTAGGGCCAACGCACATCTATCGACAAAACTGTTTTGTCGCGTACTTAGTGACGTGAAAATAAATTTTCTGTTATAACGAAAACAGCATATGATGAATGCTTCCTCGTCATATGCTGTTTTCGTTGTAACGAAATTCACATCAATTGACACGACGCATGCATAAAATTATGTTTACCTATCTATTATAGCATTGTTTAGTACCTACCTATTAAACATTGCTTTATACGCATATACCTAGAGAATGAACTGTGCTTTTTTAATAAATAAGAATATAAAGTAATTATGTAGTGTACTTAATAATATTATTAAGTACTTAGGATGATTCTCATTAAATAAGCAAGTAACAAAAACAGCAAATAAAAAAAAGCATATCGTAACTAAAAAAGTTTTACTGAGAAGTTTCACATCACTAACTGTTCGACAAGACGTTTTGTCTTTGGTTTGCGTTCTCCCTTATGGTAGCTAATGGCACAACCAATGACGTCACGAATGTATAAGTATGTCACCACACTGAAACTACAACATTTAAATATTATTTCATTGTAGAAAGGATCATACAAAAAATCACTAGGAAGCAGGCCGTATTTTGTTGCCCGTTTTCTAGGCTCTGGTCGCGTGGAACTGGCACTTAGAATCACCTAGTTATATAAGACGATTCTAAATGATCCTTGTAATATTATTGACAAAGAGTTATGAAAAACAATACGTTTCAAAAATATCCTTGGTAATTGACTGATATTCTAGGCCCTAGTTTTTACTTTTAGGTACTAATTGTCAACATTAAACAATAGACAGGGAATGTAACACCCATACTTTAAATATGTTTTAAATAAATATTCATATACATTGAACACAACGCCCTCCAGCCTTAAACTAAGCAAAGCTTGTGATATGGTAACTAGATTGCTGATAGAATAGTTTGTGAAAACGTTGTGTAATCGTTGTGATTCGGTAGTTCGACCTAGACTTAGACGGTGTTTGTAAACTAGCCGACTCGTGTACCTAGCTCATGCCCCCGTGTTCACATGCTATTTGCACAGCAGCGGTGCGGTACCTACAATAATGTTGGTGGTGCGGTAATGGCTGGTTCGGACGCGCCCGCGGCGGCTGCGCGCGCGCACGCCCGTGGTAATCCCACGGTTGTTCTGTTATAGGATGCTGTTAATACCACAAGGTTTTAAAAAGATTTTTGGTGCTCATTCTATTAGCCTATAGATGGAACACATAGCCCCTTTTTTATTGTAATACCTGGTACTCTTAATTACTTACCCATAGCTAACCTAAAATGATGTTTTTCATGTATGTTGGTAAGAACGTCTTTGATTGAATGAACGCGGCATTCCACTTACAATACCCAGCTTAACAGCACCAATCAAACGCGAGTGAGATTCGGCAATTCAAAGTTCCGTACCAAAACTGAAATAACATCTTTCATCGTGGTTTCATTCGAAAAAGAATAAAACCGTTGAAAATAAAACACGCTGTATTAAGTCAGTGGTTTGTGAAACTCGTGCAGATCGGCGCCTGCGACTGTTTGCACAGTGGTCACACTCTGCCGTATTCCAGAGCATCGAGCCAAGCCGCGATTATCGAGCCGCGATCGGTAGATCACGACGTGCGCAGTGGCCGATCGTAGACAAAAATACGCTTTATTGTATGTAAAGTGCTGAATAAATATGGCAATAATGCAGTGACACTCGGGAAGGAACAAAGGAAAGTTGGAAATGTTTTTGTTTTTAAGATAAGTAAATATTTGTTCTTTCAATATGAACAAATTTTATGTTAGTTTATCGGGATTTAAATTAACATTAAATTATTGTTTATCGCGATGGGTGTTATTTTTATTTTTCTACTTTCTTATTTGCTTACTGAAATTTTCCTGTAAGCTGAATTAAATTACTGAAAAAATCTATACCGGCCTTTACTGCGAAGTCCGTTAAATCTCCCAAATTTTACAGCTTTACTAATACCACTTTACAACAATTCTTGAGGAATGACCGATTTTGTACAATTTATTTTTCAATAGTGTTATATCTACAGAACATATCAAACACATTTTGTAAATAATTGTATTTTAAAAATGAAAAAACTATAAAAGGTTTCATTGATAAAAAATAAAACAAAACACCACCTTAGCTCATAATCAATGATGACATTAAAAAGTTATGTGAACCAAAGAACACAGATTACAATCAAATCATAAAAACAGAACCCTCCTTCGTGGGGTAAAAAAGTGGTGCCTATTGCCTAGATTAGCTGTGGGCGATCCCACGTGCGATAACCACCAGAACCGCTACATCTTCAGCTCCTGGGAATAGTGTTATCTCATAATAACCTGTCCGTAGGTAAGTACTAGGTATGCTTGTTATAGCCAGTTCAATATGGCTTCTGTACCTACGTTCTATAACTGTTAGGATGCTTCCAAAGATGAATAAGTAGGTTCAATGGTTGCCTCATCTATTTATAAGTACTAGGACTTCATATAAAAAGTAGGTAAAATAGGTAGGTAATCCTTTTATGTTAATCAAACAAACTTTGAATAAGTAATCTTAGCTTTTACACATTTATAAAAATTTGGACCAAAAATTGATTTGTTTTTTGGTTTTTTTTTTTGGAGGGAGATAAAAAATGTAAAACCTCTACGTTGTGACCCTTTTATTTATCCCCTAGTAGCACAACTTTAGAGCATTTCAAAGTACCATTACTTCCTCCAATCCGCACACAACACCAATACTCGTAAATCTAAAGAAGACACGTCGTTTTTGCATTTTTAACGGGCGGTTAAGGAAACCGCATTTTTATTTAAAATAGCCACTTAGATTAAAATATGTGGAATCTGAAACAATGAACAGGAAGTGGGACTGGACCTTTTTCCCGGAGTTTCCGTTTCCGGGATCAGTTCTGCTGCGTAGATAAAGTAGGGACAATAAAAAGGAGTACCTTTTTGTCAGTGTTGCATACGCTTTACTAGATTTATAGCGTGGCTACATGTAGGATTCTGGTTATATTACGAAATACGCTAGCACAAAATAAGAGTGGTGTACTCTAGTAGTAGCTCGCTGAGTTTTTGTAGATGTACTTACAGCAAGCGGTCTATTGTGTAAATGTTCTGAGGAAAAATTGTATGAACCACAATTTTTTTTAACCTTAAGTACAATGATGCAACTTTATTTGTTACGATGCAGGTTTCAGAAAGTACTAAGTAAGTACTAGTAGTAGTAGGTAATAGTAAGTACTTAGCTAATTTCATAAAAAACAGCGGAAATTCTACTCCGAGAAGTATTTCGATGATTTTTACTTACGTGTGCTTGCGTCACAATAATTGATTTATTTTGCGTTTCTGATTGCAACGGCAAAATAAATTAAGAAACTAATAAGTTCTTAAAAATAACAAGGATAAATCAATTGCAATATTAAATGTATGCGAGTCAGGACTTGAAACGCCCCAACGTCTTATTTTAGTTTTTCCGAATTGCAGTAGGTATATCATTAAAGGTATGCATACCTAAAGCTTGTAGCTATGCAGATAAAAGTTATAAACATTGAGGTAGTATGTTTTATAAAATAATACTGCGGTGACATGCCAAGAGGTAAAAAGTACATTAATGGAATTTTGGTTTTCTGGGCTTGAAACCCGTATTTGTCAACTCGCCCTCATCCTTTATTTTGAACTGGATTGTATTCAATTATTTGCGAGCGGACGGAAAAAATGTTGTTCGCTAAATATGCGCAAAATTAGCATTTGTTTTGTTCCAACTTTTGTTCCAGAGTCTGCGGATTCCATTAATTTGTTTAGAGCTTTTTTACTTTTCTCTTTTATACGAACAATTTGGTAAATTCAGTTAAAGCTGACAACACTTTACGGTTTTTTTTCTAAAAAGGCCTTTTAAAAGTAAAAGCCATTAGCTACAAATTGACTTTGTGAGATGTACTAAGATTTTTAAGTAAAAAAATATCTTGTTATGGACTTAGTACAGTCGTTAACAATGGTTGTATTTAAATAAATAAATAAAATTTACAAACATCGTCAAATTCCGCGAAAGTCGTAAAGCTTTACTAAGCTTACCCTTTTCTATCTCAAAATAACAATCAATTCGAGGTTTCAGATAGGGTTTATGTCACAAGATTTACACCCTAAAACCTATTGTAATACAACACAGAGTTAGTGTGATGGACATAACCTACCTACTTTAATGTGTGGCTATATACTCGCTTCTGTAAAATAGCTACATAGATAATCTAGTAGGTACAAGCTTTGCTTAGCTTGGGACTACAGGGCATTGTGTGAAAAGTCCATGAATATTTATTTAGAACCTTTACTAATACCTACATAATAATATAAAAGATCTTTTCTCGTTATACATTTTAATTAAAAGTGTCCAAAAGCTCCGCTAAGTCCAGAACAGACAAACAACATTAATTATGTAAAAACAAGCAACTTTAGCGAAAGCACTATTTTACCCAACTCAGCAGTTCTAAATGACTTCGCTCACAGGTACATAACTATGGAGATACCGCGAGAGCTGTCATCAAAGTTACTATGCGGGATTAAAGAAAATATAGTGGTTTTCGGCCACGCCTGGCTGGCTGGGCGTGGCGTACACCGGCCCCGCCCACGTTGCCGTTTTTCCCCAGATATTATGTAACCTTTTAGGTCCCGAGGGTGGTGGGAGGACTTGTCTTTAGATCCTGGGATTATTAAATTTACTGAGCCCGGGGCCGAGGGTAGTACATAAATGTCTGAGGTAGGTAAATGGTTTCTTGCTAGTTGGTACGCCTGACTTTGGGAAAATAAGAAAATGGTTTTCTTTTGAAATTCTCGCCCGTAAAATAAACAGTTTTGAAACATATTTGAAGCGTAAATTGAATAGCTAGCTAGGTACCTGATACCCTAACACGAAGGTCTCCGTTCTACAAATTTGCTACATAGGTAGGTACTAAAAGCAGTCTGGTATATAGTACTTACAACGGATTTTGGTCTTTCTGAAGTATCTGCGCAGTATCAAAGTATCAATCACATTTTTCTGTCTGTCGCACTGCAATGTACGCTGAGTTGTTACCTTTTTGTGTACTGCAACACACAGAGCACGAACCATGCGAGAACATGTAGGTAGGTAGTCTCTTTTTTTTTCTTATTTTCAGTTTGTTTTAGTTTAGTCTTAGTTATTAGTACCTATCTACTTTCATTTTTATTGTAAATTTTGTGTGTGTTCAGTATAACAAATAAATAAGTCTATCTATCTATCTATCTGTCGATTTGAAGGTAAGCAAATTTTTTCACACTTGTAGGTAGATTTATGCGCAATCATTTGTTGCACCAGTTGTACTTTACATCAGAGGGATAAAGATCCGCTGTGCGTACTGTAGCTACAGGCAGGTTACGTTATCATTTAAATTTATCGTCCTCATCAAAGATCCTGATTATAAAAAGAATGCGTGGTATAAAACCAATGGTAAACATGTTTCAAATAGATTAAGTACACTCAAAATTTCCAGTTTTACTCGATGGATGATAATGTTCACCAAACTATGACCAGCGCGTGCATCTAAATATCACAAATAAATTTTTCATGTCCCATTATTGGTCTCGCTGTGAGAATTAAGCCAGCAATCTTTTAGCTAAGTCTCATGGATTACTTATAAAAAAAATTGCGAAGCAGAATACTGGGTCATTATAATAATAGGCGCCCTAAAAACTTCGTCACCAGAATTAGCCAAGAACTCATTACGAACGAACGAGTGCGAAACAAGTTGAAAGTTCTAGAAGGTTCTAGTTCCATCAATAGAAAGATCGCTCCGTAGTTAGTAGGTATTAAAACTGGGCATTGGAATTTGCTAGAAACATGATGCACTACACGGAAAAGGGTGTAAGTGCCATTTCTAGAACATTAAAATCGTTCTTCTAGCAGAGATTACCACGCGTTGCTAGCATCACTACCACCATGCCGATCTTTTTATTTACTAGCAGTTACCAGCGACTTCGTCCACGTAAAAGCTTTTTCTAAAGCTTTTTCTTTTTTTCTTTCTTTCAAAAAAATATAACCAAAAAAACGGAAAAAGTAGCCTGTGTGTTAATCCAGATTACGGACCATAATATATTCCAAGTTTCATCCAAATTGGACCAGTAGTTACAACGTGTTTGAAACACAAACATCTAAACTTTCACATTTATAATAGTAGTGGGATGTTGCTGTACTATTTTCGTTACTGTAATGATTCCAAATGATCCTTGTGCTTGTTATAACTAAATAGTTGGTGACATTAATTTAATACAAATCTAATTTGTACCTTCATAGTTGTTGTTAACATTTATTTTGGTAAAGCAACTTTTATACAGGTTTCTGACTACCTTTTAAAGCAAGTAGGTACTAAAAAATCCTGGTCAATACGCATTTTTTTTATAAAACAATAAGGACTAAGTATACAACGTGTTTCATCCCACCGCGCATGTCTAGTTACACTATAAAATACGCATTTTTATTTTATTTGTATAAATCTAAGTCCTTCACAATGTTAAAAATTCTTATAATTACAAAATGCATTTACCCACTTTTACATAATTAGCGTATTCGCGAAACTATAAAAGCTCGGATGCGCGCGCGCACTTCGCACTCGGGCATCGGCGGGATGTAAGTTACCACATTTATTACTTTTAGCCTAAATAATGTTCTATTTCCCTTTTTATTGGATCCCTTGTAACTTTTTATCTTGCAGTTTTAATTGGTTCATTTCAGTTTACTTAATTCACGGTACCTATTTATAAAGAAAGTTGATTTTTTTGTGCAAAGTGATACACCGCGTGCTTTTAAAATTCGCAAGCCCGTTTTTATTGACTTTTCAGTAACTTTGTCTTTAGAAATTGTCTGTTCACTTTAAAATGGTGTATTAAAATTAATTTGCTCCTTTTATTTAAACAAATTGTTAGATTTCAACAAACTTAATTCAAAAACACAGACAACTCCACGTGCTTGTGTAAAATACCTACCTACCTTGGCTTTACAACAGAAATTATTACAATATTTTTTTTACAATCAACAATATGATTATTTCCAGCGCTTTTTTAAATTTTGTGATGTGAATTTAATTTTTTAGCCATCTTATTACTATGACTTTTTTATTGTGAGTGCCATTTTGTAAACATTTTGTTTTTCTTTGCAGTAAGTCAGGGTCCCGCCGCTACCATAGCCTGCCGTGTGAGTACATCCTAAATCTATGATTATCTAAACCATCTCAAAGCATTTTAAGATGAATTTGTTGAACACGTGTTCTTTCGATAGTGATTGAAATGTTCTTTCGATTATTTTATTCAGTTTTCGGAAAAAAAGTTCAGTTTTGTTCAATATTTTTAGCAGGGATTTTTAGGTTAGAATGTATGTAACATGTGCTCAAAAGCTCATGTCAGCCTCATTGTGTTGGACTGACCACTGACCAATAACTTCGGGATTTTGTGCTCCACCTCCGTGTAAATGGCCTAGTATTCATCTAAAAATACCTTTTTATCTAGGCCCTGTTATTTTAGATGATAGGCAACAGTGCAGAAAGTTGGCACTTGGATGCAGCGTTTTTACAGCGTTTTCTGAGCGCTGCTATGCCGTGCTTCCATGGTTGGATGTAGATCATTGTTTTTGATGTTGGTTGTAATAGAATGGTGTTTACAGTCGCTGCAGGCGGCAGGTGGTGGTGTCCGGTGCCGCAGCCGCCGACGTCGTGCGACGCCGCCCGGCCGCCATGCTGGCCGCGCCGCTGCCGCGACTCCTAGAGAGCCGCGCTCAGCATCAGGCGCCTCGAACGGACGGAACAAGTGAGTACGTCTTCTCTTCAAACCATGTCCAAATATACCGCACTATTATTTTTGTATTTTTGTATTATTTTTGGCTTATTCTTCACAATTTATTTAGTTGTAAATTGTGATTATACTAAATGAGTATTGACTATCTAGATTGTTAGGACTTAACAATTGTAGCTGTTAATGATTTTTCATCTCATCTCGACATAAAACTTGTTATTCCTAAAACTATTATTAACTTGCGTTTATTAAAAACATTTTTAGTAGATGTTAAGTACTATGTTAGTCAAATTCGCCAGTATCATGAACTAGACGACGCGTATCAATATATTATTATTTCTAAACCCATTAAATTAATGTGATGACTGTTCTCAATTATGTTTACAATTAGATGTTTCTTTGTTTCAGATAAAGTTCACAAATATCTCAATTTATTTTAGATAAGCATTTCATTGTTGTGCCGGGGAGGGCGGATACTTAACTTCACAATATTTATACGAAAAATGTTCGAATCAAAAGGGTTATTCGTACAATTGATCATATGAAGCAATGCACGGCGTTCAGGCCCATCACGTTCATTTCCGTTACTTTACCATGTTTATACCTAGGTTTTATGTTTTCGTTATGTGGGAGAAAAGATGGACAAGCGGTAGTAGATTAAGGTTCGATATATCTCTTAGAATGTCAGTTAACTGTAAATGTCTCTAGTAAGTTTTTTGTTTTTGTTATATTTTACAACAGTCAGCTGTCCACACGGGTGAAACCAATTTTGTTTTTTTACTTTATTTCTTTAATTATAAGTGTTTATTTTTTCATTAACCACTATGGTAAACTAGTAATGTAAGAACAACACATCTTTTACCTAAGTAATTGAACAATGCATGCCCTCAGCTTATAGTTAGTTTGCTTGCGTTTATTTTTTCATAGTTTAAGTTTCAATACATGTTTCTATATCAAAATTGTATTTAATTTTATTTACCACCTCTAGAACTGAGAAAAATGCAGGTAACTAAATTAGGTTCTCTTAGCATTACAGGTATAGGTAAACAGGCCTTTGCATCTTATCTATAATAACAAATATTAGTAGGATCTAATCTACAGCGTCAGAGGCCATTTTTTACCCATGCCCCTATGAACGGGACGCTGCAGTGCCTGGGGCTTGGTGTAGATGGAGTAGGCTCTATGAGTTAGTTCCCCCATCCCCATTCCATCATCGGACCACCAGACGTAGGGAGACGCGGCACCCATACATGGTCGACATGCCACCTGTCCGCACCAAGCGCTTTGCCTTAGCGTTTATCCTGAGGACCGGCAAGGAGTGGAACTCTTTGCCGGCGTCTGTGTTTCCGAACACTTACAATTTGAATGTTTTCAAGAGGAGAGTGAATAGGTTTCTGTTAGGCAAATGTGCTACATCGTCGACCGCATCCTCACTTAGCATCAGGTGAGATTGCAGTCAAACGTTTGTCTATAATGTGTAAAGAAAACTTTATTATTTCAAAGCCCCCCAGCATTCTTGATTTAGGAGATATAGAACGGAGTCCATATGCATTGTTTTTGAAGTTTATGTTAAAAAAAAATTATCAAATGCCACATTATTTCGTAGCACTTCGTAGCAGCTCGTAGCACTTTTCCATTTTGCAAATAAATATGAGAATGTAAATAGGTAAGTTATAAGTAAACTAGCATTGGTTAGGCTCATGCTAACTTTGTTTTAGTATAAATAGCTAATGGCCAAAACACAAACCGCGTGCGCGGGTCGGCTGCTTGAATTTTTAATTTGTATGAGATTCACGTTCTGTGGTTTTTTTATACGACTAAGTGATGGAATAAACCGATGACCCACCTAAAGTTAAGCGGTTACCTCTGCCTATGCATGCTTCACTGAGCATGCCCACTGGAGGACGTGCATGTGTGCTGTCGTACAGATATAAGCGCACACGACCCGCGCCTAGCCCGCATCCGTCCTCTATGTGCGTTGGCCGCCAGCTCAAGTTTTTCTTCAGGCACTGTGTCCGACGGTTATTTCAAGTGTAGCCCTGGTTATTTTGAAGATTCTCTATAAAATCATTTATTTAAATTCAAAAACATGCAGGGGGCTGCATGTTTTCACATCCCGTTTACTTTATGCCACCCAATGTCCCTCGAAAATATTCAAATGAAGATCATCTGTTACTTTGCAAGGCTTAGTGGCGCCATCTTGCGACTGTCCGCGCCCTAAAATATTGTTAAAATAACCGCTATTTTAATCTTTTGAGAAAAGTTTTGTCCAATTCAAAGTGTTTATACAGTAGGTTGACTAGAATCACAGAAGGTGTTCACTAGTACTAAGTGTATTCATGTTGAGTTATCGATATTGATCAGGATTTTAATTGCAAAAATGATTATTTATCCAACAAAGTTTGGTTGGATAAGTAATCATTTTTGCAATTAAAATTATGTACTATGTAATTATGTACCTAAATAGTTATTTAGGTGCACAAAATATACTGGAGTAATAGCAATACCCGCAAACTTTTGGCAAATTATCACTACCTATCTATTATCTGTATACCACCTCGTCAGTCATGGATACCAGACGAGGGGGTAAAAGTGGCGAGGTTCTGTTCAAACTTCGTCTAATGTTGGTTGTCACCATGGACACGTAAGAAGAAGAAGATCTGTATACCAGTAGAAAGCTAATGTTGGAATGGTAACTAAAGCTTACTTTCCCATGAAATACTTTGTACTTATAAAAATGACAAAGCAGTGCGACCCGTTTCAAAAGATCAAAGATTTGTACTTAGTAGTCTCTCTACATACAACATAGCAAAAAAATTCAAGTATTTCTCACGCATACCGACTTTAATCAAAACACTTCACCGTGAAATACATAAATCCACACACCCAATGCCATTATAAGTAATCCCATTAGCATACATACAGACAGGTACAAATGCGTACACAAGCGCTTTCATAAATTGAAATGAGATGAATTAAAATATAAATCAAAAGAGGCTGCGAGACACGTTCGCGGTGAAATTGGAAAAATCTACAGCCTGTTTACTTCGTGGGGCGAGGGATGATTTTGTTTAAGAAAGTCGCAGTCAAGTCATTAAAAGTTGTTTTAAAGTTACTTACCTACTCGTACTTACTCTAAAATGTTTTGTGTAATATTTTCATTGTTGCAGAATATTTATGACAATTTCATATATATATTTATTTATTTTTCATATATATATATTTCATATATATATCATATATTTTGCTGTTTCTACTTTATTGTTATACAAAGAAGGCAACTATGTATTAGTTGAAAACCAGCTAAGTAAGATAGATAGAAAATTATTTATAGCACAAAACAATACATTTTATCATAGGTTATAAAGGTGGATTATTTCTATAATTTCACCTCGTGAAATGAAAACACGCACAAGATAATAACAGTTCGCTACATATCTAAGTTGTTATTTATTCTATGGCGTACAGACGCCACGACAACTCATTTAAATAAACAAGATGAAATTGAAAGAATTACGCGAGGGAGCATTATTGCTTTGACAAAATTACCTGAGATATTGCGAGAGATATGAAGAAAAATGATTTAGATGTTGTGTTCTTTTAATATGTATGAAAGTGTAGATTATTTGAAATTTTGAGAGCATATTAGATTCTAACAAGCTGTTTGAAAACATATTTCTATCTAGTTCGTTTTGTACCTAATTATGATTTAGTTAGATAAGTGCTTGTTTGATAGACACAATACAATCATGGATCATATATGATTTGGTCCTTATATAGGGACTATATCCACGGAAACTGAATTCACAGTCTCTGCATCTACGGTCATGGTTACAATCAATGCTTGGACTTTTAATATACTAACCCAGTTTGGCCACGAGTTTTATAGTGGCTAATCCTACTTTTCAGTGGCTATTTATTTTGCAGAAAAATACGCAATAATTTATTCCAAACTCCTTTCATTTACTACAAAAACCATTTCTTTGAATCCCATCCAATTTAGGTTCTATTTTATTACCTTTACCAAATTACTCGCTGAAGCGTATTATCTACACTCAACTATATCTGGTCCATCCATTACGGAGCTCTTCAGACAAAGTGCCTTCCAACTAAAGTATACTTGACACAATTTCTAGGCCCCGCCCAGCCAACCGCCCGCCCACACCAAGCCCCGCCCAGCCATCTTGTTCCAAGATTTTCTTTTTATCTCTGAGATATATTTTCGTAGCTATCTGAAAGTGGAATTCATTTCGGAGAAAGAGCTGGCTCCGTGTTTTTGTACTTGGAAAATAAATGTATTTTATTTTAGAGGGTTTGAAAGACTTGGGCGTCTTTAGTTTTAGCATTTTAGTTTTAATGGATAGTACCTATAATAATAAGTACTTAACCTAACCATACCTATTTAAAGGCTATCATAGCGGCTTTATCTTAATCAAAAGCATTTTAGCGATTTTGTACCTAATACAAATATTAAACTAAAAAATTATGTGCGAATAACATCGCACTTTATCAGATACAACTGCACCTACACTTATTTGCCTACGCTTTTTACAATTCCAATCGCAGTTGAACTGCAAAGTTTTAAATCATGGTCAGTTCATACTAACTCATAGTTATTCTGTGACTAAATAGTGACATTATGATGTCATTTAATTTGTTTTCGCGCATATTTTGCTGTCAAGTGTCTAAAAACGATGATCACGTGGTACAAATTACCACGTGACCTGAAGAAATTACACTGGGCAGTGAAGTATAGCTTGACAGCAAAAGATTGGAATACGGGGGCTTCTCAGCCTAAATGGTACCTATGAGTACTGAATTTTAGTATCGATCAAAGCTCTGACCTTTTCGGTTTATCTATTTTTATTCAACTAGCTACTTCAGATTAGTGTGTTTTCTAATATGTCTTCAATTTCTTAAGTATAAGCTAAACTCAATCTTTTCAAACTCGTTGAAGCTTCAAAGTCCTCTCCAAAGATTGTTTTAAGCATCTCAATAAAAAGCCCTCGAACCCGGTTTGATGCAACATTTTGCTTTCGATTCGCCATCAATCGAATACGTGATCAAAAACTCCCAAGTACGTGATCGAAACAGACGATCCTTCGATCAAAAATAGCAGACGTTAAAGAAAACAGCGGTCGAGGCTTTCATCACAAAACGAGAGATATCAAAAAATACATCGGCCGGCCTCTCCGCGCTTTATTAACAATAAATTTAGGGAGGATGGAGGACTTGGCTGCGATTTAAGTCATGAGAAACTCGCGTTTTAATACCAACTTGATGTTTTTTTTCTAAGCTGTGACAGGTGTCACAGCTCAGTCGTTATTAGCTCTGCTCTCCGTGCTGTGGGTCGTGGGTTCGATCCCCACTGAGAACAAACATTTGTGTATAGAAAACATAGATGTTTGTTATATATCTGGGTGTTACTATGTAATATAAGTATGTATTTACAAAAAAAAAGTATATAAGTATTTCATCAGCATCTAGTTCCCATATTACAAGCTTTGCTTAGTTTGAAACTAGAGAGCGTCGTGTGAAATGTCCATGAATATATATTTTTTTATAATTGTCTATTATTCCTTTCGTAAGATAGTGTATAGCAACGTACAGTAACCAAAAAAAAGAACCTCATTTATAGGTAACTAGATTGGCATTTATTTATTATTTTCTATTTCAATGTATTTACTAAACACTGGGAAGATTGTCTGTCAAAATGACGGACAGAGGCCATAAACAAGAAAAGAAAAAAAATGGTAGTGTTTTAGTAATTCCCGCTGCCTCTTCCCGTGTGCACCACACTAGTGCGAGGTGCCTATCTTCAGACTAATGCATTTATGCAACAGGCCCCAGCGCGATCGATACAACGCGTAATTTCACCGAATATTGCCGCCAAATCGCCTTTATTCTTCTTTGTAGCTGTATTTATTTTAGGGTTCTCCATACATCAGCTTACGATGAGCTCACACTTCATTTATCATCCGTCTGACACCCTTACCGCGAAGCATAATGGTAACAGAATTCAAAAATATTGGTCATAATTTAGTATTACCAGTTCTTACAGGCGTTTCTTCTATTAAATGCAATACCATCTTCTCCACACTACACATAGGTTAGTTGGAAGAAAATGCTATAAAGCATTAAGCTCGCCTTTGTACGATTTAATTATTGTGTGCAATAATCATATAAAATTGAAATAAGGGATAGTTATTTGAGGTTATTTTTAACAAATCAAGTTAAAAGTATTGTAGATTTCACTAATATGGTAATAATGACCACTAAAGCTTATGTCAAAGTCAAAGTCAAAATTTCTTTATTCAATAAAATCAAGAGGATCATTAAGAATCGTCTTATAGAACTAGGTGATTCTAGTTCTCCTAGATTATATAGATTCTAGTTAGTATCTTATGATCTCCATTATCACTTGGCGGTAAGGCGGCTGGTCGGATAGTACCAACCTACTTTGGTAGTTATGACGTCATGTGGTTGGATTTAGGTTGCGGCGAAGTTTTTAAAATATTGCTAGATAAAATAAATATTGTCAAAGAACAGCTTTAAAAAGAGCTTGGTTAAATTTTTTTTCAATGTATTTTAACTACAGTACGCACAACAGATATTTATCCCTCTTTAGTTAGGTGCAACAAAACCATTGCGCATGTATTGTTGTGCGGAAAAAGTAGCTTACCTACCTCCAATTATTCAAAAATGGGTTCTGCGCAGATACTTCAGAGGGGAAAAGATCCATTGTGACTACTACTTAGCTAGTAAGTATATCCATAGTAGGTACTAATAACTAAGAGGTGACTGTACTAATTTTTTTACGAGTTTATTATTTTATCTGTGCCTATAATTTCAAAATCTCATGATTACACTATCCGTCAGTTATATATATCTCCGTCTTCTTTAGGCTTGTCAAAGACATAGATAGATATAAGTATTGTTGTCTGACGAGAAGTATTAGGGCGGCTTGCACCAGAATCGCTAAACGCGTTTAACTCTTAAATAGTATTTAGCGAGTTGTCAAGTCATACAAATACGTCAGATTTAAATCTATTTAGCTGTTAAATACGTTTAGTGATTCTGGTGCAAGACGCCCTTAGTCTCCGAAGTATGATTTATAGAAACAATTACCAGAAAGCAAGTAGCTATAGCGGATAACCAAATTATTATAGAACGTTTCAAAGATAAAAAACACCTGATAGAATAATTAGAGAACAGTAGTTTTTTACCTTGTTATGAAGCTTCACTTTATTACTTTATTTTTATTTTATTGAATTCCCTTAGTTACCCCGCATTTTTACCGTAACAGACAAATGTAAATAAACAAGAAGGAAAGGTAAAGAACTGAAATAAGGCTTAACAAGCGCGGAATCCGCTTTGCGAAGAATTTGAATAAGTCGGGCAAGCACTCGCGACCTGGGAGCTGTCTCCGTTCTCTTAATAGGAGTATTCAAATTCCTGATTCTTGTTTAAAAATCCGTACCTTTTAAAATAGAAAGATTTCTTTTAAAAGTCCGTGAAAGAACCACTACTAAACCACGTACCTACCTATAAGAGTTTTTATATAATTGAAGAATGAGAAGTATATAATAGTTTTAGCCTGGATAAAGAAAATTGAATGATATTTAGTCGGGGTTTCTGGAAAATATACAGAAATCCCCACTGCTACACCGTAGCATGCTACGACGTAGTCAATGAGGATTACTAAAAAAAATTTAAATCCACACTGGTGGGGATTTCTGGAATATAGCCCTATAAGAAATATTGAAATAGCATAGGTTTTGTATTTGGTTGTACCTTCAATGAGCTTCATGACCTAATCCATACATACAGAAATAATAATGAGTCGTAAAATGGTTCATGTGACCATGTCAAGTCTATCGACAAACCTAGATCTTAGTCCTAGTGTTTATTTCAACTGCAAACACGCTTAGCCGCCCAGCTGCGGCGCCTGACTCTTTGAAAGGAAAATGAGAAAGTATTATGTCCGCTGTGAATTTACCGCAGTATTTGCAATTTTTCAGTCTTCAAGTCTGCCTGGGTAACAACCTTTTCCAAAAACATCCTGTTTCATCTCACCATCTCCTTTTAAAAACGCCAAGGTTATCTCGTCAACGCTTATTCTGCTGACGTCACGGCCGCTCCATCCGCTCGTCCTTATTTTTTTTTTTATTAGCCTATTCTGTCCCACTGCTGGACAAAGGCCTCCCCCTCTTCCCTCCACTCGTCACGGTCCCTCGCCAAACTAGGCCAGTCCCTGTTAAAAACACCAAGGTCGTCCCTCCACCGCCGTTTCGGCCTTATTTTTACTCCTCGAAAATTGTGTCCAAGCTCTAGTGTAAAGACAGTGTGGCGATCACAATTAGGCCATCTAGGCCGTAGTATCAAAGGCGCAAAAAGCTAATAAAAAAAAGTTGTGTCAAAACATTCGATACCATCAACACCCTAAAAGTCAAATAATACCCTACTTCCTATGCCCCCGTATAGTGATACCACGAGCTTATGGTTCTATTGTACACAGTATCGCTGTATTCCGCCACCATTCGCCACACAATGAACGTACAAGTCACTTCCCCGATCGACACACTATTGGTTTTACGTTTTACCCGATTACTGATTAGCCTAATTTCTTAAACCTCTATTAGTGGATTAATGACACTGCTACTATCGTAAGGCAAGAAAATCGTGATGAAAACACACAAAAAAACAAACCTGCAAACAAACAATACACAATACAAACCTGCGCGGAAGACTTTTTTTAGATAATTAAATGATGGATAAATGAAGCCCAACACAAGCTGATGGCCCAACTACCTTCCCTTCAAATCTTTTTGCTCGAAGCTTTAGCTTTAGCTTTTTCTTTATGCTGCATTGTCTAAAAGTGTAATCAGAGACAAGTACAAATATTACTTAGCCACAGTATGCCCTACGTGGCATGGTACTTACGTCCCTCCCAAGTCCCAATGCTTCGATATTATTAACAAATTTCATAGTGATGATTTTTCAAATAGATCTTGGTGTAATAGACCTTTCTGAATTCGAACATTTCAAACGCACACAGAACCTTTGAATCGCTACTACTAGACAACTACTCGTAGAGGGTAGCTACTTTAAAAAAGTAACAAAAAAATAAAATAAACCGATATTGATAAATCTCGTAGCACTCGTAGCGGGTGCTACGAAAACTCTTAAATTCGTAGTAAATTGATTTTCCCCCGATCAAAAATCGCGACCGACAAAAAATTTAGACAAATCTAAACTTAAAAAAAACTTGTGTTCCAATTTTCGTCAAAATTGGTTGAAAAGCGACCTGTAGGCGAGAACTGACAGACAGACAAACAGATGGACCAAAGCATTTTTTGGGCAATCTCGAAACTGAGACGCTTCACTCGCTTCGCTCGCACGGTCTATTACACTATATGGACGCACCGACTGGTGCTGAAGTCCCTCTTCAATAGAAATAAGTGTGCAGATGCTCGTGAATAACATCTCCATCTGTCCAGATCCAATTTATCAATGACGTCATCAATCAGAGTACATTTTCCCAAATGATCCGGAGCAGGCACACAAAGCTATACAAATACCGCGGTTTTGATCACAATGTAAAGCAATACAAATATTATGTCGCGTCACCTTTATCGGCGATTACGTTTTCTTCAATACATTGCAGTGAGGGTGGAAAGTCAGAGGTGGTATAATTTTTCTTTCCAGTAAGTATACTATCTGTTATGTTCCCTCTAAAATCTGTAGTAGAAATGGTAAGGTACCCATAAATTAATTATTCAAAGAATTATAGGTTGTATCACAATGACAATTAGGTAGGTTCCTAAAACTCACGAATTTAATCGCATTGACTCCTTTGGCTGTTTATACGCGTGTAGACTAAAGCTAAGACCATCGAACTTCGTAGATCACACAATTCTTTTAGTACCTTTAGAGCTATATAGTTGCTAGAAAACAAGCCCAGTAAAATTCCAGTGGTTAGTGATGCCATGTCCAAAAGCTTTCGTAACTACCCTCAAAACTGTCAAATCACGTCGATTAGCGTCCCGTGCTGTACGCATTGTTGGATCAACAATACCATCCTCGAGTTATACAATCCAATAATGTTATGTCGCTGGTTACCTGCCACTATTTAAGGTTATGCAGGGAAATTTGGGGACAGTTCTCCGGGAAATTTCGTGGAAAAATCATAACTTTCTCTTGCGTATTAAAAATAAACGGTTTTGCTCGATAGGACCTAACACAAAGTGCTGCATAAAAGATTTTGCTTTATTCTTTCTTATCTAAATACCCTTCGAACCCGGAATACCTAAACACCTAAGTATAAGGTTGACGGACTCCCCAAAAAAGTAACGTTAAAATACTTAATCTATGCTCAGAGATAGCTCAAACACAAATTAGGTAATTGTCAAAGCTTCAAAGTTAAGGGTTACCTAGGTACATAGAAGCTACGTAATAACCTCATGATGGAGGTACAAACGGAACCCCTCGACTTGTCAACCAACAAGAGACCCACCAAGATCCTCAGCATCATAGACTTCAAGTTCCTCACAGGTCTCAACAACCACCTGGTGAAGTTATACGAGAGGACTAATTTGGTGTTCAAAGAAGGAGCTGTGCAGAGGGTTCATTCGAAGAATGTCCTGCCGTGCCACGTGTGCCTGAAGACGTTTGACCGACCTTCGCTGCTGAAGAGGCATATGAGGACTCACACTGGTAGGTATTTCAGTATACCCGCCTCCACTACGCCTCCCTCTGGATAGGTAGATACCTGTTTAGTATATAGCGGCCTTTCGGCGAAACTTTCATTGGTGTAGTGTAAGTCATTCTGTGAACTTTAGCAAGCTCAGTAGGTAAATAGGTATGTAACTTATAAGTAGAAAGTCGTGGAAAGTCAGTCAATGGAGGCTCAAAATCTTCCTGAAAGTCTATGGTGGAAGCTTATGACCATCAGTAGACTTCTTCAGGCTACATGAGGATGAAGCAGTATGCCTCGCCTGCTTAGCCTAAAGCTAGAGTTATAACAGCTACGGTAAGCTTTACTGAGCATGTCGACTGAAAACCTGCAGCCCTGTGATGCATTGCACTGCGACCCACCACCGGCACCCATACCTACCCTTCAAACCGGAACACAGCAATGCGAGCATCACTGCTTGGCGACAGAAATACTTAGGTACGGTGAGCACTTCCCCGGTCGAGCTCTTTCATTGTATTTACGTAGTCACCGATCTAAGCATAGGTGTAAGTATACCAAGGTAACCTACTCACCTGCTGTTTTATTTGGTTGCAGGTGAAAAACCACACATCTGCAATTTCTGCAACAAAGGTTTTAGCACATCGAGCTCCTTGAACACGCATCGGAGAATACACACAGGTAAGTTTCTAACACAGCTACTGTACAACCAAGGTTGAAAACGTAACCTTTTTTTGTGTTCCGAAGTTCGACAAGGACCGATGATAGTTACAGATCCACCAGTGACCTTATGACTATCAGAAAATACGAGTAACCTACTCATGTACAGTCGGTTACACATCAATTCAAACAGTGGATAGGTTGATGTGTAGCCGACTGTACAATCAGGTTTTTTCAGTAATTTTTAGACTGGTCAAAATGTTGCCCAAAGGCGCAGAAATTTTGTTCTTACCTAATTTACCTAGTTCAGCCATATTGCTTAGTTTGGGGCTAGAGGGTTAGTTGTGTGAAATGTCCCGTAATAAAAAAAAATTTACTACAAAGAGATTTTCATAAAAATGAGGTTTCATGTAAATGTTTATGTTCAGGTGAAAAGCCCCACAAATGTCCCGAGTGCGGGAAATGCTTCACCGCGAGCTCCAACCTGTATTACCATCGGATGACGCACACAAAGGTAATTAGGAGGCGAGGGGGCGACAGGCCTTTGCATTCAATCTAGATGATTTATATACAGCGTCAGGAGTCACTTTTTATCCATGCCCTTACGAAAGGGAGGCTGTAGTGATTAGGCCATGGTTTGGATGGAGTAGGCTTGTAGTAGGTACCTATACCATCCTCTCAGCCTAGTCGGCTTTATCCACAGGAAAGACAGGATACCTAATACATGCAGGCTGACTAAACTGCGTGTTTCCTCACGATGTTTTCCTTCCGGGGACAGCTAAGTAGGTACTTCGCGCACACACACACACACAAACACACACAGCCACACAGAGCATCTAAGTCTACCGTGGATGTGCCTTATTTTCAAATTCAAATTCTTTATTGCGCTTTTATGTTGCATAAACAGGTGTTAAAGTATGTAGAGTATCAAACATAAACCCTGTTAGGGCACAGCAATTAGGTAGGTAGGTAGACAAATAGGTACTTAAATATTAGGTGGCACATTTTTGCAGGTACCTATCTAATGTATTTAATAGGTGTTTTAGTCTTCTAGAAACTCGTGCAACGAATAGAAACAGTTTTTTGTGAGGTAATTTTTTAAAATATTTTTGAATTTTAAAGGTCTCTCTTCTTTTTTAATGTCATTAGGGATTTTATTATATATTTTAACACACATTGCATTGCATTATGGCATTGCATAGTGATGCAAGCGACATAAATAGCCTTTTTCACACATGTACTCTGTAGGTACTATCTATCTGATAGGTATGTGTTTGATAATGCTTATAATGAAGTACATAACTATGTGTGTTTGTTGTTTACAGAACAAGCCACACAAATGCGAGTGGTGCCCGCGTTCGTTCCCGACGCCCGGGGAGCTGCGCACACATGCGCACACGCACGCACACACGCATACCTACAGAACGGAGAGAAGGCTCTGTAACTATTCTGCATAGATTATATAATATCCTATCCTATCCTACTATCCTATTCCTATTCCTACTAATATTATAAATGCGAAAGTTTAGATGTTTGGATGTTTGTGTTTCAATCACGTCAAAACCACTGAACCAACTTGGATGAAACTTGGCATTTAAATAGTTCGTAACCTGGATTGAAATATAGGCTACTTTTTATCCCGAATAATTAACAGGATCTACAGGATAAAATGAACGAAAAGGATTAGCAGCGCCAATTGGCAAGAGGATTTCATTGTCATGTCATGTCACGTCAGTTTGACAGGGCGTAGTACTACCTCTTTGGTCTAACGACTAGCGTTTGACATTTCAGTAGGTACGAGTTCGGTGTAATGAGGTGTCAAGTTTCTCAAAGAAGTATCCGCTCGGTACACGCACAGATAATATAATGTACACGGAAACTGTAGACGCGTACGAAGTCGCGGGAAACTGCTAGTAGCACATAATTCTGTCCCCTCTGATTACGTATCTCGCAACAAGTCTGCGATATTTCTGCCATTTTTTGCAATGTAACATTTAGAGCAGGTACCTACTTACCTAACGTAATAATAAGTTTATTTCCTAGGTACCTACCTACTTATCATAGTGACCTTGTCCAGATTAGTCTAAATATTTTGTATTGCCTTATTTTTGATTTCTGACGAATGTTTGTACTACTTCTACTTACACATTATTTCTAAGTATAACTGTGGTATAATTTATTTAAATTCCAAATTTACCAAATAAAGCACATACCTATTTATGGAAACGCCTTCTATCCCCACAACTTTGACTTTCCCTTTTGACTGTGGTTGGTTGGTAGTAGCTTATCTGATGAATATTTTCAAATGTAGGTTTTTACTCAATATTTCTTTTAAATTTACCTGAATAACTTACGTATTTCTTGTAAATAAAGCACATTATATTTATGAAAACTCTTTTATTCAACTTTCTTCCCCGTCGACGTCAACCTTGAGTTTCTTCTCTCCGGCTCCGTCCTCGTGGCCTATCCTCCGTTTATGGTAGTTGTTCTGCTGGGCTTGGTTGTCGGAGGAGGTGTCCACACGGAGCAGTTCTCGCAGCGCCATGGTGGCGTAGCAGCTCACCGGGAGAGTGAACGACACCAGCAGCGCCTTGTACTTACCATCTGTCGATCAAACAGACATTAAATACAAAAAAATAATTTATAACATTTTCAATGTCGAAATAGAAGACTATTACCCAGCAGTGAGTGAAGTCGAGCTGTGGATGATGATGACGTCTTTTCTACCGATTTCATCGAACCGATTTTCATCAAAATCGGTTCATAAATGACGGAGTTCTGAGGTAACAAACATAAAAAAAAATAAAAAAAAAACATACAACCGAATTGAGAACCTCCTCTTTTTTTGAAGTCGGTTAAAAATTGAGTTTTTATGTTTATTACCCAGAACTGCTCTGTTACTTATAAACAGATTTAATTATTTTTTTATCTGATAGGATAGTCTTCCAAATCGGTGGCTTTTTCAAAATAACTGAAAGAAATAATTATGAGATCGACGTTCACGAAATTGCGTATTTTGCTTTTCTGTGAGTTTTTAGTGGTGTTTACTGTCGCGAGAACATTCCCAATGTACTGCCATCATCATCCTCTGATGATGAAGACGGAAGGTAGGTAGTCAAATTGAAGTCGGTTTTCCTAGTTTTTTGAACATATAAATAAATAAATAAATTCATGGACATTTCACACAACGCCCTCTAGTCCCAAACTAAGCAAAGCTTGTGATATGGAAACTAGATGCTGATACAATACTTATACACATATTTTTTTTTGTAAATACATACTTATAATACATAGTAACACCCAGACATAGAACAAACATCTATGTTTTCCACGCACAAATGTTTGTTCTCAGTGGGGATCGAACCCACGACTCAGCACGGAAGGCAGCGCTATACCGACTGAGCTGTGACGCCTGTATAAATTATTCTTAGGGTCAATTAGTCTGAGAAGCGGTAACATATCACAGACACATCGTATAAAAGTTGAAACAGTGTAGGTGGACGTGTAGTCGCGTGTACAGACCAGCCACTATCCCTGTGAGTTGGTTCCCGTGCAAGAGGTCGAGGTCGGAGGCGATGAGGTCGGCGTAGGGGTCGTCGTACCGCGCCGTGCTCCACGTGACGTCACACGGCCGCACCGCTATGTGCCGGTACGCGCCGGACATGCTGTAACTCCTGAAAACACGTTTCCAATATACTTCTTACAGGATTATGACCTTTAGTACTATCAAATAAGGTCTAAATTCGATGAAATCTAAAACAGACTGGTTGCCTTAGATTAAATCGTGGGTTTGTTCGTAACCTGGACACATAAATAATAATAATAATAAATATTCTTGGACTTTACACACAACACCCTCTAGTCCCAAACTAAGCAATGCTTGTAATATGGGAACCAGATGGCTGATACAATACTTATATACTTTTTTTTTTTGTAAATACATACTTATAATACATACTAACACCCAAATTAAATAATAATAATAATTAATAATAACAAATAATAATAATAATAATTAATTAGTAATTATGATCTTTAGTACTATCAAATAAGGTCTAAATTCGATGAAATCTAAAACAGACTGAAAAAGATATTTACGTTGCATTAGATTAAATCGTGGGTTTGTTCGTAACCTGGACACATGCTACTTTTTATCTTGTACTTACTTATGCTTATGTTTTAATTGTAGCGTCAATCCATTTTTCACCAGCAGCATTTCATAGTAATCCTTCAGATTGGGCGGGTACTCGATATTGAACCCTGGCAGCGGCAGGATAACGTCGAATATCGTATACCGGCCGCTGTCGACGTCCTCCTGCGTGAGGACTTTGACGGGGACTTTCTGTTCCTTCCGTGATGGATCCGGTTGAGTTTCGGTGGGGTCGCTCGGGAGTTCAGGTTCGATTTCCGTTTCATTTTCTTCGGTGTCCGATTCGTCGTCTTCTAATTCGATTTCTGTAAATATTAAAGTATTTCAAGTTGGATTAAAATAGATAAAACAAGTTATTTCACAGTTTACGCCGTGTTTTTTTTTTGGTAAAATTCGCATCTATACTATCAGGATAGGATGTAAATTTTTTGTAATCTAAGAATCTATTTATGATTTGTAAGTAACTGAAAAAGACAGGAATCACAGCTCAGTCGGTAAAAGCTCTGCCTTCCGTGTTGTGGATCGTGGGTTCGATTCCCATCGAGAACAAACATTTTGTGCATGACAAACATTGATGTTAGTTCCATGTCTGGGTGGTTACTATGTAAAAGTATATAAATATTCTATCATTAATCTAGTTCCCACAGCTTTGTTATGGTTGGGACTAGAGGGCGCTGGTGAGAAATGTCCTGTTAGAGTTAAACTGTTGTTAATGTTTGTTATTTATTTTTCAAGTTCAACCTAACCTATACCATCGATTAATGAATACACGAAGATTGCTACACCCTATATATTAGAGCGTGACTCGCAAAACCGGCTAGTTCCCGGTCGTATTTCCAGATGACGCTACCGTCGACGACGACTTAAGCTTCAAGTAGCCGTTAGAACCAAAGAAACGCCATTAATTTATTTTTGAAATTCATCAAAAATTATGTCCTTATTTTAGAATCTGTAATGGTGTTCATTTATTTAGTTATCACGATTTTATTTCATACTGATTATCTAACATATTTTTCGCCACGCCACCTAGGCGTGATCACCTAGGTGGTCATCAAATTGAAAGATAGTGTACAAATTAATGACATAACTTTACTAATAGGTGGCGTCTATATAAAATAAGTTTTCACCTTCTTGATTTACGGCTTTTGCGACAGGTCACAATTTTGTCAGTGTCTGTTTACTATAGTGTCAAAATTATAATTTGAATTGTTAGTCCATACCGCTCACTCGTTCCCCAAATTCTAGGGTGGCTTTAGCACAGCAATTTAGTCTGTGCATAATATTTGGACTACGAACAAATGAACCTTCTAAATAAAACACCTAGGGCGGCTTGCACGAAATGTCGTTTAAATTCAGCCTAAACACGTTTAACTAAACACGTTTAAATCGTTAAAAGTGTTTAGCAAAATTACGTTTAGTGGCATCTTGCACCAAACTGTTTTGACGATAATTTAACTAAACTCGATTAGTGTGTATATATCAGTACTCTATGGTCGGTATAACCACAGAAAACAGTTCCCCTACGTTTCGTTAAACGTACAAAACGATTGACGCATTTCTTGTCTAAGAAAATTCATCTTTTCCACGCATCAAGTAAGCTAAAACGGAACGGTACTGTCATTTTTTGATACAAAGTGTCATTGGCCTGCGTGTTGTGTTGTATTCTCTTTGACGATTTTATTTACATGTACAATTATTTCATTTTCTTGTTTTGTAGTTGATTGGTTGTGTTGTGGTTGTGATGAAAATAGTGCTTCCCGTTATGGACTATAATACTGTTCAATTTTTTAACTCGTTGGTATCGAATTTTAACTGATTATAGATTTGATGCAAAAGTATTTGTGTGGTTTCTTTCGATAGTCTGAACCTTCTTATATATTTTTTTTATCACTCCTACGGTGCTCAGACGTGGTCGCTGACTACTTTGCCAAAGAGTTATGGAGCGAAGTATTTTAGGTGTGAAAAGAATAGATCGAATTCGGAACAGAATACTTCGCTCCAAAACTGGAATCGCCGATGTACGTCGTAAAGTAGCGGAAAGGTGGGCTCAAGGAGTCACAGGCTGGATACCCCCAGGGGGTAGAAGACGTCGCGGCCGCCCGAGGAAGCGCTGGCATGACGACCTGGACTTTCGAGCAGAAATGTGCTATACTCGGCAATAGGTACTGAGGGGTAATCACGAACAAATCTGACATTCGCCGCGTTACGTAAACCTAACGTATTCGAGTGATATTGCGCGTCAACATCAGCCCGACTGCCGAACGTTGTAGCGTCACCGCGCAGTGTATCTCGGATACGCTAGCGTTACGATACGTTCACGATTGTCAAATTTATTCGTGATCAAGGCACTGCTAATGAGTAGACAAGCCGTTTTACCACCAAGTTTAATGATAAGTCGCAACGCAACTACGTCCTTGAAATTTTTAGAATCCTACTAATATTATTAATGCGAAAGTTTAGATGTTCTATAACCTCTATAACCAGACTCTCATGAGACTGGCGTACCGGGAGAACCCTCCGGCACACTTTCCATATAAAACAAATATACACCCTCACCCTCTTGCATTCAAACAGCACACTTTCACACATACTGGAGGGTTCCTTCCCTATAACCAGACTCTCAAGAGACTGGCGTCCCGGAAGAACCCTCCAGACATACTCGTACATACCCTCTCACACCTTGACACTCTTTCACACCTTGACACTCATACACCTCGACACTCTCACACATTATTACACAACACTACACAATGGCTTTTTCACAGGGTCTATTGGCTGATGGTTTCGACAGAATAACAGCGCCTAATTACCTTCGGGTAGTGAGGCATACGCTGAGTCGAAACCCTTTTGCTGCTGTAGCACACAAACACCTACTAGCTTCATTTTTCTGTTACTTTTTTACTTTATTTTTATTTTTGTTGGTTTTGTTCTGTAAGTGTACTGTGTGTTACTTAGTGTGCAAATAAATGCCTGTCTATCTGTCTATCTATCTATGTTTGGATGTTTATGTTTCAATCACGTCAAAACCACTGAACCAACTTGGATGAAACTTGGCATATATGTAGTTGGTAACCTGGATTGACATATAGGCTACTTTTTATCCCGAATAATTAACAGGATCTAAAGGATAAAATGAACGAAAAGGAAAAATTGAAATTGAAGGGACTCCCTTTTCCGCATTTAGGCTCAAAGTTGGCCCATTATGCGTGGGAACGAAAAGGATTAGCAGCGCCAATTGGCAAGAGGATTTCATTGTCATGTCATGTCACGTCAGTTTGACAGGACGTAGTACTACCTCTTTGGTCTAACAACTAGCGTTTGACATTCCAGTAGGTACACGGAAACTGTACACGCGCACGAAGTCGCGGGTAACTGCTAGTCAATCATATACCTACTTTAGAATATTTATATTGATAAATATACCTATAGGTACCTACCTACCTTCTTCAGACATACCTATTCCATTATTTATAAGTAGGTAGGTAGTAAAACTAGAACAGGATAGCCTAGGAACAAAAGACCTAGGCAACACCCGCAGAAAACTTATTTGTTCGTACCTAAATGGTTCGTAATGTATGGTAATGTTTCAGTACATAACTAAACAAGTACCTATTGGGTGTGATATTTTAATAATATATAATTAAAAGTCTACCTACCTTTTATGTTTTATTTTATCAAGCTAAAAACATTTAAGATTTCATATACATAATATCATTGTATTTTTTTGTTACCGCACTTGGCGGTAAGGCGTCAGGTTTAAAATCGAAACATCTATTATTTTACTAGCTTGATACGACCAGAGCGCTGTTGCCGCTCTGCATCCAGACTCTATCTCGCTCGTTCGACATTGCATAGCACAAGTTGTCAACGTCGCGCGCGTTGTAACCGAATTTTGGTATACGCTTTGCAAAATTTAGAAATAGCGCCATCTGACGTTTACTTCCGTACTGCTTATAGTGTCAGCGCGCCAGAGGTTCAAGAAAATAAACACCGTTTTGATTTATTACCGATTCGATACACCCAGCGACATCTCACGCCTTTGAAGGTAATCCATTTTCGGGTTACGATATTTTCTAAACGTCTGCTGGTCTATTTTTTTATTTGTCTATGCCTATACATAAAAGTTGTTGGTATAACTGCTCTTATACAAATACTTTTTATATAAAGTAAATCCGTTATTGGATGTATGTGTCACATAATTTATTTTTAAGATCTGTGGATTTTGTGATAATAAAATAAAATAAAATAAAATGAATACTTATTTATTTAGTAAGGAATGGCGCATATTGCACACCCGGCCCCAGTGGGATACCTTTGATATGTTCAGTTCCTGCGACCAGGTCCCCTGGCGCAGGCGCGAGGCCGGCGCGGCGCACGCGCTCCGACGCGCAGTGGTTCCACACCAGCGACTGCTGCGCGTGCAGGTACAGCAGCCGCGTGTTGCGCGGCTGCTGTACCTGCACCAGTGGGATACCTTTGATATGTTCAGTTCCTGCGACCAGGTCCCCTGGCGCAGGCGCGAGGCTGGCGCGGCGCACGCGCTCCGACGCGCAGTGGTTCCACACCAGCGACTGCTGCGCGTGCAGGTACAGCAGCCGCGTGTTGCGCGGCTGCTGTACCTGCACCAGTGGGATACCTTTGATATGTTCAGTTCCTGCGACCAGGTCCCCTGGCGCAGGCGCGAGGCCGGCGCGGCGCACGCGCTCCGACGCGCAGTGGTTCCACACCAGCGACTGCTGCGCGTGCAGGTACAGCAGCCGCGTGTTGCGCGGCTGCTGTACCTGCACCAGTGGGATACCTTTGATATGTTCAGTTCCTGCGACCAGGTCCCCTGGCGCAGGCGCGAGGCCGGCGCGGCGCACGCGCTCCGACGCGCAGTGGTTCCACACCAGCGACTGCTGCGCGTGCAGGTACAGCAGCCGCGTGTTGCGCGGCTGCTGTACCTGCACCAGTGGGATACCTTTGATATGTTCAGTTCCTGCGACCAGGTCCCCTGGCGCAGGCGCGAGGCCGGCGCGGCGCACGCGCTCCGACGCGCAGTGGTTCCACACCAGCGACTGCTGCGCGTGCAGGTACAGCAGCCGCGTGTTGCGCGGCTGCTGTACCTGCACCAGTGGGATACCTTTGATATGTTCAGTTCCTGCGACCAGGTCCCCTGGCGCAGGCGCGAGGCCGGCGCGGCGCACGCGCTCCGACGCGCAGTGGTTCCACACCAGCGACTGCTGCGCGTGCAGGTACAGCAGCCGCGTGTTGCGCGGCTGCTGTACCTGCACCAGTGGGATACCTTTGATATGTTCAGTTCCTGCGACCAGGTCCCCTGGCGCAGGCGCGAGGCCGGCGCGGCGCACGCGCTCCGACGCGCAGTGGTTCCACACCAGCGACTGCTGCGCGTGCAGGTACAGCAGCCGCGTGTTGCGCGGCTGCTGTACCTGCACCAGTGGGATACCTTTGATATGTTCAGTTCCTGCGACCAGGTCCCCTGGCGCAGGCGCGAGGCCGGCGCGGCGCACGCGCTCCGACGCGCAGTGGTTCCACACCAGCGACTGCTGCGCGTGCAGGTACAGCAGCCGCGTGTTGCGCGGCTGCTGTACCTGCACCAGTGGGATACCTTTGATATGTTCAGTTCCTGCGACCAGGTCCCCTGGCGCAGGCGCGAGGCTGGCGCGGCGCACGCGCTCCGACGCGCAGTGGTTCCACACCAGCGACTGCTGCGCGTGCAGGTACAGCAGCCGCGTGTTGCGCGGCTGCTGTACCTGCACCAGTGGGATACCTTTGATATGTTCAGTTCCTGCGACCAGGTCCCCTGGCGCAGGCGCGAGGCCGGCGCGGCGCACGCGCTCCGACGCGCAGTGGTTCCACACCAGCGACTGCTGCGCGTGCAGGTACAGCAGCCGCGTGTTGCGCGGCTGCTGTACCTGCACCAGTGGGATACCTTTGATATGTTCAGTTCCTGCGACCAGGTCCCCTGGCGCAGGCGCGAGGCCGGCGCGGCGCACGCGCTCCGACGCGCAGTGGTTCCACACCAGCGACTGCTGCGCGTGCAGGTACAGCAGCCGCGTGTTGCGCGGCTGCTGTACCTGCACCAGTGGGATACCTTTGATATGTTCAGTTCCTGCGACCAGGTCCCCTGGCGCAGGCGCGAGGCCGGCGCGGCGCACGCGCTCCGACGCGCAGTGGTTCCACACCAGCGACTGCTGCGCGTGCAGGTACAGCAGCCGCGTGTTGCGCGGCTGCTGTACCTGCACCAGTGGGATACCTTTGATATGTTCAGTTCCTGCGACCAGGTCCCCTGGCGCAGGCGCGAGGCCGGCGCGGCGCACGCGCTCCGACGCGCAGTGGTTCCACACCAGCGACTGCTGCGCGTGCAGGTACAGCAGCCGCGTGTTGCGCGGCTGCTGTACCTGCACCAGTGGGATACCTTTGATATGTTCAGTTCCTGCGACCAGGTCCCCTGGCGCAGGCGCGAGGCTGGCGCGGCGCACGCGCTCCGACGCGCAGTGGTTCCACACCAGCGACTGCTGCGCGTGCAGGTACAGCAGCCGCGTGTTGCGCGGCTGCTGTACCTGCACCAGTGGGATACCTTTGATATGTTCAGTTCCTGCGACCAGGTCCCCTGGCGCAGGCGCGAGGCCGGCGCGGCGCACGCGCTCCGACGCGCAGTGGTTCCACACCAGCGACTGCTGCGCGTGCAGGTACAGCAGCCGCGTGTTGCGCGGCTGCTGTACCTGCACCAGTGGGATACCTTTGATATGTTCAGTTCCTGCGACCAGGTCCCCTGGCGCAGGCGCGAGGCCGGCGCGGCGCACGCGCTCCGACGCGCAGTGGTTCCACACCAGCGACTGCTGCGCGTGCAGGTACAGCAGCCGCGTGTTGCGCGGCTGCTGTACCTGCACCAGTGGGATACCTTTGATATGTTCAGTTCCTGCGACCAGGTCCCCTGGCGCAGGCGCGAGGCCGGCGCGGCGCACGCGCTCCGACGCGCAGTGGTTCCACACCAGCGACTGCTGCGCGTGCAGGTACAGCAGCCGCGTGTTGCGCGGCTGCTGTACCTGCACCAGTGGGATACCTTTGATATGTTCAGTTCCTGCGACCAGGTCCCCTGGCGCAGGCGCGAGGCCGGCGCGGCGCACGCGCTCCGACGCGCAGTGGTTCCACACCAGCGACTGCTGCGCGTGCAGGTACAGCAGCCGCGTGTTGCGCGGCTGCTGTACCTGCACCAGTGGGATACCTTTGATATGTTCAGTTCCTGCGACCAGGTCCCCTGGCGCAGGCGCGAGGCCGGCGCGGCGCACGCGCTCCGACGCGCAGTGGTTCCACACCAGCGACTGCTGCGCGTGCAGGTACAGCAGCCGCGTGTTGCGCGGCTGCTGTACCTGCACCAGTGGGATACCTTTGATATGTTCAGTTCCTGCGACCAGGTCCCCTGGCGCAGGCGCGAGGCCGGCGCGGCGCACGCGCTCCGACGCGCAGTGGTTCCACACCAGCGACTGCTGCGCGTGCAGGTACAGCAGCCGCGTGTTGCGCGGCTGCTGTACCTGCACCAGTGGGATACCTTTGATATGTTCAGTTCCTGCGACCAGGTCCCCTGGCGCAGGCGCGAGGCCGGCGCGGCGCACGCGCTCCGACGCGCAGTGGTTCCACACCAGCGACTGCTGCGCGTGCAGGTACAGCAGCCGCGTGTTGCGCGGCTGCTGTACCTGCACCAGTGGGATACCTTTGATATGTTCAGTTCCTGCGACCAGGTCCCCTGGCGCAGGCGCGAGGCCGGCGCGGCGCACGCGCTCCGACGCGCAGTGGTTCCACACCAGCGACTGCTGCGCGTGCAGGTACAGCAGCCGCGTGTTGCGCGGCTGCTGTACCTGCACCAGTGGGATACCTTTGATATGTTCAGTTCCTGCGACCAGGTCCCCTGGCGCAGGCGCGAGGCTGGCGCGGCGCACGCGCTCCGACGCGCAGTGGTTCCACACCAGCGACTGCTGCGCGTGCAGGTACAGCAGCCGCGTGTTGCGCGGCTGCTGTACCTGCACCAGTGGGATACCTTTGATATGTTCAGTTCCTGCGACCAGGTCCCCTGGCGCAGGCGCGAGGCCGGCGCGGCGCACGCGCTCCGACGCGCAGTGGTTCCACACCAGCGACTGCTGCGCGTGCAGGTACAGCAGCCGCGTGTTGCGCGGCTGCTGTACCTGCACCAGTGGGATACCTTTGATATGTTCAGTTCCTGCGACCAGGTCCCCTGGCGCAGGCGCGAGGCCGGCGCGGCGCACGCGCTCCGACGCGCAGTGGTTCCACACCAGCGACTGCTGCGCGTGCAGGTACAGCAGCCGCGTGTTGCGCGGCTGCTGTACCTGCACCAGTGGGATACCTTTGATATGTTCAGTTCCTGCGACCAGGTCCCCTGGCGCAGGCGCGAGGCCGGCGCGGCGCACGCGCTCCGACGCGCAGTGGTTCCACACCAGCGACTGCTGCGCGTGCAGGTACAGCAGCCGCGTGTTGCGCGGCTGCTGTACCTGCACCAGTGGGATACCTTTGATATGTTCAGTTCCTGCGACCAGGTCCCCTGGCGCAGGCGCGAGGCCGGCGCGGCGCACGCGCTCCGACGCGCAGTGGTTCCACACCAGCGACTGCTGCGCGTGCAGGTACAGCAGCCGCGTGTTGCGCGGCTGCTGTACCTGCACCAGTGGGATACCTTTGATATGTTCAGTTCCTGCGACCAGGTCCCCTGGCGCAGGCGCGAGGCCGGCGCGGCGCACGCGCTCCGACGCGCAGTGGTTCCACACCAGCGACTGCTGCGCGTGCAGGTACAGCAGCCGCGTGTTGCGCGGCACCTGCACATTCAATATTATTATTACTCATTACATTCTACACTAGCTGTTACCCGCGACATCGTACGCGTGTACAGTTTTTTTTCAACTGTTTCGCATCGGCTCCTCGCATGCTAACACCCTTGACCAATTTATTTGTTACTAAAGTGTAAACTTGTTGGTAAATAAAAAAATAAGATGACCTTGTGCAAGGCGGTGAGATAGTCGTTGGGCCTCTGCGCGAGCGCAGCGATGAGACGCGCCTCGGCGCTGTGGTGCGCGTGCCGCGGGATGGCCGCTAGTGCGCGCGCAGCCCCCTCCGCCTTGTACAAGCGCAGCGCCTCCTCCAGCGGGCCCTCGTGCTCGCGCAAAATCAGCTCTATTGCCTGCCAAATGGAATCAATCACACTAATATACAAATGTGAACGTTTAGATGTTTGTGTTTCAATCACAGCTAACATATCGGCTACAACTGAAAATCAGTGTTGCTTTCGAGCAATGTACGCTGAGTTGTTACCTTTTTGTGTAGTGCAACACACAGAGCACGAACCATACGACAACATATAGGTAGGTAGTCTTGTTTTTCTTATTTTCAGTTTGTTTTAGTTTAGTTTTAGTTATTAGTACCTACTTATCTACTTTCATTTTATTGTAAATTTTGTGTGTGTTTGTGTGTGTTCAGTAACAAATAAAAAAGTTTATCTATCTATCTATCTACTTTTTATCCCGAATAATTAACATGAAAATCGGAGCAATACCTTTTTTTATGCCATAGGACTTGCGGCCCACCTAATGGTAAGTGGTTACCATCGCCTATTGACATCCACAACACCAGAGGCGTTGTCGATGCGATGCCTGCCTACTGTAGAATTTGTTTAACCATTTATTTATTCATAGATGTTTGTTCTATGTCTGGGTGTTACTATGTATTATAAGTATGTATTTACACAAAAAAAAAGTATATAAGTATTCTATCAGCCATCTGGTTCCCATATTACAAGCATTGCTTAGTTTGGGACTAGAGGGTGTTGTGTGAAATGTCCCTGAATATTTATTTTTATTTATTTATTTACTTTCCAACTTGCGAAGCCACAGATTGATTCACAAAATTCTAATCGATCGGGGGGTTCAAAATAAAATGGCATGAGGAAGTACGCGGGTGAGGTCTGCTTGCACCTACTTCTCTTTGCGAATAACTCCAACTACGTCAACTGGGTCCTGTAAGGTGCTGGGTAAGTCTATGTAGACCTTGATTACTCTCTTTACGTAAATTGATAAAGATATAACACTGAAAGTTTGTCAAACAAACAATATTACTTGTTGATAGTTCCCCAGCAGCAGCTGCAGGCCGATGTGGAAGGTGGGCACGTCGCGCCGGGAGCCGAAGCGCTGCAGCCCGTAGTAGTTGACGAAGCCGTTCTCTCGCAGCAGTTCGCAGGCCGAGCTGATGACGTCATCCTCAGCTGTCACGTTACGTAGTGCTATCCGGAATCTGTGGGGGTACGCTCCTAGAGTCACTAGCGGACCCAACTCTGGTGACGGAGTTTTAGGCCTCCTTCGTGCTAGACTGAGCCGGGACAGTTTAACGTGCCCTCCGAAGCACTCTGTAAATGCCCCTAGCGGTCACCCATCCGAATAATGACCGCGCAGCACGTCGCTTAACATAGATGATCGGTGAAGATTGAGTAAGGACGCTACGCCAGAAGCACGACTCACTTGTTTCCCTTCAGCATGCCCAGCTTGAGATTGTCGTGGTGGAAGCTGTAGTTCCCGACCGCCAAGTCCCGGACTCCGCGCAAGGCTGTGCATATTCGCCGCGGGTCCACTTTGCGAATGCTGAACCATTGCGAGGTCTTGGCGCGCCGGTCCTTGGTGCCCGCGTAGCCTAGGGTTTGAGGTTTCATGCTGAAAACCACATTTTATTATTACTAACTAGTAGTTACCCGCGACTTCGTACGCGAGTACCGTTTCCGTGTACATTATATTATCTGTGCGTGTACCGAGCGGATACTTCTTTGAGAAACTTGACATTACACCGAACCCATACTCAAATTTCAAACGTTAGTCGTTAGACCAAAGAGGTAGTACTACGTCCTGTCAAAGTTGACGTGACATGACATGACATCATCCTCCTGCTAATAATTGGCGCTGCTAATCCCGTTTTTTCCATTTTATCCTGTAGATCCTGTTAATTATTCGGTATAAAAAGTAGCCTATATGTCAATCCAGGTTACGAACTACATGACATGTATGCCAAGTTTCATCCAAGTTGGTTCAGTAGTTTAGACGTGATTGAAACACAAACATCCAAACATCTAAACATCCAAACATCTAAACTTTCGCATTTATAATATTAGTAGGATTCTGAAAATCTATGTCTTTGCTGTTGTTTGGAAGGCACTACGGGTTCGTTTTTTCGAAAAGACATTAGATGAAGCCATGTAGGCTAGTTAATAATGAAGTAAGGATATTTATACATACTGCATCCTCAGCCTGTCTGCAATTCTGGAAGCTGCATCCATTGTGTCACAATTCTCCTTGTGTACAATGAAGTACACATGCTCGCCCGGCCACACCCACTTCACTCTATTGTCTATTACCACTGAAACAAAATAATGGTCAATAGATCTAAGTGATCAGGTTTAGTTCTATTTCAGGCCAAATAACACTTCAAACGTTTTTGTATTAATATAATTTTCACATAGGTACCTCCTTTCCTATACTTTTCAAAGCGCATCAGTTTCTTGTCATCGGTATTGACAGTGCTGCCCACTATACCATCTCCGAAAGCCTTTTTCACAGCTTCGTGTATTTTAGTTCTGTCTTCTTTAGTGCTGGTCGAGACATCTATCTGGAAATTGAGATGCTATGCGTTACATTCAGACACTAGTGTCTAGTGAATCCAAGTGAGGCTGGAGTAGATCAATGGTAGACCAGGATTTGTCAGGGAAACTCCTAATAGCTAGGTCAAGCCCTTCCCAAACTTTACCACGAATTTTACTTTATAAAATGCTGATATGTAATAAAAATCTGCAGTTTTATAAAACAGAAGTACTCAACCTAGTCGCGCTTAGATGGTAAGTAATATTTTTTTTTTTATACTAAGTAACAAGCAACCATTATGTGGCATGCTTATTGACCAATGACACTGCTGATTTGAATCAGATGTTTAGTTAACGCTTTAACGGTACTGCTACGCAGATGTAAGTTACGTTTACGCTACGTAACGCGTAATGGCGTCAATAGCACCCAAAACGTTAATCAACATTCATAAGGATGACCATTCAGTAATTTACAGCAGTTTCTAATCATAAAGACATCCTATAGAACCTCGGACCTTACTTCAACTTTCTCAGTAGCCTCTAAAGTCCCAACCATCAGCTTATTGATCTTATCCCACGTCTCCATCGGCAGGATTTCCACATTGTACTTGGAGAGGAGCAGGTCCTCATCCTCTTCCACTTGTTCATCATCAGTTGGAGGCTCCGGTGGGGATTGGTCGGTCAACTTTGCTATTTCACCCTGCTCATTTATCTCCGATACTTGGAAATCAGAATACCTAGAATTGATGTTTAAAGAAATTATTACTATTTATATAAGGTGCACCATTCGAGGCGTAGTAGTAGAACAAAACGGTCTTAATCTTAACCACACGAGGCTTCAATCACAGATTTCTCCAATCACAATTATGACTATATACACTATACACCCTCTAGTCCCTAACTAAGCAAAGCCTGTACTATGAGAACTAGATTGCTGATAATACTCACATACATTTTTTCTTGTAAATACATACTTATAGTGCATAGTAACACAAGCAGAACAAACATCCATGTTTGCCATCACGCAAATGTTTGTTTATGGTTGGGATCGAACCCACAACCCTAAGCGCAGAAGGCAGAAAATATTACCAACTGAGTTGTGACCTGTTTTAATCATATTCGTTTGAGGGTTTATAGTCGGTTCCTATTATTACATAAAGAATAGCAGTGTGGTTTTTTATAAAGTTTACTCGTTACCTACCTTGACTTGATAATTCCATTGAACCCGTCATGTTTGCTCATGTACTCCGTTACTCCAATTTCAGCTTCTGTCAGTCTCTTCCCAGGAGTTTCCCTTCTAGGCTTGCTCACCCATTGCTGTCCTGAGAAGTTGGACGAGTTGTTGCGGTTCTGCCAATGGACCGGACGGTTCCCTCGATTCCCTCTAAAACTACCGCCTCTTGAACTTCCCCGCCAAGAGCCTCTGCTATTCGATCTGCTTCCCCGCATTCTGTTTAAACTTAGCCAAGTATACCAACACTACGTCAATAGATATTAATATTCTATGCCTTGCCAAAACATAACCTCCAACAGCAGTTTTAATGGTGAACCCTATTGAACCACGCAAGACGAATTACCTACTGTTACCTACTAAGCTGAAAAAAAATAACTACCTAGGTAGCTAGCTTATCTGTCCATTTACCAAACCAGGTACAAAAAGGCAGGCAAAAGAAAAATCAAATATCAAATAAATTCATATTCTGATTATTCTGTTTGCTTCGCTTTTACACCGTTTTTTTTTTACACACCTCGGTTTGGTTGGGTTGGGTGCTTGCTTGCTTTGCTTGCTACCATACCGTGCCTCGTATTATTTTGACTTTGCTGAGACTTGACATCGTCACGTCACATCACTATCAGTAAGCCTAACTTGAGATTGCATAGTGTATTAAGGCCAGGGGGGTGATTCTAGACCGATAGATATTTTATCACGATAGATAAATATCCCTCAAACTGTCAAATTTCGATAGATATAAAAATTGGCAATAGATATCGTATTCTGGACATATCACTGTAGATATATATCGACCGTTAACCGATAGACATGTATCGACTGGTCGGCAGCAGTAGATATTGAGATCTCTACTAGACATTTCAGTATCTACCTAGTGTCAAATAGAAATCTACTTTCGGTAAAAATCCAAACGGACGAACTTATCATAGAATATGTGGCGAAATCAACTTGTGGAGGCTGAAATTGACTCTTGTTTGTATCCTAGAGCCTAGGCGATGCGCCCGCTGCAATTTTACCTACTACCTAGGTCACCCCCACAGGCCTGCGCAGCCCCTAGAAAACTTGTGTGCTTCAATGTTACTCTGACTACCTACCTTTGCTACAAATCTAAGCCTGCCTAAATGATCAGTGGATGCGGGAATAAAACTACAAGCTAGGTAGCCTACCTACTCACTTTTAAATTAATTAAAACGACATAATAAGTAGACATAATATTTCTTTATTTTCATATACCTAGTCCAAAATGTAAGTATGTTTATCAAACACTATCAAATCACTGTCTCCAAAACCATTGTTTCTTATGTATTGCTCTTCATGGATGATTCTTGCCACGTTTTCTAATACCAAGCATGGGGAATTTTCCCCTATGTGATGCATCCACAGGAGGACTCATCCAACAACGCACAAAAATCACATTTGCACTAAACTTTTTTCTCTCGTAATGTGCCTTCAAATAGTTTATATGAACGGAGTTTTTCGAGCTGCAACGATTTTTTGGTAATTATCTAAGTATTTTAATAGTAAACAATAAAAGTCAAAAGGAAATTGAAATGAAAATGTTTGTTTTGTTTGGAAAAATTTCTTTGATTGCCGCTTCTTCTTTTTTTTTTTTGCCCCCCTTGTGCAGGCTGGCAGAAGGTCAAGATAACATTCCATTTCTTGTGAAAAATGTGAGACGAAATTATTATTAAATGAGTATTTGTACAAAAATACCTATTTTAAAACAACAATGAGATTTACTATTAAAACATTTACTAGAAAATATAACTTTTATTGCGACCAAACAAAGTTATTCGGTTAAATACTAAATGTATATAATAACTGAACGCATTTCGGTGGAAACAAAATCTAGATAGTCTGTGGAAACCGGTGTAAGTGTAAATGAACTATTTGAATAAACCTCCTTTGTGATATATCTACTAAAGCAAAAGTCTATTGCCGGCTAGAATACGTATTTTAGCGTGGAGTAGAGATATTTGTAGAGATTTCAAGTGATATGATATAATTGCCTATAGATATAAAATCTCTATATCTATCACCAATATCTATCGGTCTAGAATCACCCCCCTGTACCCGAATTTTCGGGCTGTGCATTCTATGGTTGTACATAGCACCCAACACTCAGTGTTTTTTTAACGTTTACAAATTGTAAATGTTGGCAGTACTGTGAAAAAATTTTGTTTTTTATCAGAATTCCCGCTTTCATTCAATGAGCGAGTTATTCCAAAGTTATCAAAACTACCCGCCGAATTATGTACTACAACGTCTACAACAGCAAGAACCCTATTTATGTAAAGAATCATAAATAACTCAAAGGTTCAATTTTTATAAGTTCTAAGAAACATAAAGTAAACAAAATGCCTGCCCCGAAGAGCAAAGGTAAGAAGAAAATCAAAGTCAAAGTCAAAGTCAAAATTTCTTTATTCAATAAAATCACAAGGATCATTTAGAATGAAGAAATAAAATGAAGAAAGAAATAAATGAAGTGGTTCTCCATCTTGGTAGCTGTCTACTTGAGCTTGAAATCGTTTCTCATCATTCCAGCTGTTAATCGGTCAGAGTCCGTTAGTCCTGTACCAAGACCGAAAAAGTTGAGTCGCAGCACTCGCGCTGGACTGAAGTTCCCCGTTGGTAGAATCCTGAGGATTCTGAAGAGTGGGAACTACGCCCGCAGGATCGGTTTCGGAGCTGCTCTGTACTTGACTGCGGTGTTGGAGTACTTATCTGCAGAAATCCTCGAATTGGCGGGAAACGCAGCGACTGACAACAGGCGTTCTCGGTAAATATAACCTTGTACCTACCTGGGTACAGCTGGTTGTCCTGCCTACCCTATAGATCCAAATTGTTAAAACAAAATTAAATTTATTTCCAGAATATCCCCCCGCCACATACTCCTGGCCATCCGTAATGATGATGAATTGGATAAGATGCTGCATGGAGTCACAATATCGCAGGGAGGTGTCTTCCCTCACATAAGTGCCAGACTGCTGGCTAAAAATACTCCCAAGAATACCAGTAACGCTGACGTTTCATCGCAGGAGTACTAATTTACCTACTTACCTACTTCTGAAATTGATTTATTATTGTCTTCGTTTTTTTTTTTGCAATAAAATATTTTTTTATAGATTATAAAAGCTACCTACATGTTTGTTTTTCCCCCAACGAGATTTTATTCTTCATTTAGGATAATCTAAGCTACTTCTATTATTATAATAAAATAACATTACAGAGCGAGCGTTCCAATTTGTTATTCTATCATACAACACGCAATAAAACCACAAAACCAGTCTTGTAAATGACATGTAATTTTAAATACTGTAAACGAGAGATCTGTTAACATTTCCGTTACGAAGGTATGATACGTTACAAACGTCCATTCAACTTTTCCAGCAAAAAAATAATTTACAAAACGTTTACAGTGAGTCAAATTAAAACAGTTTTAAAATTTAATAAGATCCAAATACAAAATGCGTCGAAACTATTTTAATACTCTCTCTAAACAATGGATGTATCCAAATAAAATTAACATAATAGGTATACGCAAAGGAACATTGTGTGTAGCATAATTTTATTAGCATACTTACATAAAATACTAAAACCTTTAAAATAGTAGTACCTAATACCTAACTACAGATCTAAAACTACTAACTAGGTACTGCGTTTAATAATAAGTTGATTCACCTATGATTCATCGAATATCATACAGTCGAGAGCAAAAATTCTGGGTCATCATAAATGACATGAAAACTTTAATATTTTGGAAACTAGGAATGCTAGCTTAGTGAAATAAATTGTTTTTGATAGCCAATTTAATTCTCGTCAATTAAATAAAATGAATTGTTAATTGCATACTTTCACTAGCTAACATTCATGGTTTCCAAAATTCTTCAACTTAAACATGACCCGAAATTTTTGGTCTCGAGCGTAGATGGAGTGGAATTTACCCTCGGAATAACGCGGTCCGTCAGATAAAATACTATAATCTAAAAAATTGCGTTATTCGGAGTTGGTAAAGGTTGGTTCGGCCTTGGTTTTTCCATAAGAAGTTATTTCTTTCCTAAATGTCAGATCATAGATGGATCAAAATATTATGAATGGCTATAAATGAATACTTGAAGAATACAAAACGAGTACATATATCATGAATAATAGTAGCACTTCAAAAACATACATTAACATTTCCATAAATGCAAAACGTACAAAATAAGAATAATCATTAGAACAATAAATGCTCAATTTGTTCGATAAAGTTTGGAAATTATAGATGATCGTAAAAACCTTTGGCAATCTAAATAATTATTATGTTGGATGTCAATTTAATTCATATAACAAGCACCAGAAGCAGTGTAAAAAATTAATGAATTACAGAGTATACTTTGCCCGCATCATCAAACACGTCTACCGTGCCTGGGGGTTACGAAATGCAAACTATAGACTATACAGTACCGCCGCATCTAATAGTAACAAAGAGTAATGAATAAGCTGCCACATATAAAAACTTGTTCTCTAAAGTGAGATCTCTGCCTCTGATTAAAATATAACTAAAAAACTATATAGTATGAAAATATAATGACTATTCAAACCAAGGATTGCACAATTAATATAACTACTTACACACTGGATTATCATATAAAATCTACATTACTTATAATATTTTCACTAGAATATTTGAGTTATAAAATTAGAACTGCGATAGATTAATAAGATTACTTTTGAAATGAAATACTGCGTTTCAGTTTCATAAAAGGTGCGTGGAGGAGGAATCCAGCGCACCTCTTAGGTCTTATAACCACCTCAAAATGACTGAAAAACATTTGCAAGTTACTCTGAAGGATAGTAAAGAGGATTGTTGGTTGAAGCATCGCTTGGCAGTGCCTTGCTGTGGTAGGGCAATGCATACACTAAACTTTGAACGCGAAATTGTGAGATCATAACAATGAAAGTTGGACTCAAGACAGTCAATATCAAATGTTTTAATACAATGAGCAATAAGTTTAACATTTAAAAACGTCATATTAGACAACCATTTAAGAGTGATTTTGGCGAACTTGATAGCATACTAGTGTCGATTCTGTTGCATTTTTCTAAACTAACCCAATTTGACAGCACATAAAGATTGCCGTCTCTTTCTCATAAAGTGAAACGACAAAGACGGCTATAACTTTAGCGCTGTTAAACTAGTTTAGAGAAATACAACAGAATTGGCACCACTGTCTCTTACCCTCTAACATTGTGTAAATATATCAAGACTTTAAATATATCGTAAAATTGGCAACAATGAAAATATCGCATTATATTAGGTATTCATGAACACACTTCACACGCAATTATAAACTTTAATACTAAAGTAATAGATTCGATTAAACAATTACAAATTCAAACACCCATGAACACATAATTACAGCAGGTCTTCATAACAACATGAAAATGGACCGTGTTTCTGAATTTTGTGTGAAATGTTCGCAACCTATATTGACCTACTGCAATCATTTACACTCTGCAATTTCGTCTTCCAATTTATATCAAATGTAACAATTTTAAAAAGCACTTGCATACACGCGCTCAGATCGCAGTCCGTATTGCGAGAAATTCTAGTAGAAGCTATAATGTCAACACAGAATTGAAGCAAAACGAATAAGAGCTAACAATTATTATTTTATGATTATTATCAAAAGTTTTTTTGTTTTACAACGATTGCAAAAGTGATAAAATAGAATATTAAGATCTTATATCTGCTTGATATAAATTACAAAAATCCATGGTATATGGACGTTATGTCCATGATGCAGTGTAAAAATCTTTATCAATATCTGTCAACAACACAACTATAAAATATTGCTCCTCCTACGTTGCTATTTACCGTTAAACACATCCCATAAATGGTCTTAAGCAATACAACATTCAAATATTAACTGTCATACAAATATCATTTGTAAAAAGCGTTACGTTCGTTTACGTTCCTATTGAGCTGAGAGCATTATTATCACATATTTTATTATCAGTCGAATGCAGCACTAATTTCTGCATGGGGTCTATAATTATTTTAGGATTGTCTTCGTTTCGCAGATGATTGTCTATGGCCGCGTCGGAGACGGGCGTGTGCGCGCTCTCGTCGGCTGTCTTGTTATCAAAGTACGGGAAGAAGTCGTAGTGATTTTTCCCGTTTGTGATCTTCGTTTTCTCCGTTTTGAAGCACCGCTGCTTTTTAATTTCTTCGTTTTTTATCGCAGACATGTTGCGTTTCGAGAATTCGTCCCAGCCCTGCGTCGTGTTGCCGGGCGCGGGGCTCACATCTTTCCTGAACGAGCTGGATGGTGACTCGGTCGCGGCGAACTTTTGTTGGATGTCGTTTATTTCGTTGTGGTTTTCTCTGGTCGAGACGATCTGTCCGTAGACGGGGGTGCAGTAAGTGATGTCGGAGCTGTTGCCGCCTCGATTATCTCTGTTTGTGTTGTTTTGGTTCAACTGACAGTTGTTCATGCCGGAGTCAAATTCTGACTTTTGTCCAGCGTTCATGAGTATCTGTTTGGAGGATTTGACGGGTTTCTTATCTTGCGTGTTGTTGGGCGAGCCGCCGTCGTTGTGCTTATTAGTCCTTTCCTCTTCAATATTATCTTCACCGCCAATGCCATCAATGTCGTACACCTGAAATTTTACAGACAGGAACATAAAACTTTGGTTTAGTTCAGATAAAGCTTGATTTAACTCTTTTTAGACTAGTAGAGTCAGAAGTAAATCACTTACACAGTACACTTGGGGATAAACTCATGTCATGACTCTATTTCATTTAGTTCAGTTGGTACCTACACATACCTTATACATAACATCAGTATTCAATCCTTTCTCTCGTTCCCGTTTGTTCTGCACTGCAAGCCAGACATCCTTCAGCTCCCCGGCGAGATCCCGGTCCTTCAGGATGACAGGGGCTCTTGTGAGGACCAACCCTGGATTCATTGCTTCTACGAAGTCACATAGGAGACTGACCAAGGCCTCTCTATCCTGAAAAGTGAGATAGACATCGAGTTGATGAAACTGAACAGTACCTATCAAAAATGTTTTGTTAGGTTTGCACTATAAAAGTCACATCACTGCAAGAATTATAATTAATAATAGTTCCAAAATCTAGTTTAGAGCATGCAGAAATCAGGTCCACATGTTGTTTGATTTATCTTAATTAAAATAGTTTAGCCTGTCTTACAGTAGGACTAGCAGCATTCTTGCCGTTTTGCTTCAGGATGTCAGGGTTTACCATCACAGCAAACACAATCAGCGGAGGCCGGTTACCGTTAGCTCCCAAGCCTTGTGTCACCTGCAACAGTTTTAGAATCATATTTAATGTTCAATTTGGATGGAAATCTCTACTCAATTCTATACATATATACTTGAAGTAACAATTTATTTATCAGAAATAAGGGAACTAAATGAGTAGCTATTCAAAGTTCATTGTAATTCAAGGTGGGAGAATAAGATCTACTCTGACAACCTTCTTTGGGGGGTGTATTGTGCATGTTTCTTGTTATAAAGATGGCACCATTGTAGAGAACACAGTCGGTCTATACGAACGAAAACTCCACAGCCAAAACCACTACCTACCTATTTTATGTGAATATTCCACAACTGACTATTATGACTTCAATGCTGCAAAGAAGCCAGGGCTCTCTTGCATTATTTAATTTTGCAACTCTTTGCTAACCTGGCCGGGCCAGAGAGATTGATATAGTAGCAGATAGGTACACTCAAAATGATGAGTGGTTGTGTACTAACCTGCATACCTCCATAGAGAGGTATAGGATCTGAGAACTGCTTCGGGTTCGCGATCTTCTGCCATCCCAGCACGTTAATGTACAACTTCTCAGAGGTATCTTTTATTGTATCCTGAATGCACATGTGCGGCTGTGGAGGGTTCTTGAACTGACGAAATGCCCTAGAACCACGACCATACTGCACCGGTAACGTCTTCTCTTGAGTACTTTGATTTTCCATGACAACGCTGCACTGAACAATGCACAGTTATTACGGTAAACTCTCAAAACATCCACAGTGAAAACCAATAACCATTACGACATATTTTACACTCGTACAGTAGGTACAGCCTGCCCGACCGTGAGTTTATTGAACTCTACTTAGTTTAGCGAATGTGTCTATTTCGATCGTCGACTACTCACTATTGAAACAAAATAAAATAAGTCTGTAAAGTATATTGACGGACGAGTGAATAAATTAATTCATTCAAAGCTCGAAAAAAAAGGAATTCTCAAAAAAAAAGAGCTTCTCTTCGAAAGAGCAATAAGATAGCTTCGATAGCTTTATTTAGTTTCTTCTTCTTCTTTTTTTCTGTCCAAAGACTACAATCTCCGCCGCATCTTGTCTGTCATTATTATAATTGCCAGTGTCAATTTGTTTTATGCTAGCCTAAGTTTGTTTTTTTTGTCACATAAAAACTATGGCGGTTTTTTCAAAACCTACGGGGAAGTAGGTACCTACTTACTTACCCTAATTCCATGCGTCTATACTACCATAATTTTTTGAGTAAAAAGTAAAGTCCTTTTCAAAGTCCTAAAAACTTTATTAACCCTTTATGTCCAATAATGCGTTTAATATTTTGAGAAATACTAATATCTATAATATATTCGGTATGTTATTGGCTGCTAGCCATCTACTAGTGCAAAATTACTAAAATAAACATAATGAGTCGTATTCTTAACGTTAATCTCGCAGTAAAGTGTAGTAGCTGTATGCTCCTTTTAGAATCTGTAACGAAAAGTAATGTATAAGTAGGTAATATGTATAATATTTATTTATTATTATTACCCTTTATTTTGATGATACAAGGGAAATGCGACTGTATTTTACCGTAACAAATGTTGGTAAGTTAAGGTCAGTGAAAGGTCCTGCAGTAAACTTATTTGCTTGACGAAGCTGACCGCATAGTAAAAGCACGTCTTTCTTCTGACCTATTGTAGCAGCGGAATTCCACCACTCGCTTTCGTAGGGCCCCATTGAAACTTCTTGACTCTATAAAATAATAATTTTTCTGTTTAATATCGGTGTACCTACATAATTTAGTTCTACCTGCTGACCGCGTTGTAGACATGTGCTGGATAGGTACTTACTTTGGAGTAGCAATCATTACTGGGCAAACAAACTAAGAAAAGTTGTGCGACTCCAAAAATCAGATATTCTGCTAACAGGAACTTCTGGAGGAACTCCGTTTCTGACTGTTGGTTGAAAAAAATGAATAAAAACAGTTAATCGGTATATTAGAAATAGCTTTAGATCTTTTTTAAATAAGTTTTGATATATGAGAGGAGGTCAAAGTTGGTATGTTAATGGGATAAAGGCGGCTGAGCTCAATAATAAAATAAAATTCAAACTTATTATGACTTCCTACATCAAAACTTTAGATAGCTACTAATCATGTATTTGACATGGTGAGAGCTCCAACTCGTAGGTAAAAGTGATCCCTTTTTTTACTATTTCACTGGTGAATTATCATAGGTACTTACTGTTAATTGAAAGAGACTTGAGCATAACATCAAAGTGCACAAAATGACGTAGAAAAACATCACGGGTGACAGCAAAGAGTTGAGGAGTCTGCAGTGTCTGAAACAGTCCAAAGTAATAGGCGTTTAGAAGACCGTCATTAGGTACGGCACCATTTGTTAAAAGTAGGTAAGTCAATAAGTTCTATTTTGAACTACAAGCCCCATTACTGTATTTAAGTTCTTCAATTTGACGCATGCATTTACGACTTAGTGTGTAGCAGTGGGGCGTGTAGTTTTGAAATCAACTGTCTCTACTTATATGGAAATAACTTATTGAGCTAGTGTCTTGGGCACGCTTCCAATTGGTACTGATTTGGGTTAGTTGAGCTATCTATAAATCGTTTGCAACGGTGTGTAGATAGCTCAACTGCTTCATGTGTATTTTGTTCATATTATAAATATTGTAAATACTGTATTAGTCGTAATTTACTTTGTGAATAAATATTATATTATAGAATCAAACTTATTGAGTATTAAACTTACTTTATCAGTTCTACGTGCATGTGATGTAAATGCCTTAGATTGATTTCAAATTCTCTATCGCTTAACCTTAGTCCATTTTTGCCAAACATGTCTTTGCATCTTTCTCGGAGCAAATCCAATTTCCCTCCAAAAAATACCATAACTGCCACTATGCTAGCATCGTAAGCTCCTACTACAGATGCCCCGTTGACACATAAAAGATAATGCCACACGACAAGAAACCAACAACCAGGAGATTGTTCTTTATTGAAAGGCGTCCAAGAACTGAAGATGTGAGGAAACGGTACTGTTCCGTTACGGAAATTTCCTCTGTAGACTTCAGAAGTAGCAAAAAGAAATAGCGGCTTACACACAACAGAGATAACGTGCGCTAAGTGGGTGTTAAACATCAAGAACCAGTAGAAATAAGTTACTTTGCGGCTATAATTCGTATAGCTTTCAATGATTTTTTGTTTGTTCTCGTCTTTGTCAGTTGTTTCAAATTGATCTGCATCGGTAATGTAATCAAATATCTGGTGCCAGCTCTTTTGAAAAAATATGAACGAGCTGATTTTTATGATGGCAGTCAAACTCAGCATTGCTATCTTCAAGTTTGTAAGAACGAGACCTAGGTCATCTTTTATGAAATAGGCCTCTGTGAATTGGGTGATCACAAAGTAAGCAACATTAACGTGTACAAACAATTTCGTACATACTCCAAAACGAGATTTTGGAAGTATCAGCCCCGTTAGTTTTAGACTCCAGATGCTTGGAGCCAAGAAACGCCTCTTTGGGTCTTCTAAACTTTTGAGAAATGCTCTAATCATGGTGCCTAAGCTGTTACACTCTTGAATTTTCGAACCTCATGTATTTAAACCTACATTTAATTTTGCCACTTAAATCAAAGTGTCCGCCTTATGCCAATAAAACTAGCTAGTGTGGTGCGAGTAGATAGATACCCAAGTTGAAATGATAGCGAGTTAACAAAGTACGATATTCTACTAGTAGATAGGTAGGTAAGTACTTACTATAAGTCTGGTTATACAGCCTCTAAAAAGTTTAGAACGCTGTTAAGTAGATGAAAACTACTAAAGTAGGTATAGGACTTTAAAAAAGATCGACATCGGTGGATTTGGTATAAAGATAAAGCCACATGACTATGCCTCATTATACTGTCTGAGTAAACTTACCTAGTTTCTAGTGTTCCTATTGGATTTATTAGAAATTCAATTTGTCAAGTTACGAAAATAATAATAGGTAGACGACATGATCAAATTGTCCGTGAAATGTGGGTGGTTTCACACGAAACGGTGGCGTTTAATATGTTCACTGTGAAGGTATAATTTTAAACCTTTTATTCTAGACCAAGCGCTAGCAGTAAATTTTTTACTTCAGTTATCTGGTACGTAATAAAGTAAATAGGTAGGTGCCTATGTAGTTAGTTAATTTAATTTTGTTTTATAATATATAAATTATAACTGTTGTAATACTGGCATAATATTTTTATTATTGCGATATTACATAATCATTTCCGTATTTTTACCTGACTACGCGGAGCGAAAGGATTTGAGTTTAACAGTCTATGTTGTAAGTGTTGTTCGGATGTTCATTGATAAGAGGTACCCTATCAAATTACATTACATACGAGGAGTGGTATTCAAAGGGTTAAAAACATAAAGTTAAAGAAGTCACTCAAAGTTGTCAAAGTCAACCGTCAAGGTTTGACGTTTGTCAACTTTTTTCTTGTTTTGTTTGTTTGTTTTGTTTACCTTACCTACGTCTTTCTGGGTTTGGCACTTGTTCGCACGTATCGTATTTTGTTTTTATCTTTTCCGGGACTTTTCTGTATGATATTGGATATTTATCAGGTCCACTTAGAACAATGGTAACCTGTGCCGTTTCAAGGTGCAAAAATACTTCTGGCAAAATATCAAAAAACAAAGATGGCATTACATTTCACAGGTAAGAAACCTGCTCTTCTTTGCACCATTCTTGACTCTACCTAAGTTTGTGCACATAGAACTTTGAACATTGTATTTGTACAGGTTTCCAAGAGATACAGAAAGGCGTAAGCGATGGGAGGTAGCAGTGGATCGCGACCATGACTGGACTTCAACAACTTCAAGTGCAGTTTGCTCCGAGCACTTTGAAGCTAATAACTTTTATTTGACTGAGAGTGGACTCAGAAGACTGTCGGGGGAGGCGGTTCCTACTATCAATATTTCTGTAAGTAAAGTATTAATAATACATGAACTTAACTATCTACTAGGCCCATATTTAAAAGTAAAATTAACAGTTGAACTTTACTCAATAAAACATAAATAAAGAAGCACAGTTAAAGGACCCTTGTGAGAAGTAGTGCATATAAAGTATTAGCTTCATTACCCATGGGTTTCTCAAATTAAATGCACTAAATACTGGACAGGTACAGCTCTGAAATGGTGTAGGTAGAGTTCAGTGAGCTGAGCGGTAGCGATTGGCTTGTAACTAGGAATAGATAACTTATTATATCATTTTATCTTCCAGTAACACTAGATCCACAGACAATTAAAATATTCATCTCAAAGACATTCTTTTTTTAAATTCCAGCCTTTTGAAGATCAGAAATCTACAATACTAGATAATCAGCCGATAGATATCAAGCATACAGACTCAACCGAAGTTATAGAGTTGAAATACAAAGTACGGAGATTAGAAGTCATCGCTGAAAATAGGAAAAAACGGCTAAACCTGATGTGGCAGTCAAAACGGCGGATGAGGAAAAAACTCGAGCGAATGAAGAGTATGATCAAGCACTTGGTGCAAAGTAAGAAAATTGAAAATGGACTGGAGTTACCTGCAAAAGAAATATGAAAATACAAGAGGTAATTTTTAATGTTTCTTACTGAGTTTACTAAAGGAAAGCATGATTTTTTAACTGATCTCAACTAAATGATGTATAATAAAAAATATTTTATTATTAGCTAGTTAAGTAATTTTAGTAAAAGCATTTTTCTACACAAAGTTGTAATTTTATTGATTAAATTATAGCGCCATCTATTATGTTATGTATAACTTTTGCTACTCACCAATAGATGGCGTTGTGCAATTTTTTAATTTGGATTACAATTATCTACTTGTAGATGGCGTTGTGGACTGAAATTATGAACTGGATTTTTTTTGTAGGTTTAGATACCTACAGATTATTTTAATAATTTTACAGTAGTCAAAACCTAGGTAAAATAATCAATTTAGAGGCATGAGAAATAAAGAAATCATAATTTGAGATTTTTGCTTTGATTTCTGCTAATTTTCCTTCGTATGTTGGATAAGCTTACAAGAGAATGAAGATTATGATCAAACGAACAAAGGCATTTCGTGCAGACTAATGTGAGTTTGAAAAAAACAAATTAGATATGTAGGTAGTTAGGTAGGTACTAGGTACTTTGTCTCACTACTTAGCAAAAAGACTTAGTTTTTATTCTATTTTATTTACTCTACTATTAACTGATTAATTTTACTGAAAGTAAAAAAATCAAATGTACCTATGGTCCAAGGAGTGAACTTCCACCAGATGTTAAACGATTACTTCTGCCTATAACCAGTGCAAATGCATTACCTACTTCGCAAGCCATAGATCATCACTTCTTGGCGGCATAAATGCAATTGTTCTCAGTAGTTCCTTTAGTGGTGCCCTTTTGAGGAACGACAGAGCCTTGTCGTAGTCCTTCTATACTTTCTACTACTAGTACAGTCATTTCATATGCTCGTGTGTTGACAAGGGTGTAAAAGTTAGTGTAGGTACCAAAATGGTAAGAAAATCTTAGGACAATCAATAAAATAATTTCCCACAATCCAGTTAGCCGCTGGTCAGCACAGCAATGACAAGAACCGTTTGTTTGATAGCTTATCGCTACAAACCTGCGATAAGGCACCGCAGCCTGCGGTAAAGTGGGGGTGACCATCTCCCGCCAACATACCACACCACCAGCCAGTACCTTCGCCACGAGTGAACGGCGCGCGTGTTTCAAACGTTTCAATTTCAAACACGATTAATAAAACGATTTCTATTTTTTTCCTGCGCTGCCGCCAGCGCTATGTGATTGAAAACAGTGAACGTGTTGCTTTCTGAACACGCTGCGTTTAGAATTATTGCAATCTGCGAAAATGTGACTGTGGTAAAAATGGGCTAATAATAGTGACGTAAAAATGAAAATGCGAGTGAGGATCACTTTGGTGTGTTTGTTTGTGTTTGTGTTTGTGCGAGCGAGGAGTGCAGAGGAGGATGAGTTGAGCGAGAGGAAGGAGGGCAAAGCGGCTCATCTGCCAGGTATGTGACTTATGGCATTTGTTTTGTAAGATGTGTTGACATTTGGAGTCATTAAAATTGTATCGCATGGAATGACGCATTGCTTTGTTTATAGTTGCTTTGAAATGTTTGTTACTATTACAATATTGCAAAGTTCTAATTGAGTTAGTTCGGTTGGTTATTTCAGATTTTGCCTAATTCCTTTTTACCCGACCATGCGAACCACAGAACAGAAGTATGCGAACCAATAAGAGGGTAATTGAAAATTCTTTTTTTATATGGCCGTGTTCGTGAGAAAGACCCTTTAGGAAAGAATGTTCAACATGAATAGTTTCATTCAGCGCTCGTTAATATTCAATTTCACCGTGACTTCTTATCGAAGTAAGATCGAAGAAATCGATTCAATTCCAATGAATTTCTTTATTATCGCATCGTTATAACCTTATCAGTGAAACCTTGCTGCAGTATGACAAATAGTTATCCTAATTGGTAACTTTTTTGTACAAGTGGACACTTTTTGACCTTTTTTGTCGCTATATCCGATTGTAAAGGTTTCATGGGGAGTATAAACTGGAAGATGTAGCTTAGAACGGTCTCCCATCCGATGCACCGACGAAAGTGTTTCAGGAAGTCGATGATAGAGAACGCTCAAAATTGTACCCAAAACACGTTAGCATACTATAAAACTGAGAAATGTTACTCAAAAAAAGTAGAGGGATCACTTAAAAAAATTTTTTGGTAAATCAAAACTAGTTCTAATCGACCAAATACTTGCAAAGATTATGCAATAATTTTTGTCCACAAGTCCAGTCTCCCTATTCTCCTCTACCATGAATAAACTCGGCGTACGCTCAGAAATACTGAGAATACTCCTTACTGGACAATAATGTATCATATTGTGGCAGAGTGTCACACGTAAAAACACACGAATCCCTTACCCGAATTTTTAAACAGGGGTTGATAGTATGCCAAACCAGTTTCATTTCAACCAGCATTCGCTTAGCACCTGAACCCGGCTCCAGAGAAGTCTCTATCTACATCATCTATGAATCCAAAGAATATTACAAAAAAAATGTAGGTAAGTAGGTATACAAATAGAGTTCTAAAAACGAAGCGAATGTAAGGGACTTCCACGCGACTGGCAGCTGACACTGGGTCTTCTAAGGAGGAATAAGAAGCACCAAGTCTAGCCGTTTCTATTATTGAAGAGTCTTCAACGTTACGCAGCTCGGATGCTTACAAACACCATTCAAATCGAATGCTTAAGTGGTCGAATAGTCAGGTGTACAGTGTCGTAACACGACCTACGCTCAAACTCTGCATTATTTACATACCTAAACCTACTAACCGTGTCTCATTATTCAGTAAAACAACATTTCTTAACGTTTAAACAAGGTTCATCGTCATTTGCCTAAGAAGTGTTATTACAGGCACTTCGTGTCTGTGGATGTGCTCAGTGAAACAATGCATCATTATAGGTAGTGGTCACTTAACATCAGGTGGGCCATCAGTCTGTTTCATCATTTAGTTGTATAAAAGCGTCTAAAAGACTGCTATTAACAGAACTCTCAATGATATATTTATTCTCAATGATCTGGTCGAGGATACCTTTTAGTCCTAAATAAACTTGGCTTAGTTGCATATTACCTAACCGGTTGCTCAATCAATTTAAATTGATTTAAATACTTATTTCAAATAGCTTTACCTCAATAGTTATGTAATTAACCGCTTAGCGAATTCATTGAACTCTGGTTTCTAATCGTAGGTAGGTATGCTATTTGCCAAATTACTTTAGAGATTTACCTAATATTACCCACGCGCCAAAACCAATCGACCATATAAAGACAAAAACTATTGGGTTGCATTTCACATAACCGTAGGTGGAAAAACCGTAGCCATCAAATAAATAATAATCAGGCACGTAATCTAGATGATTTATACAGCGTCAGGAGCCACCTTTTACCCATACCCCTATGAAAGGCTTTATCAGCACTTATACCATCATCTCAGCCTGGTCTTTATCCACAGGATAGGCAAGCTCAATACGTGCGTAGCTGACTTAACCGCGGGTTTCCTCACGATGTTTTCTTTCACCATTTGAGAGCGCTGGCATTGCGTACATAATTTTTCCACATGCAAAATCTGGGTGCGCCGGGTTTGAAACCACGACCACACCACCGGTGCTCCATAAAAAGTTTTGACAAAAAGCTTTACTGACATACTTTTAAAAAGTTTTTTTATTATAAAAAAATCTGTTGAGACCAATATATGTTTTTGGGAACGGTTAGTGTATTTTTGTTAGTTTTTACCTACCGTAGCGTAATTATTGTGTTTGAGCGTGAACTATAGACTATGTACGGTAAATCACGTAATGTAGCAAGCAGCCGCTTCGCACGTTACTTGTAACATAAATCCGATTGAAAAACAACTAGTTTTGTGTTGTATCTTTTACTTTTACGAAAAAGGTTCGCTAGTTCTTGAACTGTTCTCCAAAGGAATTTCCTTCATAATAAATAAATGGCCACAGTCAAAACATTTGTGTCGACAAGCCGACTACCGAAGCTTTGTCAGCGCGCTTAATATTAAATACTTCCTAAAGTCATAAACATATCACAAATGGTTTATTATCTTTATTTTATTTACGACGTTGTTGATGTGTGAGCCCGATTGCCATGCTTCGCGGTCAGATTAAAAAAAAACGTGCGACAACCAATCTTGAGACTCCATAAGAGCATTGTTATTGACATCATTTCATCAACCTTTATTAGAATGTGGCTTGTGGCTTCAACTTTTATGACGGTTTTTATAGCAAAAACAACCAGTTACATAATAGTCCTTTAAAAATAGGTTTCTCTGTCTCCGGTGTCACTATTACCAGGGTACAGTAGAGACATTCAGTTTAGCACGTTTGCTACCTTCCATTGTGTTTGCTCATCAAATTCTGCAAACGCACGTTTTCATGAAAAATACTGTACGTGATTGTAAGTCATATCATCACATCACCGAAGCTCTTCCTTATAGCAGAAGTTAAGTCGCCGTGGCCGGAACTGGCCTGGACAAAATCATCATCAATCATCAGTTTGACGCACAGAAGGTTACAAAATGATGAACAGTGAATGTCCTACAACTTTTTAGTTAATGTAGAAGGTTGCTAATGTCACTACAATAGTAGGTACAGACCAATAAATGTTTGTACATTTGAACACACTTTAGCGACCCATTCAATCACACAGTGACATTGTTACCAGCTGCGCCCCTAATAGTTTGAATATCCTTGTAAACGGCATGGGTTTCATTACCCATCAGTCGATCAAAACCATTGTAACACAACATTGCAACAATGCAGTCGACAAGCCATTGAAATGTAGGTACCAATACATCGACAAATAGAAAAACGGCCTCCACCTATAGTGTCAAAAATCGTGCTTAAATTTTCACAAAAGTTGCATTCGATTGCAAAATTACTATGGACAATGACTTTCGTAATTCTTATTTAGATAGGTACATTTTCTTTTGAAACGAAATACCTTATTACTAGACACTCAAGATTCTTCTAATACCTTGACTGTTTCTGAGAAAAACTTAAAGAGGTTAAGCTCCCCAGTTTTGTAAAAACTTAGTTTCCTGTAGGAAGTGGTCTGATAACCTTCATTACTTTATGTAGCCGTCATCACCTTTGATAAGCTTACGAAAATAATATACTGATGGGTATTTTACGTCATTTTTCGACCAAACAGAACCTTCAGTTTTTCTTTCTCGAGTCGCTCTTCCTATCCAGTTTTTCATACCACTAATATTAATAAGGCAGGAAATATTTTAAAACGTTTCTCAAGAAGTTTTTTTTAATCTTTGATAAGTTTGGCTTCCTACCCTTAGGTAGGAAGTACCCACTTTAAGTTTTTTTGTTGTAAGCACACTCGTTTGTTTTGCTAGGAAATGAGTAATCAAAGGTTTTCAAATAAATACTTTATTAGTTTTACCTGTATTATGTATGAATACCTACTTCTTTTAGTCAAGTAGGTTCAGTCAAGTGTACACAGTCGTGTTAGTAAAATGAAGTTGTGAGTTGTGTAGACTTGTTAATTCCTTGTGTAGATTGCTGTTTGTGTATAGGTAGAAATGAAACGAATTTCAAGTCGTCAGTTCACCCCTTTATTTATATCCTGCTGTAAAAAATGCTCGGTTATTGTCACTAGAATGACAACGAAAAGAGATGACAACAGATTTATCAGCCATTTTAGCTAGCGTAGCTTTAGAAGACCAGAATAGAGCCATTAGTTTATTTGTAATTATTACGCCTGGTGGGGTCTACTTAGTTTAGTCGAAGTTATTCTTGGATGTCATATATACTCAAGAAAGTATTTTGTGACGAAGGTCTGGATTCAATTGAGTTCTTTATTAAGTAGGTACCTATAGTTTCTGCATAAGTTTTTATAAACTAGTGACTGCAGTTTTATGAACATGGACTGCAATACACAGACAAACGAAAAGTACAACAGAAATACAATGGATACGGAATTTCCTTCGAACAATACAGAACGATGCGTGTGCGCATGGGAGCGTTTTCACTGGCCTTTGGAGCCTTTGTGCGGGTGGAGTTCCGTGTTATTATGTAAAAACCTAAGTAAGAAAATACAATAGATGGGTATAGTTATCGACGGACAGAAACAAGAAGAGTTTCATGAGATTTGGATTTAGAAAATGGTTATTGTGAGTTTTATCTCTTCTAGATTCGATTGAATAAAACCACAAATAATACTTTATATTGACTTGTCTCAAAATTCATATGGCTGAATCTAGAAAACAGTAAACCAAACTGACACTGCCTGGTGTACCTATCTGCAGCAAAACTGGGTGGCTTCAACGAACTGTGGTTCTTCATTCAATTCACACTATTTGTCTATTTCAATACAAACCTCGCGAAGGAAGGTATGACTACGGAAGGCGGTATTGACTGTTGCATGCAAAAATTTTGTTGCTTTACCGTTTATTCTCTCACTTGTTCTTTCTTGAGCACCGTAAATACGGTAGGTACTTTAGCGATCGGGAGAGTTTGTTACTAAGGTTTAAACCGATGCGTTATAAATCAAACGATTTATGTAACTGTTGATTACTATAATTGGACAACATATCAATGTGTTGTTCAATTAGTAAAAAACTCTATTTTCAACTCTATTGCGACGGCATACGATCGTAAAAAAACTAAGCAATGCCTAACTAGAATGCGTTCCACTTGCACGGGGTTACGCAAACACTGGATTAGTAATAACGAACTCTAGGACGCACGCAATAAGGGTTACAATTGCGGTGACATCGCCATTGTAACAATACCTGTGAGTTTTAGGAGTATGTGACTGCTGGGTGCTATTCGTACTTCGATATAAAGCTGTTGCAATGAGTTTCCATTACAATTGGCGTGGTGTAACATCCTCCATCGGCCCGCGCCGGAATAGCGGTAATTAGCGGTGTAGTAATCAGGAGTGCCCAATGAAAGGCGACATTGAATTTGACCGTGGTTTTGTGAAAGTCACCGAGGCCTATCCTTTCGGTGTGGTTCTGAGCTGTCGGTGACGTCCTTTCGACCATCATCATCGTCATCAACCTGTATTGGTTCCCTGCTGGACGTAGGTCTCTCCCCAAGACGCGCCGTTGAGCCCCGTTTTCTTCTCATTCAGTGTCGCCAGCTACATTTCGCAGATCGTCGCCCCATCTCGCCGCGGGTGGACATCCTACACTATTATACGGTTTCGGGTTTAAACCTGAGCTAGAATACCTATTTGAAAATCTGTTACTGCCGGAGATGGTTGTAGTCTACTCGATCCTTAAATGCAAGACTCCGTCATAGATTTCCTGTTTTTTTTAGCTCTATAATGTCTTTAGTTCATTGAGCTAGACGCTAGGGTATCTTACGCTTCGCCTACGGGTTGGTGTCCAACATTAATTACTAAATAAAATCTACTAAATTAAAACGTTATTCGATTATGTAAACTGCCATGTAAAAATTTAAATACAGTGCGTATATGAAACAGTAAATGACAATGTATCGTGAGCTGATGAATTCATTTGTATGGTTTGCAGCCGCGAACGCTGACATTCCGATCCGCCCATCCGTTTCTGTTGAAGTGTACACATACACAGTACACTTTTAGCTCTATTGTTATGTGATGAAAATTCGGTTTATGAATGGGTGAAACGCCATTGAAACGGCATAATGTTTAATTGAGCCAAACGATGCCTGAATTTCTATGAATACAGGTATTTTCATTTTGTTGAATAGTCCATTCAAAATTGGAAAAACGACGTTCCCTTATTTTTACGTATAATATCTACTTCGATAGCTAATCCATCTGCTATTCAATAAAAATTTAGTGATTGCGATTGCATGTTATATTTCTTGGAGATAATTCAACTAATTACTATCATAAATTCTAAACCTTCAGCACAAATTCACGCAACAAAAATATTCTCCACCAACTTTTAGTTTTTACTATCAGAAACGTCAAGAATATTAAAAACTCTTCATCCATTTTTGCAAAGCTGTGAACCAATAAGTGTTTGTCGGTTCTGGATAAAATTAGTATTCACAATACAAATCTACAAGTGCCAAACACGATGATCTCTCCAGTTCATTGACAGTGTCAGTCGTAGAGAGTGAAGTCACTCATGCGTGCCGTGATTGTTTGGATAACATTCTTCGAGCACACCACTTCGATGCACCAGTGGTTTCGCGTTTTAACTCTGTGATTGTCTCCCTCGCATTGGCTTCACTTAGTTCGAATGACGTTATCTATACCTATTTCTAAAGAACCGCTGTATTATCACTCGAGTTCATAAAATTGATGTAAGAGGCGGATTTCGGCGCTGCGTTGACAAATGCTGGTTGAAACGATTTAGCGGACTCTTCAGTCTCCGTTTATGAGTTCAGGGATATGTTATCAGTTTTACTAAGCTTGGTCGCGTGGAACTGGCTTAGATTACTTTACAAAGTAATCCTTGATACTTTAAAGATCAAGGACCAGGATAAGTCGAGAGTAATTCTAAGCTCTACCTAGAGATCCAACAGCATACCGCGAGTAGTGCTAATATAGACATTCTTTTGATGCATGATAAATGTAGAGTCGTTTTCACTATTCAGTCTGCAATTTTTCATAAAAATACGTCAAGCGTAAAAACAGGGAGACCAGTGAACTCTATAGTTGATTGAATACAAAAAAATATTCGTTCATGAATGAAGTTGTTAAAACATTGAAGAACTTTAAGTATGTATACCAAGTTACCAACGTCGGTACCTCCTACGCATAGTAATTCGGCCTCAGGCTGTTTAATTTCATTATTATTCAAAATTGCAGTGGGCGACTTCAAGCCTTGTCTTTCGGAGGAGTTTGTTTTGTTTGTAGAAGTTATTACTTGAAGACGTTGCTTGAATCAGCTTTTTCAATGAATGTATAATCATCAACAACCTATACTCGTCCACTGCTGGACGTAGGTCCAATGAATAGGTAATGAATGTATAGGTGTTACGAATAGCCGGAAACGAGATATACGATCATGCGTCTGAAAAGTCTTGTAACATCACCTACATCATCACATATTGATGAAGCACCGCCACTCTCTACAGAGCATGATGTCTTCCTAACCTAATCTACGCTAAGCATTCTTCTGCGCAGTTACGAGTACTATTTCGCTGTCTATTTATCGATAGTCAGTCGTATGAGCGGTTTTCTGCTTTGGAATACTGGACCTTCCTTAGGATGGCTTAAAAACTGTTGGCCACTAAACTAGGTGGTTGCGTGGAAATTTCTAGTTCTTTCAAAGGAAGAAAAATTGATGTCAACATCCGTTTGTTGATAAGGAAATCCATTCGTCCGTTCATTTCTTGAATTAAATTACTATCAAAAAGTCGTTTCAGTGGAATGTTTTGAAACAGTATGTTTATATACCTAATTAGTTAATGGTTATTGACCTAGTTCATTAATTGTGAATAGGGAAAACTAGTAATTCGATATCTAACTAGGTAAATTATTTGTGAAACCATAATTCGTCTATATAATAATGGGTAGGTATACCTATCTACAATAACAAGCCAAATTTTACAAAAACAAGATACTTATAAAACGAAAATATTATTGAACTAAGTTTGAAATGTATGCAACTGCGCAGACATTTACTAATATGCCTTATTTTAAAAACAAAACCATTTCGGTTCTTTGAATTTTTCTGAGGACTAACCGGTTTTGGCTTCTCGAAAACTAATAAATTCATTCTCAATTTATTCGACACCTATTCCGCCGTTTCCGTTGTAAGTAGGTACCTACTAGGTACGTAGGAAACTAGTTTTTTCCTAACCTACTTTTTAAAATACTTACCTACGTAATTATTCAATATTTTTCTTTTCATGTTTCTTCTACTTCCCATCTACTTGCTTTTGTTCGTTCGTATACGAGTACGAGTATCAGGTGACGGAGTTTTTAGGTTGCTTAACGACTGTATGTACCTATGTATTGGTAACAATTGGTAACATTCTTTTTCATGTGTAATTTGACCTATACATCATTTCCATAACCAAATCTAATTTCCACGCATATCTAATTTGATATAACAGTTTTACATAACGGTTACTTACATAACATAGTATTGTAATTAGCAGTAGGTTAGTTATGTATCTATCAAATACATACCTACCTACGTATGCGTTAATAATGTATGGTCTAGTTGGTGCTTACGAAAGATATGTTCGAATTGCTTTTGGAGTATCGTTACAAGGCTGGTAAGCCACATAATTTGGTTGGTAACTGGTAACCTACTTGGTGTATCACCAGAGTTAGCCACTAACTCATACGAACTAACAGGTGTTTTATTAACCGACTTCAAAAAAGGAGGAGGTTTTTTTCTTTTTTTTTTTTTTTTTTTTAATGTTTGTTACCTCAGAACTCCGTCATTTATGAACCGATTTCAAAAATTCTTTTTTTATCTGAAAAGATATACTTTCAGATTGGTCCCATTTAATTTTCATCAAAATCGGTTCAGTAGTTTGGGTTATAAATAGAAATAACTGAAAAATATGCCAAGTTGCGGCGTAGCGCCTATCATTTTACTGCTAGCAACGATGCAATATGCCAAGTTGCGGCGTAGCGCCTACCACTTTAGTATTAGCAACGATGACCCTTTTTGGTGCACACCTAAATTTTTACATTTTTCTAAATTTGTCAATAAACCCAGTTTGTACATTCAAACCGCATTTAATTGGAGAAATAAAGTATTTACAATATTTATAATATGTACAAAATACACACGAAGCAGTTGAGCTATCTACACACCGTTGCAAACGATTTATAGATAGCTCAACTGATCCAAATCAGTACCAATCGGAAGCGTGCCCAAGACATTGGAGAAAAGCAAAAACGCACCAGTTGTTCCTCTAAAGAATCAACACCAACCACGTGCACGAAATTGCGTATTTTGATTTCCTGTGACTTTTATGTGGTGTTTATAGTGACGAGAACATTCCCAATGAACTGTCATCATCATCATCTGATGATGAAGCTGGTATTCGAATTGAAGTCGGTTTTCCAGTTTTTTAACTTATAAATTATATAAATAAATATTCATGGACATTTTACACAACGCCCTCTAAACCCGAACTAAGGCAAGCTTGTAATATGGGAACTAGATTGCTCAACCATGACTGAACAGAAACGAATTATGACTTTTCGTAATAGAAGTATGTAGGTATATACTAGGTAGGTACCTAGTAATATTAAAATATGGCCGCTATTATGAACCTGTTATAACTATAAACAATAGCCAATAGCATAGCTCGTCTGAGAAGAATAGACATATTTCCAGGAAAAACGGGAATGAACCTTCTCTATCCCTCGACTTCCCGCGATCATCACAACATCATTCGGTCATCTTCATCAGTTCGATAGAAATGTACTGAATGACTTGACAACTAACGAGCAGGTTACCTATTCCACAAAATGTTTGCGATGAAATTAAATTTAAATATATTTTATGCTAAAGACGTAAGTATAATATTTGCGTTGCATTTCTTATTATTTTTCGAAATAATTTGCACAGGTGTACTGACGTCATTGAGTTACTCAATACCAACCTTACTCTCTCTTGTCATCGAATTAGAGTGGCTTAAAATGTGTAAACATAAGCTATTGATCTCAGCTAAGTAATTCCAAATGCACATATTTCTAAACTTCGTCTGGTCAGAAAGTAAAACAAATGAATATATAAATTTTTGAGTTAGATGTGTTTTGCTTCTATGTTTGCATTATATTATGGTGCATGCATCTGAGCTTAAATATCAAGAAACAATTAAATTCACAGATAGTAACATCGATCGAAAATGATAACATTAGTAGATAAGTCGGTAGGTACTAAAATGTTATCATTTTTTATTGTTTTCTAGAATACATAAGTAAAGGTGACTGAGGAAAAATACTCGATCGTCGAGCTTGGAAATTGGAAACAATGGACGACATTGCGGCTACCTTGACCCACCTGTAGAATGACTTTTTGACCCTAATTAACCTTAAAATTACCGACTACTGTTGGGAACTGTTGTTCTTGTATGATGAAGCCTTGATGAAGCTGGAGAATTAAAGAACCGACGACATTGTGAACACAAAAGTCGTGGCTTCGGTGGATGGAAAATCTCAAGTTTGCTTTGTTTTGGAAATCTATCTTCATAGTCGGTCATCTTCAATCATGTGTATCATCATTCATGTTCTGCTGGAAGTAGACTCTCCCAAGGCGTTCCTTTGGGTCCAGTCTTTCTCTCGTCTCATCCAATGTTTGCACTACATATTTATATGGGACTTACATTAATCTTAAGACATTCTGACGTCTTTCAAAGCATCGTAAAATGTATGGTAATGTGCTACATTTAGCAGCGTTCAGCCTCGGATTTTTTAGAGCTTCCAGGGAAAAATTATGGATTCCAGTCTACTAGGATTCTGGACACATATTTTGTTGAAAAAGACAAGAATAAACATTAGTGATGGAGTCATCTGAGACTAAGTATTGTTAGAGCCTGTAAGGTTCTATAAATAGTGGCAAGGTACATAGTTTTATCAGAAGATCTAAGTGCTTCATGCTATTTCCATTAAATTTAAACCTCACAGTGCTTATACTGCGAATACTCTTCGACTATGAAATACCATTGAAATTTATATCCTAATTCTCTCGAATAAGGCACAAAATTATTCAACTTAAACACATTGCAATCTTAAATCATTAAAGAATTCCTAAACACAAGCCAGTGAGGTAAAATCTAACGTTATGCATTGCGTTCGCGCAACTAACAAACTTTTAAAAGAAAACATTCAAATGATAACCACTCTTGTTGTTTACGCAATAAGAGCTATTAGGACTGAAAAGGTAAGATGGATTGATGAAGATTTTATCAACGAGGTTACACAGCGGAAAATAAGGAGGCAACCGGTGGAGTATGTTTGAAAATACTTTGCTGTGTTTAAGTGATGTCTTGTTTTCTGCAAAAGAGAAATATAGAGATAGGTACTATCATTAGGTACCAAAGTTGGGCACTGCTATCAGAGTTGGTCCATATTTTTGTACACTCATTGCAAAATATATTGTTCACTGGACACACACAATCACTCGATTTTTCCAACAAAACGGTATCGTTCATTAGTAAAAAGCACGTCAAATAATCTAATCGATCAATTAAACTCGAATAAATCATTTCATGCATTAATCAAATCATAGGTGGACTAATTGACAAGCCAACGTTTTCGAGGTCAGTCAGATACAAGTCCACACGATGATTAAAAACGAACCAAACTGGACACGATTTGGTTCTAAGTACTCTACATAAGGGTGGTTCTACATTTAAGTGAGCTAGCTGGTCTTTCTTTAAGTTAAGTAATAATGAACTAGCTGTTCTCCGTACGCCTACCGTTTTTCTTTTCAGACGTTCACACTGGCTTTACACCTATTCATCAAAACTCGTACTAGGCCCTCGAAGCAACTGACGTGACGTCGTCCTCGTGTCAAAGTATGTTTTACTGGCTGCAAATGCCGTTCGTTCATTTTATCCTGTAGGTTCTGTTAATTATTCGGGATAAAAAGTAACCTATGTGTCAATCCAGGGTTACGTAACTAAGTAGGTATACAATATTATATTCCAAGTTTCATGAAATGGGAAATGGGATTCGGCATGATAACATGCGCAGTGGCAGCGAGATTTTATCTTAGGCATCACTCTAGTGCCAAATAAGCTCTCGCCGATGCAAAGCACGTTACTGCTTGGAGGGAAAATAATAATGGCATACAAATTCCATTCGTGTTTAGGTCTGAAAAATACTGTAGCAAGTGCAATGCTGAGACAAACATTGTTTAGAGTCAGCGTCGTGCGTGTAGGACCTATAATATTATTAGCGTTTATAGTACGGATTACCTATAAGTATTTATAGATTAAAATAACTGCTTGCCAATCAGTGTGTTTGCTGGTTTCGTTCTCTGTATCTACGAAACAAAGTACCTAGTCAAAACGGATCTTTGGCCCTCTGAAGTATCTGCGCAGAATCCATTTTGGGGTCAAATTGGAGTTAAGCTAATTTTACACATAGTACACGCGCAATCGTTGTAGCACCTAACTTCAGAGGGATAAAGATCCGTTGTGCGTACTGTACCTATGTACTTAATACTGACGAGTAGGTATGTTCATTAAGTATTTACCATTATCAAAACAGCACGGATCATAATAATTTGTCGTGACTGAAGTAATTTATTACTTGTAAGTTTGGTCACGAGCTAATGTTGATTGATAGACTCTTCAAAATGGCGATTTTGGGACGAACGAACTTGTTTTTGTACGTTATATTTGACCTCATGTGATCCACTTCCGCATTGAAGATTTGGAAAAAAAAACTCTTATTCTTAGACGTTCTGATCTTGTTAAAGCTAGTTTTTGCTAATTTATGAAATTACTAACTTTCGCACGCGACTTCGCCCGCGTCCCGTTTTATCCTGTAGATTTTCCGGGATAAAAAGTAGCCTATGTGTTAATTCAGGCTATATGTATTCCAAGTTTCATCCAAAACGGACCAGTAGTTTTTGTGTGAAAGAGTAACAAACACCCATACAAACTTTCGCGAGAACCTCCTGATTTATTAAATCGGTTAAAATAACGATCATAATGATCACAAAACACAGAAATACTAAGATGATGGTGATATAACTGATATAAGTGGTTGAAGATATTTGAGAGAGATCTTGACCCAGTAGCAGGCAGTGGGTCATATGATGATAATTCACATACCTACTCTACATTTTGTTCCTGTGATCCGTTATCCATCCATCACTTTCACTCCCAATATAAAACACGAGACTATACAGAGAAAACATCACCGCACGTTAACAAAACCAGTTGGAGACCTCAGTCACTACACTACCGGGTTCGCGTCCATCAAGCCGGTTCGCATTGACGGCATTCCAACGGTGACAATAAAAGCACGGCCTGCTAAATCATCCTGTTCTCATTATATTTCAGTAGTCGTTTCCATTGCTGGACATGGCCGATGGTCCCTAAGCTTTGGGGCTTTTTTGTAGCCTGCACCTCTGCACCTGACTTCCAGCCATATTTACCAGGTTATCAGACTTATCAGTCACTCAGTGTATTGAAGACGTTTTACATTCTGCTTTATGCTTTCCAGTGTATGGTCTCTTGAAACATTTTCTAACCCTACAACTTCGGTTTTCCGAGCTATATGTTCCACCTACTGCTACTTTAACTTTAGAATTCTATGAGCTCTGTAAGTGATTAAAGCTTGCTTACGGATGCCCCCCTTACTCATTGAGTCCAGTCGAAAAACGCCAAGCCTTATAAGAAGGATTTCTTATTACTCATTTTTAGACCGCAGTTAAAATCTTCGAAATCTGTATCATACGGAACGTAAATGGTTATTCGTATTGCAACATAGGTACTAGTTAGTATTTGCACTGGGTAGGAACCTAGTTTTCTAGGTTCATTTAGCACCTGACCGTTATCGTGATAACAGTCGGCTAAGACGTGGACGTGGACGTTTGTGGGTGGAGAGACTTCCGCGTCAATAGTCGGTAGCGCTGTATGAGACCACCAGCATTTTTGGAAAAAATACCAATCCTAATAGTGTGGCCCACAAAAGATTCCGTCTTATGTGGTGTGCCTTCTCTCCAAAAGCTGGCCACTAGTTTCTTGAAAAAAAATGTTTACTACGAAAGGCAGAACATCTTTGATCAAAACATCCGATTGAGCACTTATTCTACGACATTTCCTTGTTAAGTAGCTATAGCACTAGTTATATTCGTACATAGTATTCGGTTATCAGTAAGCTAAGTGTCAAATATTAGCTAACAGTTATCCAATCCAGCCAAAAGGTAATTGAATCATCGTCCACAGCCCGCCACCCGTCACACCGCTTTTACTTTCCAATGGCGCCCGCGGTGAAAGCAGACTGGAAGTACTTCAAGCCCTGGTTCCCTAAAAAGCGGAGTTTGTGATTTTAGCCGTGATATAGCGTTGAACTTCGATCTTTACCATCATGTCATTCTACCAACCCACTTGTGCGTTTTTAGTCTGTGTAAGAAACTCAAAAATGACCGTTTTTGAGATAATAAAAGGGACTAGAAAGAATGTAGGTAGGTATAATAAATAGTGAGGTTTTTTATTATTTGGTAGTCGGTAGTGTAATTGAACTTTACAGAAATTAAAATACGATAGGTATGGATTGCTTTGATTTAAATGAATATCTACTTGTATTAATACTAGGTTTATTGCATACTGGATCTATGCCAGATTTGAGTGCATTGTCCTCGTGCACAGGTGTTTGATTCTAAGTAATTTGTTTAGAGCCAGTAAGATCTTAGACATTCATTTTACACTTCATTCGGTTCAAATAACAGCGCTACCTATTTTGTATGCAAATTATGATACGAAACCGGTTTATGACGGTCGTCAGTTCTTGTAAGCTTTACTTTAGGTAGTGGGTAGGTTCCGCGAACTGGGAAGGATTATTTGTGATGGTGAAATGAAATGTTGGTTCCAATTACGTTACAAATGTTCGACTTTGGTATAAACGTGCGTTTCATTTGATTTGGTAAATAAATAATGGGTTACAAAGATACTAACATAGATATACGGAATATGAGACTTATTACCTACTAATTTCGCGTTTCGTGTTTGTTATAAGTAGGTACTTAGCGATTTATCTTCATGATGTTATTTTACCCATCTACAAGAATTTAATATTATTGGGCATTGTTTTAATCTTTTTCTGTAAAAAAAATTAATTGCTTATTCTATAATGTCAGACTTTATTGAATACTAGCTGTCTGCCCGCGACTTCGTGCGCGCATATTAGGTAGGTGTGATTGTATCTACCTGGAACATACAACCTTGCGAACCCCTACCTAATACTAAAAATCCCAACAAACACAAACAAATTCTTAAACCCGCTAAAGACGCTACAATCCCTAAAAACCTCTATGAAACCCTAAGACGCCTACCAACCCCTTTCCAACCCCTAAAAACGTCTACAAACTTTTACCAATTTATTTCTAACTTTTTCCAGTGATAAACTAAGCAAAGCTGACTTTGAGAACTAGATTGCTAATATAATACTGATACACATTTTTTTTATAAATACCAATTTAGGTATATAAAAGTAACACGCAGATAACAGAACCAACATCCGTTTTGACATGAAATGTTTGTTCTTTGTGGGGATCGAACCCACAACCCACAGCACGAAAGGTAGGAGTATTACCGACGCTGTGTGTGACGCATGTCGCCAATTTAGTTATTACATAACATAATCAGATAGTTTATAATCTTTATATATTAAATTAATAAACAGGTGTGCGTATAGAGGCAAGGAAAGTGGTTTGTGGGCAGCTCTGTCGAGGCCGACGCCACCGACGTATTTGGGTCGGTATCTGCGCCTGCGCAGCCTAGATACACTAGCGAATACTAATGTAGGCAATTTGTAGGTTTATAGAAACAAATAAAATCTGTAATAAATGGAGGTCTTCCTGGTTCAACTTTATGAAACAAATAAAGAAGTGCAACTGAGTATTTCATGAATGTAATCATTTCTTGGTACTCTAGGACCTTGAAGATATATCTAATGGGGGAAATCGAAGCACATTCCGTCATTTTGGCTACGATAATCAGTCAGATTAAAGTCAATCTTTATTCAATAAAATCACAAGGATCATTTAGCATCATCATATTCATCATTAACAAAATTCTCGACACGTAGTCGAGAAGATAGTCTGAGTATCCTGTTTAAAATGTTTTACACAGTGTATGATTTTTTCACGGGAAAGACTATTGACCTTACCACCACTCCACTGGTACCTAGGTACCTGCTCATCTATGTACCAGCACTAGGTGACCTTAGCTAACTTTTTGTTTGCACATAACATACCTACCCACATATTATCCTTTACTGTTCTAAGAACTACATGCTGTGTTATGACGTCATACCTCTTCTTCTAAGTACTTATGTTTGTTGCAGGTAATTATGGAATCCGATAGTTCGACGAAAACTGAAAGTCAAATAAAAGAAGATTTATGGAATGGTATCGTATCTTTTGTTTTCAGGTGCATTTTACTTATTGTTTTCACCTTTGGCACGCTGGGATCCACGCGAGACGAAATCTATTTTCTAATGTGTCTGAAATCCAGTAGACTAGATGTTAAGAGTGACATAAGACACCTAGGTTGATTTTACAATGATACACAATGCTGTCGATTCTTGTTGCATTTTTCTAAACTAACCTAATTTGACAGCGCTAGAATTAAAGCTGTCTCTGTAGTTTCAGTTTATGAGAAAGGGACGGCAACATTTTTAGTGCTGTCAAATTAGGTTAGTTTAGAAAAATGCATCAGCAGAATCGACATCAATGTAAAACAAATTAAAACAACTAAATTCTCGGTAATCCTCGCATCACGCGACATCCAGTTTAACAAACCCAAAAAGATGTCGTTCCCTCAATAAAATCTTACGAATCACTCTGAAAGACACTAGCTGTCCCCTTAAGGGAAAAAACTCAAAGGGGATTTTGAGACTGACCCGTATCGCCACAGTGTATAGACGCTGGGCCAGACATACGCGAATAACATTTCAACTTTATTATCCATTCAAATCAAGTTTTTAGTAAGAAAAACACACGGATGAACTAGCCAAACAAACGAACAAATCCAAATTAGACGAATGCGGAAATAAAACGCGGTGTTTAATTAAAATGATTATGTTCTTATTTACTAAACCGTAATGTGATTTTGGATAGCCTTGACACGATACTAGTTAATCTGCTTATTTTCTGTAATTCAGAATGAGCACACTTGGTATAAATATAAACTGTTAGGTTAGAGTTAGGACAGAAATTAGGAATGTAGTTTTTAAGTTTCGTCGTAAAGTAGGTGAACAGCGCAATAAGCAAAAATATTTTTTTCCTAGGCTAAACCGGGAACATAAACATTTATTTAATCACTACAGAAAGAGCATACAAAAAATAAGAAGCACAAAACAAAGACACTAATGAAAAATTACTTAATATAAGTACATAAAAGAAACAGTTGGTAGAGTGTCGTTTTTGTGTGTTGCAGCCGCAAAACGGTCTCGACTCAGCATATTGCCTAGCTAGGCGCTGGTATTCTGCGTTCTGCCAACAACACATTTCTTTTCGGATTCTTGCGCTTCACTTTACTTGTTGTCGATGATACTACTGCTGTGTCACAATTGCCTAGTCTCCCCTTACATTTAACGCGCATTTTATTAAACGCAAGATCCGCAAACGATAAGTTTATGTTAGGGCCAGATATATTTTTAGGGCTAAACAATTAATATGCTAAACAGACTCCCAATGATCTCATCAGGGAGGTACCTGAGTCAAAACAAGTTACAGATCCCAGGAAAAAATGACTGCAATTTGTAATTAAGATCAAAATATTAGCTTAAAAGCTTTGGTAAATAAAGTGTATGCTAGTACAGTCAACATCAAAAGTTTTCAAACCATTTATTTTTCAACATTACTTTGGTTAACCACTGTGGTTTCTTGATCCAGATAAAAGTACCTAACTGTATTTTTGGTCATAAACGAGATTAGTTCCAAGTTTTATTGAAATCGGTCCAGCCGTTAATATGGCTCTTCTCGCTCGCACATTTATACATTTTTTAAGATATGAAATTCACTGAATGTACTTACTTAATTATGCAAAATCGCAAAGCTTCACAATCTGGAGAACAATGCAAAGGTTCAGCAAAAATATTTTGATCTAAACAAGTTTTCCGACCTAGACATGTTCTTAGTTTGGTGCACATTTTGTGGTCGGTAAAAAATTGCGGCAATCTAGAACTGTCGAAATATTTCACAAGTCAGATCTGCACATTATAACATAACTTGTGTTATCCAAAGGTTACACATTGTGCATGTTAACCTATAACATAGATGGATTGATTTGCAACGTAATACCGTTTTACAATTGACCCTAATACCGACTTCGTGCGATATTCCGTCAAAATGGCGGTTACACGTTTTACGTAAGGCTTGACCTTACCATCGAGCGTTGCCACCACAGAGCACTTGTCATGTGGTGACCTCTTCATCCAATCTTGGAAACAGTACATGAATAATAATAATAACATACATGAGTGAGTTACATGAGTAACACTAGATATGTAATTTTTTACTTTTTGGATCGTCCAGATATGACGCAAAAACGCACTGTATGGCGCATGAGAACAAGGAGGGCCGACTCAAAAGGGACATAAAGCCAGGACAAAGAAGAAGAAGGATTGTCCAAAACTCTCAACAGTTGATCGCGCTATGAGAAATAAATGGTTTGCCAGACAACAGGTTGTAGATGACATGACATAGAGCACGTGTAGCGAAACGTCTTTATAACACCAATAAGCCAAGCACGCTCAGCTATGTCGAGAGTTGAAACTGTGCATGCGCATAATCAATTCTTTTTCTTTTTGAAGTTCTTTATAGCACACACGTGTCGGATTCCTCGGTGCTGGTTTCCCAACAGTGTTTTTCATCACTGTTTGAAAGCTTTTGATGCATCGGCAGCCTTGTGTTCTAGCTCTGACATCAATACAAGTAATTACCGACATAATGCTTATATACCTATAATTAAACGGCACATAAACCTCTGACAACAAGTCACGATGCCTAGCTGAAACATTTAAGTTGACTGCGCAGATTCTATTCCCGCTTATTTTTATTTGCCGACGAATGAATTTTGATTCATAGCAAAGAGTAATAATAATAATCTAAAAACGTAAACAAAACCAGGTACCTATTCCACGAAGAGCACTAATTCTGAGAGCAGCGATTTCTAGAGCACCTACGCTATTCCAAAAAGAGCACCGATCGTCACACTAAATATAATTTTTATAAGCCAATAGGATAAGCTAATTAAAAAAAACCTTTATTATTTCCTTACAAAATGCATGACTGTATGAAAAAACTTGTGAACCGTGTTAAAGTTAATTTCAGCTAACACAATAAAAAATTGATAAAGATTAATTATAGTTCTATTAGTTTTTGCTATTACTTACTTACTTTTTCTAGAAAAGTGATAAGTTATTTTGGCTAAATAACCGATTATGATAAAGTGTCGATCATATTTAATAGATTCGTAAGGTGAACATCCTGTAGAGATCTTAAAATAAAATAATCGATCGTTATTACGTTATACATACCACAACATACCTAACCTACCTATCCACCTAGATGAGGCACCTACGTAGGTATATAATATACATTGAGGAAAATCATTTTTCAAAATGCCTTCTGTGAATAACCCTATTAGCGACGTTTAGCGAGTATTTATTTTTTAAAGAATTTTTTCTACATTTACTTTTGGAATAATGTAGATAATATTCCATGTTTAAAACGACGTATTTCTGTTAAATTAGTATAGAAATCACAGTAACTTTTTCAACTAGCCTTTTAACAACCTTTTGGGCGTTAGTTACCGTTTAAGTCTAAAAGTCCAAGAGGTATTTAAAAAGGTGCAGTGGGTTGCCGACATCGCGCACTTTTTGTTAGAAACTGCGAAAGATTCACAGTACTGGTGAAGCAACTTACACTAAAAAGCAGTTAGATAAACAAATTAGCCAACTGAGGAAACGGCCCCGGAACATTACAAGTACAGTCAGCGGCAGAAGTACATATCCAAAAAAATATAGCCACTTATAAGGTTAAGTTTACCCATTTCCTCGCGTGGGGAGAACGGAACAATAAAACTTGGCAAGTATGGAAAGATTTTGACATTGACGCAAACGTTGACGCTTGCTACTGTAACTATGTAAATCGGCCAACAATGTCACAGGCTCAGAATCAAAAACACTTAAAAAATTAGTAATTTTTTGAGCTGTCTGTACTTACCTAGGCATGTTTCGGAACACTCTGCAATAAGTTGAGCAAATCTAGATCTAAGCACGGACTATAATTAGTAATTATGAATGTTGTTTATTTTGTAATTCTTAGTGGCTAGCTGACCCGCCCGGCTTCACGTAGGTTTATCTATACTGGGTGTAAAAATACTCTTGAAGGTTGCATGGTCTCCTGTATGTAATAACGTTTTAAGTTTAATTAAATTCATTTATTTCTCAAATCTAAATCCATATTTTGTTGGTATAAATTCACGGTACCGGACAAAATGGTTTAAAAAAATACTTAAGTACCTCATTAATTTATTTTAGGCTATAATGGATAGAAAGTTATGGTATAATCACAGATATTATATTATACTAACTAAACCAAATGTAGTCTTTTACACACGGTATTAGGTTTATATCGACCGGAAATCTAGATATCTATTAGGAAGTAAACACCAGAGTGCCTAAGTCCGTTCAGTGCTTTCTAGATTCGCTCGCACTGATATAAAGTAAAAGTTAGGTACCTATAATATGCTGGGACAAGTAATAGTATAAAATCTTTTTCTTACTGAATTCGTTTTTTAAATGTTTTTATTGAGGTACCTATTTAAAAATCGTTCGCTGTTCTTCATGAAATAGCGTGATAAAGCACCTACACGATTGGTGCTTTAAAACTATGTGTTTTTCGTGGACTACCTCGTATTTTTCGTTTTTTGACTCTTCAAACAGTCCCCATACTTAGTAAGAATTTCTGGGAAAAAATCCAGATATCCCCACTGCTACAACGTAACATGCTTCGACGTAGCCAGTGGGGGATTTCTGGAAATCTCAACTGGTAGGGATTTCTTAGTGGGGATTTCTGGAATATATCCCTATCTCACTATCTCTAGTATTACTTATTTGCGATGTCGCTGTTGATCATTACCTATTCATTGGTTAGAGATGTCACTAAACGCGTTGAACGACTCTAATGCGTAAAACCTAATGTATTGAAAGAACATTTATAACTTCATCTCCCAATAAAATTTAGAACGGTGTTGTTAGATTTTTAGATAGATGTTGCAATGTCTGTAAAAGTTAAATTATTCATTACTAAACTTCATAAAATTACGTAATAATTGTCACGCTAATGTAAGAGCGTATAATCGTCTCAATATTGATTAAAATTAGTATCGCATTACGAAGTTTCACGAGCTATTAACTTGAGAAATAGCTCTTTTTGTAATGAGAAAAGTTTCTTTGTTGAAGTCTAAACGTAACTCGTAGAACTAACAGCCGGAGATTAGGTTCAGAGAACACAAGCTGGAAAGCAAAGCGTTGGATGATGTTAAGCATAGGTGTCTACTCTGTGAAATGATAAGCTAAAGTTTTCTTGAGGCATTTAAGCTACTTGCGAGTCGGAGAGTCACTCCCCAAAGTAGACATCGGGTGTTTGATGAAAAACGGGAAATATAAATGGAAAAGTAATGTCCAGCAATGTTTAAGTCAGCCAATACGCAATTTATCCATTGTAACGTCTTATAAGTCAGATAAATCGAAACGCTGGTTACTTCCGTTGCGATTAAAGCCCGATAAACTCTACCACTAATGATGATGACGATGACGACAATAGATTTAACCCGCACCTTTCGCCCTCAGCCGGAGGTCGTCATAACAAGTCAATTATAAGCTACTTGCTACGAGGTCTCAAAAATGATCCCTTCACGAATACTAAAAACTCCGACAAAAAGTACTGAATAGTTTGGCTAAGCACGATCATCGTAATTAGTGGGTGAAGAAACTAATTTTGGTTGGTAGCTAAAGGCACGAGTCTACAAGGCCACCTCGATTATCCTACTAATATTATAAATGCGAAAGTTTAGATGTTTGGATGTTTGTGTTTCAATCACGTCTAAACTACTAAACCAACTTGGATGAAAGTTGGCATATATATAGTTCGTAACCTGGATTGACACATAGGCTACTTTTTATCTCGAATAATTAACAGTATCTACAGGATAAAATGAACGAAAAGGATTAGCAGCGCCAATTGGCAAGAGGATTTCATTGTCATGTCATGTCACGTCAGTTTGACAGGGCGTAGTACTACCTCTTTGGTCTAACAACTAGCGTTTGACATTCGAGTAGGTACGAGTTCGGTGTAATGTCAAGTTTTTCAAAGTATCCGCTCGGTACACGCACAGGTAATATAATGTACACGGAAACTGTAGACGCGTACGAAGTCGCGGGTAACTACTAGTATTTGCATAAAAACGGAGACCGTCATTTTTACATAGCGGTGGTAAAATAGTGATAAGAGATTACCAATAAGTATTATTATAAAGTTATGCATAGATTTCAAATGAGGACTCACCTTTACATATAGTAGGTTCTGCTCGGATCACATCAAAAAGTCACCAAGTGAACTGATTTACAGTGCAATTTCTACAATTTTTTTAACGGAGGACTAGCGGATAGCCTATACTAGGTCGCAGAATAGATAGTACCTCGTAGATGATAGAGGTACTAGGCACCGCGTTGTCGCGCAGTGTAAATCCAATTGCAAATAGCGTTTTATTTTACGGAGTAGACCTTCTGATTATCCTAATAGACGTCAGCCCCCGTATGCCAATCTTTTGCTGTCAAGTTATATTTCACTGCCCAGTGTAATTTCTTCATTCTTCATTTGATCATTCTTTTTAGACACTTGGCAGCAAAATATGCGCGAAAACACATCAAATGACGTCATAATGTCACTATTTAGTCACAGAATAACTATGAGTTAGTATGAACTGACCATGATTTAAAACTTTGCAGTTCAACTTTGCAGTTCAACTTTGATTGGCATACCCATGCAGGCTCTCATTCATGTTTTCTGTATGTCAATGCTTTGTGCGAAAGCCTTCAAAAATAATTAAGCCAACAGTAAATTATTTACTTTGTTTTGGTGGCCTCCGCTTAATTAATTGTACAGTGTACATTGAATCCTCTGGAATGTTCCCACGAAGTCAATCTTTCACCGTACTATCCAAGCAATGTACCTCAAGGAATTAACGTGTAGAGTAGCCATTACTGACGGTTCAATGAAAAATGATTCCATTCATGCTAAATCAGGCCAAGTTCAGTCTGTATATTGTTATGGTCAAACTAGATTTACTGCATGCGTACAGTCTGTGTAGTTGTCATTGCTTTGTTGAGCTTTGCACAGCGTTATTTATGAGTTGTTTTCTGAAATAAGCACAAAGATATTTTACTAAGTAAATGACAAAAAAATTCTCGACTAATTTTTAGGCACAGCAAATATGTCCTTAAATATAAATAAATAAATATTCATGGACTTTACACACAACGCCCTCTAGTCCCAAACTAAGCAAAGCTTGTAATATGGGAACTAGATGGCTGATAGAATACTTAAATACTTTTTTTTTGTAAATACATACTTTTAATACATAGTAACACCCAGACATAGAACAAACATCTATGTTTTCCTTAGATTAAGTAATACGTAGTTAAGCACTCGTCTCGTAGTTTGCTGAGTCAATCTTCATCGATTATCTAAGTTTAGCGACGTTCTGCGCGGTCACTGTTTGGATGGGTGACCGCTAGTGGTAGTTACATCTGAGCGCCTCCGTGCTTCGGAAGGCATGTTGGCCAGTGACTCATACGAACGAACGAATAGTCAAGAGACTTGGTGGTGAAGGAGCCAGATGCACGTCATCAATATTTGGCACATGATCACATTTTGTTAGTATTTTAACTACTAGGTTCCAAAAATAAAACTAAGTGCTACCTACACCGCCTATAACCATAACTTGCTATTATGTGAATGCAAATTACACAAAATTATAACCGCCAGAGGAAACGGACATGGACAATAGACAGACAGACAATTTGTGCAATTATTATACAGTAGTTATAATACTGTACACGGGCAATTTTTATAGCAATTATTTTAGGACACAAGGAAGCAATAATTGCGGCATTCGTTGCAATATGACTTAGTTCATGAGATGTAATATTTTATCGAGGAATTGCAATAATAAGTATTTTATCAGCAATCTAGTTCCCATATCACAAGCTTTGCATAGTTTGGGACTCTGAAATGTCCATGAATATTGGTATTTGTTTTATTTATTTAAATAAACTATCCATTATTTCAGTTTGGTTTGAAAGATTTCAAAATTGCTATGATAAAAAAATACTCATTGGTCTTGCTCAAACATAATACAGTTATACAATATTTTGAATTCTATAATACTGTTTTTGAGTTTGTTGATCGACAACCGGTATATCTGGTCATCGTAATACCGGGTCTAGTTCGTTGTAAACTTTAGATACAATCAATGTCATTTTAGCATAATTACGGTGCATTTTAACAGAATTTTAAATAACTGTTTACAGAAATTCCACTTTCCTTAAAAATAATACCCGGAGGAATTTTATTTGTGTCTCTGTTCGTTCATAAGGTCAATGATATTTTTCCAAATCGTTTGGTTTTTCTAGCAACGTTTTCCGTTTGTTTTTCGTCAAAAAAATTAAGACTCTGCTGGTTATGTTTTTTTTTTGTCAATTTGGTACAATCAGCGAGTCTCCAATGGAGTATCATTAGGTTTCCCACATTGATTTCCTCAGAACAGGAAAAACTGTGGAGTCAGGTAGGGCTGAGTGTAGGTAAGTGGCAATTAATTGTTTATTTGTTTTTATAAATAGCAATAACATTATCAAATATATAGAATACCCACGTAAACGCTGATCTCAGGTTTTTCTGAGTAAGCCATTATGATATTGATGCCGCCCTGAGATAGCTGGAGGAAACGACCCTCGTCTGCAACCTTGAAGTTTTTGCGCTCAAAATAATTTAGAATTTTTTGCGAAGGGGTCTTCGTCCGATGCTCCTACGCTCGTTTTATTACGAACCGGAGTGGCAGCAAGAATTTGAATCGTTGCAAAAAGCATAACAAAATAATGTTGTTCTTTAAATTGGGAATTGTGTGATTTCACTGGCTTGCAATCTAGATGTAATGCTGTTGAAAATAAAGTCTAAGGGCGTCTTGCACCAGAATCATTAAACGTATTTAACAGCTAAATCGATTTAAGAGTTAAACGCGTTTAGAGATTCTGGTGCAAGCCGCCCTAAGTATTTAATTTTATATTCAATCTTACTTTTTTTGAGAAGCACAGCACGATTGCTCTATCATGGTATACATAAATACATAATGTTTTTTTTACTTAGAAACTGTTTTAAAAAAGTTGGCATAAACATTAACTGCTGATGATAGAGGTTTTTCTCAAAAACACTTATAGAACCAGTTTTTGTGCGTAATCAAGTGTTTTGCTAATATCAAACGTTAGTAAAAAGTTCACTGCGGTAAGAAGTTTTATTGTTTGTTTAGTATTTTGCACAATGAATGAACAAACCCACACTGATTAATCCATATCCTAGAATTTAAGGTTCTATAGATTGTATGACGTTTTTCGAGAGCAAATTATATGACAAAAATAAAAATGTTATAGCCAAAATAACCTACTAGGTACGAGTATCTACTAGTTAAATGATTGCACATCGTGTCAGCGGCGCCAATAACGATATTACTGTTCAAGCCACCGACATTATCGGTATCGTGTGGATGTCGGGCAGTGTGCAAACACCTATAGGCTTTAATTTTATAATCCCACCATACAATTGCCTTAGGTTATAAATAATTGAATAATGCTTTTGTGATTTACAACCATTAATTACATCTTTACAACCTTCAATGTATTTGGGAAGTGGTTATTGAAACAATATGATAAACCCACACAACTATTAGAGCATTCTTTAATTTTTTTATGGAAATGATTCTATACAATGTATGGGAAGTAATGCTGGGTGATCAATTTTTGATGACAAGCAAGTCATGATTGTAGACTAGTTCATTTATCATTTCTATTGTAGGTGTTTCTACGGAATAATTCATATTAGTAATTGTAACCACTCGTCTACTCATGACTTCTTTATGAACTTAATAAAACTCCTAGAAGGTTACACATATTACACAAAACCCCCGAATCTTGGATCGATTTTCATCAAGCATAGCTAAGTCACCTTTCAGACAAAATACAAAATCAAAATTGGTTCACCCGTTAGGTAGATACGTTGCCTGAGATCCGACACACACAGACACGTCAAACTTATAACACTCCGTCGTTTTTGTGTCGGTGGTTAAAAATGACAATTCAACTAAACGAAAAGTCATTTGGCGTACTCGTATATGAGGATTATTTATCAATGTGCACACAAAAAACGCAGCTTTGTCTCTTCAAATCCGTATCACGAAGTTTAAATTAAGCTTTTTACTGAAACTCAAACAACAAGTTCAGTAACACATAATCATAATTTATTATATCTATTCATTAAAACGCGGAAGCGACGTGACGAGCCTTCGTGACTATCAGATCTAGATGTGATCTATCATACCTGCGGCGACATTATTATAAATATAAATAAATAAAATAAATATTCATAGACATTTCACACGACGCCCTCTAGTCCCAAACTAAGCAAAGCTTGTAATATGGGAACTAGATGCTGATAGAATACTTATATACTTTTTTTTTGTAAATACATACTTATAATACATAGTAACACCCAGACATAAAACAAACATCTATGTATGCCACACACAAATGTTTGTTCTTAGTGGGGATCGAACCCACGACCCACAGCACAGCAGGCAGAGCTATTACCGACTGAGCTGTGACGCCTGTCAATATTATAAGCATACTTGTATGCTTCGGCTGCGGTCCCACTGCAGCTAATAGTTTGCGGCTGATTGTCAGCTACCTGACTCTACAGCAAATTATATAATATATAATTAAATTACATATTAATTTATGGACATTTCACACAACGCTCTAGTCCAAAATAGGAATCAGATTGCTTGCGTAACGTCGGCGCTGACAATGGGCAGCTACCGCGCGTTTCTCGTAACCAGGCCGCGTCGTCGCGCCTTTTAAATCAATTGGAAGACAAACAGTCAACCGGTCAGCCGCTAATTGTCAGCTTAGTAGGACCGTAGCCTGGCTCGTATTTGAATATTGTTTCTAAATATGGTCCTAGGTAAAAATCTGTCTGTGCTCCTATCGATTTTTTGAGACCTAGCGGACAAAACGATTGTTGTGTAAAACTATTACATGCTAGCGGAAAAATGGCCGCTGTATAAACCTCTAGCTAGTTACTTTACGGTTTACGCGTATTACGTAAATACTAAATATCATTACTTGCCGATTGACCTGAATCCGAAATGGATGCGTGTTCGATTTAAAGCCGATTTGTTAGTTATTGATGATTGTTATGTTGATGGTTCGTTATGTTTGTAGTGTAATTAATGTTTAGCCGGCTTATTGCACAATTGAGGTTGAAGTTGAGGTCTATGATAGTTGAGGTCAAAGTGTCAGTCAATTTTTATCATTTTACTGGAGTTCTGAAACTGGGGAAAGAGCTATGGTGGCGGAAAAAAGTCAACACTCTCTATTGCGGTCATTTTGGGGGTAAAGCTCTTGTACCTTATCTATTTTTCTCGTTTAATCCTATTTCTGAGGGTTACTACCTTCATGGCAACCTTTCTGAAGGTTGTGCACCATTTGAGTATGTCTACATGCATCAGAATCTTACAAAATAATCTTGAAAAAACTCTGTCACCAGAGTTGGTAGCGAACGATCAGAATTTTGGCTTCTACTGTTGTTTTTGAGGGTAACTATCCTACTAATATTATAAATGCGAAAGTTTAGATGTTTGGATGTTTGTGTTTCACTCACGTCGAAACTACTGAACCAACTTGGATGAAACTTGGCATATATATAGTTCGTAACCTGGATTGACACAAAGGCTACTTTTTATCCCGAATTATTAACAGGATCTACAGGATAAAATGAACGAAAAGGATTAGCAGCGCCAATTGGCAAGAGAATTTCATTGTCATGTCATGTCACATCAGTTTGAAAGGGCGTAGTACTACCTCTTTGGTCTAACAACTAGCGTTTGACATTCCAGTAGGTACGAGTTCGGTGTAATGTCAAGTTTCTCAAAGTATCCGCTCGGTACACGCACAGATAATATAATGTACACGGAAACTGTAGACGCGTACGAAGTCGCGGGTAACTACTAGTGTGATAATAAATATGTAACGTCGCTAGCTTTTTGAGCACACTGCCTGCACTCGGTGATTTATTGGTTTAGAATTTAGTTTTCCTAGGTAATTAATAAATATCCATGGACATTTCACACGACGCTCTCTAGTCTCAAATTTAGCAAAGTTAATATGGGAACTAGATGCTGATAGAATACATATACTTTTTTTTTGTAAATATATGCTTATAATACATAGCACCCAGACATAGAACAAACAAATTGTATATAGATATTGTTTTTAATGAATCTGTTGGTAAAGCACATGCTGAATTTCTCAAAAAATGCATTCATTTGTCTCGAAAAGTGGAGTTCATACCTCTTGCGTCGAAACCAGTTCTACGCCACAGAAATATATACCTACATAAAATTAATTATTTGGAGAAAGTAACTGCTCAAATTAATTTACGTGATTGTACTGCTGCATAATCTATGTTATTAATTAACTTATTACATATCGATACAATTATACTGAGGGATCTGTAAGCAGATGCGTCTGTCTGTAATTCTTTTGTATAATTGAATATACCTTTTTGTTTGATTTAAATGTATACAAAGTTTGAATAGCCATTGTCACTACGTAAGTTTTTAAATCTTTTACAATGGTTGACTGCTTTGGAAATGTTATAATAAGTCTTTTAATGAGTATGAAAACATTATTAAATAGATTAAACATAAAAGCACTTACAATTTAAGTTCTATACACAAGGTTCATATTAGATCTGCCCCCGTATTCCAATCTTTTGCTGTCAAGCTATATTTCACTGCCCAGTGTAATTTCTTCAGGTCACGTGGTACTGTACCACGTGATCATTCTTTTTGGACACTTGACAACAAAATATGCGCGAAAACAAATTAAATGAAATCATAATGTCACTATTTAATCACAGAATAACTATGAGTTAGTATGAACTGACCATGATTTAAAACTTTGCAGTTCAACTGAGATTGGAATACCCCTGCTGACAGCTCATTTTACTAAATACTTTGTTATATAATAAAAGATTTACATTATTAATCTAGTGTTATTTTGGTTCAACATGTTTTCATTTAAGTTGTTTATATGTCTACATTTTATTCAAAATGTCTATTATCATGGTTAGAACTTGTATCATATTAATAATTCAAAAGCAATAATTTACGTGGATTGTCTTTGGTATTACAAAGTTATCAATATTATCTCCCTACAGTAAATACTAAATACATTGTAACCTATATACACATTGCACGACACGTGGTTGCGATGACGACTAGATTTCTATGTACAGTAGTAAGAGAACTAGTTTCTAGACCACAGAAAGTTTTAGTTTAGATCTTATTAAACCATTATAATTATTTAATATTAAGTGAGTACACTGAGTAGGCATACTTATAATTCCCAAATAAATAAACGCTGATATTCTTAAACGCGACCTACGACGAATTGAGCTCGAAAATTAGCACGTGCTATTTATTAGCCGCGTATCCACCTAGCGCACAGGCTCGCGCGGCAGCCTCGCGAGCCAAATGCCTAGGCTGGTGTGGACGTGCCTCGGGCTGCCTCGGGCGCGCGTTTGCTCGGCTGAGCACGGCTCGGCCCCGAGCCATCTGTTGTCGGTAAACTTGACGCGCTCAAAGGTGCCTCAGTGAGCGCTGTGTGTTAGGTGGGTACGGTTATGTTTTGGTCGAATACTCGCGGACTTATGATGGCTCAGCCTGCCTCGCGAGGCGGCCTCGTGTAAATTGAACAAAACTACTGAGGCTGCCTCGGGAGTCATCGCTCGTGATCCGACACCGAGGCTGCCGCGCGAGCCTGTGCGCTATGTGGGTACGCGGCTATTGAGATGCTCATAACATTGGTATTATTTCGCACTGTACAACACTCATTTGTAAATTAAGAAGTGCCTAAGTTACCTCAGCGTTGCAATGACATTGGTCATCAAATCACTAGTTTATTTAAAATAATTATTACTGGTGCTAACTCTCATCGCTACCTATTAAATTAATTGCTTTTATATTAAAACCGATGGATGAGCTATGATGTCTAAAGATAACGTGTACGTCACGTGTTTTATAGGGAAATATTGTAATAATTGTATGCACGTTTGTAAATAATGAATTGTATGGGTTTTCTAGGGAAAAATCAATAGCATAATGTAAAGAATGACCACTTTAATTGACGAAAATCTTTCCCAGAGACTTTCAGCTATCGCTTGAGTGTCCTCACAGCGTATTATTCCCAAACAATTTTAAACTCATATTAGTCGACATCTTTGACTTAAAAATACATTAGACACCAAACTTTCTTGTATTATGTCACGAAGAGTTATATAATCGCACGAAAACTAAATTACGCGAAACCCCTTGCAAATTACTGCAAAAACATCAGGCACCATGTCAAAATTCGACTATCGTGACCCGTTTATTGTCACAGCTCAAAGAGAACTGTTGGGTAACTTTGTATAATTTTTAGGCTTACTATAACTTTGAGACAAGAAACTGTTTTGAATAAGATTGGTATTGATTTTGTTATTCCATTTTTCTAAACCTTATCATTGATTGGTAATCTGAGTCCTTGTAACCTAATTTGACAGTGCTAAAGTTGTAGCCATCTTTGACGTTTTGGCAAAAGAATTACGACATTTTTAGTACTGTCAAATTAGGTTTAGCTAAAATAAATGCAACACCATGCAGGTTGCATGGTTCAACCCCGAACATGTTGGTCTTTGCAAATCATTTTTAAATGTGATTTATACCTACTTAGCCAATAACTCTAGTTCTACACAGTCGAAATCATTCATCAACAACTCTTAGGGCGGCTTGCACCAGAATCGCTAAACACGTTTAACTCTTAAATAGTATTTAGCGAGTTGTCAAGTCATACAAATACGTCAGATTTAAATCGATTTAGCTGTTAAATACGTTTAGTGATTCTGGTGCAAGACACCCTTAGTATGTCATAAAAATCATACTCCTTTATTAAAATAAAAAATATCTTAGCTGTAATATTTGTAGCCGTTATTCCGAAGTAAAATATCTCTCACACATCCATGAATGTACTAGTAATATTACATCGATGTAAACATCACGCAAAACTGAACCAGCTATTACTATATTAGTGGTGATAGGTAAATTTTAATAACATTTAAATTATAGTCATAAAAATGGCTACGGTTGGCTACACTGACCCCGGAGATGTTAAATGGAGCAGTAATGGCGTACCAACATGAAAAAATTACTATCGGGCTTCGTGTGACTGGTTCTTTTTTATCACCATCAGTGACAAGTTTGAGGCCACAGTTTATTCAAAGCAGTTGTAATTGTACAACTGCTGACGCTGATTGCAGCGTCAATAAAAAACTTTGCAGTGGACAATGTGCATTGCCTTACAGATTACACTAATTTCAAAATGTATTTTCCCATAGAAAAGACATAAACGCGCTCGTCCACTCAAAAATAATTTTCCGTAACCGTTTTCAGACGCATTTACTATGTAAGCAGATTTACAGTGCTCGATGTTATCATCATCGTCAACCTGAAGAAAGCCACTGTTGGGCGTTCTTCATCCACTGGCTTCAACTGCCCCTCACAAGCTCGAGATTAGCTAATTAAAAATTCAAAAACTAATTTGCGTTCCTTGATAATAAAATCAATCGAACAACACGTGTATGGAAAACAGGTTTAATCTTTTGTATTTTTATTGATAAATGTAATAATTGCTGGGTATGCGCAAAAAATCGGTGGCAACCTGCTTCATGTGTAAATTTATTTACATAACTAAATATTCCGCCGAAGAACCATCATTTACAAAGTGCTTCCTACTTCTCACGGACCACGGAGAGAAAGCATGAATCATTTTTAGCTATATTTTTTGCCATTAAATCTGAAATAGACCATTGTCAAGATAATTGTGAATATAATATTCTCTTGAGCCTTGACTTCCGTTGTAGCTTTTAGATCAACCTGGTCCCTTGCACGCTTAGCAGAAGTGATAAAAATGACGTTTCTTTCCATGGTAGACAAATCCATACTTCGTTCCTTTCTTTTGTTTGACAAAAGCAGAGACAGGACTAGCTTTATCTTTTCTTCCTTAGACAAATCGGTGCGTAGGGCGCATCATAGCCATGTTGATGTATCTCTCGATAGGTGTGCGATACGTCACATCTCAGTATAACTCTGCTTTCCGTGCTGAGGGTCGTGGGTTCGATCCCCACTGAGAGCAAACATTGGTGTGTGGCAATAATGTTTGTTCTGTATCTGGGTGTTACATTTGTCTTAATTCACTCGAAGGCCTCTGGTTTTTATTTCCCTGTTCTAATTGTCACAACAATCAAGTGCCTGAGAAATTGATAGAAATCATGTAATAATTCACCAATTTTATTACGGCAATAAAACAGATTGAACCTACAAATGTATTCTGATACGAGGAAGTAATATATCAAATTGTACTGATTTTTCTCTCTTTCTCAGGTAATCAAGCTTTGCTTAGTTTGGGACTAGAGGGCGTCGTGTGAAATGTCCATGAATATTTATTTATTATTTATAATTACTTTTGAGCTCAAATACCACTTAACTACACTTGTGACTCAATCTACTATATGTGTGTCGTAGTTTCAAAAGATAAATCAAAATATTACCTATTTAATATTGACTGGTTGCAACTAGCAACTATAAAAATATTTGTTGTAACCTTTATACAAAATGCGGAAGAAACTAAAGAATTTATATTTTCTCAGTAGATTTGTAAAAGCTTTATAACTCCTTTTAAAGGATCAACAATTCATAAAGTATAACATTTTATATCTTAACAATTCTTTACGAATACCTGAACATTATAAAGTGTTCATTTTGGTCCTGTTATTATATTAGTAAAGTTTGAACCGATTGAGAGCTGTTTGACATTTCTACTGCCACCTGCTTATTTACGAGTATTATCGTATAAATCGCATAATTTGTTTCTTTATTCTTTGAGAAAGAGAGAGAGAAAACGTTCAAAAATTACCCCCTTTTTCTTCATTCACTAAGTATTTTGTAATGTATGTCTGTGTAATCACCTATTTGTCTAGTTGAGTCATTAAGTGAATGCATGCCGTGGCATCCTATAACTAGAAAAACACGTAGTTATAAGACCCTTTAAGCTTTTGTATTGTACCTATTTTATTTGTGTTTTCTACGTTGGATGTCCACATTAATAAAATAAAATAAAAATAATAAAATCAGTTTTTTAAATAAATCTATTTGTGATTCTCGATTCATTTTAATCAATTAGCAATATCGATTGAACCAAACCGCATCGCTATACGTAACGATTCGAAATATCGCTTTCATAACAATCATTACTCCTAACTCGATTGCTATCGAACCGATAGTCGATTCGATAGTAGTTCAAATGTCGAATAACAAGTAGGTAACAGACAGGTGATATACTCGTGGAACGATGATGAGACATACAGGCTTAAAACCCACCTGATGATCAATGGTATCTCACACCAGAGTCATTGGTACTTTACCTACATTAAAGGGCTCTTTATTTTTGGAAGCAGTTAATGTTATTATTCAATGGCTAAGCCTTGGGAAAACTAATCTTTTTTGGCTATATGAACCATCACGACAAGTCTTTACCTAAAGTCTGAAATAAATTGTTCAGACAGATTACCATTGCGTCATTTGATGATGTGATTGTAAAACCTACAGTTAAAAATCAGCAGTGACTCTTTAATCTTTTTGAACCATCGCAACAGCACACGCATAGCTAAAACTTGGTAGATGGCAGTGATTATTGTGTGTTCCTTATAATATTGCGAACAGGATAGAAAATACACGGAAACAGTAAAATCTATCGTAATATCAAATTCACGTCGTTACGTTACTCACTTTCGCTTTCAAGTAATTTGAGATATGGACATGATTATAAGTAGAAAATAACTGTTGTTATTACAAATCAAAATAAACCAGGCTCATTGCTATTGAAATCTTTAATTACCAGTAGGTATCTACGATACAATGATCTTTTGAAATGTCTAAAGGATCTTCTGTGATCGGCACTTCATGTCTGAACATCGTGATTACTGGTGGATGCCTTTGTTGTCATGGAGTGGACAGTTTGTCTCCAGCGCTTTCTGTTTGTTGCTATTCTAACCACGGTACCTGTCTCTACCTTCCTTCAACCAGTCAATCCATCTTGTTGGGGATCTACCGCCTTATAGTAATACCAACGATTACCAGTTTTTGTGGTCTAAAGGACAGTCATGTCTAATTAATGGAAACTTTTGATGTACCTATATGCACTAAGTTTATGGTTTATTTTTTTTAGCTCTATCTTTCTCAGATAAAACAATGCTGACGCCCGTATGGCAAAGCTGGCTGGACGTGTTTGAAATTCAATATTAGAAGGTCTAAGGTAGTCAGTCATGTCGACACCTACCATAATTACGTAAGCCTAAATACTGACTAGTTACTCTTTATTGAGGAAACGTATTGAAAGTCATTAGAAGCTAATTGAATTAGGCAATTGGCTGTCATTACACTAGCTTTTCCCACGGATGATGGCGAAATTAGTTCCATAATGGTTTTGGTTCGATCTCCTGATTAATTCAATTTGCAATGGAGGCTTGGCTTCAGGAAGAGTTGGATGCTTGTTAGCATTCAGAGCAACTTCGATAAAGGTCTAGTTTCTTAGGTATTTCCTGGTAGATAGGTAACCTTATTGCATAGTGTGGACAACTGTGTTTGTAGCTTTTGTGAGCTTTAAAACTCAAACGTGACTCAAGCAAAGATTTGAGTAGAGATTTTCACAGAAAATGTAAAAAATCTAGACTTGACTCACTATTTAGACATGAGTTTTTTGTCAGCGCAAATGAGCCTAAAACTTCTTGCGATAAAAATCTCCAAAAATCTTTTTCGAGAATGAGGATCAGACAAAATTACTCAGGAGTACTTGTTGACCCTGAATTTAGAATCAATTCTGATGTTTTCATGTACTTGGTCTTTCCTTTTGGTACACAGAACCAAATTGGGTCAGATAGAAGTAACTATGTACCAAAATAAGTATTTGTGCTCCATAATGATTTAGTTCAATAGTCCAAGATCGATTACTAAATACGTGATTAATTATTGTTGGTATAGTTCGACTAGTATTATCGATCATCTTTATCGAAGGCTCACGATCCGAAGACATTTGGAGTGAATCACGTTCGTCCTTTCTCTTTACTTTGTTAGTTGTTGTATTTCAAAAAACACGTATTTCATAATCACACGAGTAGATAAGTGCCCATTTATCATCATTCGTGTGATGTCCAACTAGGTTACCTCATAGAAACGTCCTCAATTTTAGTAGCCCATCACCGCTGCTTGAATACTAACTGGTTTTCTCGTGATGTTTTGTTTCAGCGTTTGGTAACAGTGGTACGTACCACATTTTATTAAATAGAAAAATAATAATGATGAAATAATCACTAAATTAGCAGGGCATCCTCATCAAGTGCTCGTCGTTTCACCGTCATGGCTTTAAAGACTTCGAAATCTATCTAAAGCTTTTAGGTGTCAAAAATATGAATCATCATCAACCATCATTCATATCAGTCCATAGCTGGACATAGGTCACTTTGAGGATCTGGGCATAGGTCACTTGCAATATGCTCGATCGGGCCTAGTCTTTCCAGTTAGTAGTCTTCATTTCGCAGATTGTCTTACCACCTTGGGTGTCTTACTAGCAATTACGTGAAGACTCTTTTCAAGTATTCGTTTGCTTCAGCAATTATCGGTACTTTAATCTTCTGTTTATGAAAACCAGAACGCAAACTATCGGTTACCCATCGCTCAATTTAGATAATCGGCTAGGAACAGCCATGCAAGCTACCGCTTACGCTATTACGGGTATTACGCAACTGGTTATAAAGTTCATTTCCCATCACCAGCATATTGCTCCACCTGCTTCATCCTATTTCATAACAGTCGATGGTAACGGGTACTGTAACGGTGTCTGCCCGGTGTCGGTACTAACTGGTTGTTACACTGTGGCGTGGTCGCGTGCTTGCTCCGTGATCGACTCTACCAGTAATGGTGCGATTGTTTGGTATATTGCCATGTTTTTAGGGTTATAGAAGCTTTGTAATTTGCTATCTCGTTCCTATATTCGTGATGTTTGTCATTGTTCTGTACTTATAGTAGTCTTGTCGTAGTTTTACAAGTTTACAAAATTCTGGAGCTTCTGCACGCTTAGCACGAGTGCTAAAAATGACGTGCCTATCGAAGTCGAAACAATATACTTTGTCTCGTTCTTTTGTTTGACGAAAACAAAGACAGGACCACTTTAGTCTATTTTTCCATAGACAAATCGTTGTCTATGGTGTATTATGCTAGCCCTACTGGATAGATTCGCATCTGTACATATTACCAACTGATCAGAATAGTCAGGAGTGTATTGTACCTTTACCAATCGCTTCCCCCACGTCATAAAACTTACTACGTCACCTACTTCGTTACTACCATCAACGGTAAGCGGTGGTCGCGTGCAACTTCCTGGCCTATTAGAATTCTGAGCCGGGTGTTTGCCTTGCGTAACCGTTACGTGTCCTTTCTGTAGTAAAGGCGCTAGATTTGTGGTGAAATACTATGGTGGCCTTTTTGATTAAGGACACATTCGTCACAAATAAAAAACAAGCACATTTTTGGTAGTTCTGACCTAGTTTTGCATGTATTGATGTCTTTTCTATGAATAAGACCGACGGCTAAGAGGAAGGCTACTCCATCTAAAACATGTCCCAGGCACTAAAGCGGCGTTCTCAGGGATATGGATAAAAAAGACGCTGTACAAATAATGTTGATAAAATGCGAAGGCCTGCTTATTAGTCTAGACTAGAACTGGCACCTAGATTGACCTTGTTTTTAAACTATTTTAAAATAATAACGGCATGATAATCCAAGTAAACTTTCGCATGTTCGCCAAGCCACGGAAATACGGAAGCCATTGCCAAAGGGAGCTGGCAATGCATCAACATGAATTACAAAGTATCTTAGGAATATGTAAGACACTAGAAAGTTGTTTCCTGATTCTACATTTCCGTATTGAAATAGGTAGCCTACCTTTTTCTGAGCTATAATTATAACACGATGAAAATGCATTTTTGAAACTCCAAAATAATGACCAATGTTTTTGTTTTTGTTTGATTTATGGTTGTAACCAAGTGATGTTTGTTGTTCAAGGGTAAAAAGTTTTATTTTCTTTAAATTTTTATTCAAACTTTACGGTTACCGGTCTAGGGCTAGACACAAACGGACATATCACAGCCAAATACCATCTTTCCCCAAACACTTTCACCATATTTTCTTTCCATTTCGAAAGATTCAAACATCGCAAGCACACACTATTGCATTCACGAGTAGTAACTCCTTTAAAAACATTGCTGACATGAAAGAAGAAGAGCGAGAACGACCAGATAAGAAGACCCACGTTCATGATTAAAAAGAACACGTACAAGTCTCTTACATCCATCGGTTCTGGTATCATGAAACGAATTAGGGGATTCACGATGCGGAGAACCGAAACGAGAAGTCCAAAATCCTCGAATTTCGAAGACACGAAGAAGTAGTTATAGTATGCGGAGTACGCCATTGAAATCATTATGTAACCGAGGTAGGATACGTAGTATCGCTGGTTGTGAAGTCCAATGCAGCGTGAGAAGAAGAAACAGTGGTGGTCTCGTCTTAGAATACACGCATTGCACGTGTCGCAATGCCAGCTTTTCTCAGGGCGGTACATCCTGCAGCGTACACAGTAAGTACCATCCTCGTGCGACCTTTTCAAGCTGGTATCGGTTAGAATACTCATAATCATATTCCCGGCCACGTTTACGAAACAGAACGTCGGGCAGATTGTATGCAGATATTGTTTCACAATCCCAAAATGGTAAGCCTCGATTATTTTCGGTCGGACGATATTCATTTCGAAAATAAAGTAACATGGTGTGGCGATGAACACAATAAAGTTACAGAATACTTTTTCATAATATTTTACAAAGATTTTGAACAAGTTCTTTAAGTTCACAGGATTCATTTTCACGTCCATAGAAAAAAAATACTCTTGACAGGCGTGTCATAAATGTAAAAGTAAAAAGATGACTGACGTTGACATTTAATTAATGTTTGACTTAAAGTTTCGTGATGACTTTTTAAAGAAGGTTGCACTCTCGATCCAAAAAACCACTTACAAATGAGTCTTGATCTGATTATTTTTATTTAAGTGAGTCAGTCCTTCGTTGATGTTGTTTTTTTGCAAAAATGATGTAGGTGGCACAACGGATCTTTGTCCCTCTGAAGTATCTGCGCAGAACCTATTTTGGGTCGAATTGTAGATAAACAAATTTTTCCGCACCACATTGCAATTTCAGAGGGATAAAGATTGCGCGTACTGTACTAGAGTTTCAGATATGAATAGTGTAAGCGTTTAGAAAACTAATATGAAATTAGCAGTTTCCCTTCTGGTTTTGTTATATCCTGCCACATTTTGCATTCAATATGGACATTAGCTTGCTCTAACCTCTACCAACATCCTCAATGGGCGAACCTAACTATACCTACAGTATAACAAATCTGTAAGTAGTAGTGTCACGAATCTGCCCTTTGCCGCCCTTCACATCCGCTGGGTTTCGACTACTTATAAACGTATGGAGTCGCAGTTTCTGTTGCCACTTGGTTTTGAGAGTGATTTTTTTGACGTATCTTCTTCTTCTTCTTTCTTGGTTTCTTTGAGTTATTGCTATACTAATAGAAATTCATTAGCACCAAGCGTTTCGGTTCCACCTTCTTCATGCGAACCGCTAAAGAATGGAACACGTTACCGCCGTCTGTTTTTCCGGATCACTACAATCTTGATATTTTCAAGGCAAGAATGAATAGGTGTCTTCCAGCCCGTCTTGTTTCATCGTTGGCTTCATCGTCACTTTCCATTAAAGTCAAAAAACGGTCTATTGGACGGTGTAAAAAAACACACTTCGTGCGTATGGATTGATAACCACATTAAGCGATTGCGAGCAAGTATATAGAGTCGACTCTTTAGTGAAGCGCTTATGCTTATTGCCTTTTAAAACTTGTTTTATTTTGAAGGGCTTGATGGTAAATTGATGCTTTTAAGTCGCATTAAGGTGAATTCGATTTATGACACGCGCTACTGTAAACAGTTCTGCTAAAAAGCTGATAAATTTCACACATAAGCAATGCATATTAAAATATAATTTATAATTTTCATCCACTGCTTAAAAAATACAGCAATTTAAAAACTCAAACGTTTGCCTGCACTTTTCTTAACCACTCATGAGCTGAGACGCAGCTGAATCGTAGCTTGTCATTTGTTTTTAGATTATTTCCTTTTCTACTATCAAACTTTCACACCTAAAATTTCAATTTAGCTGCACAGTGAATCTGAAGATCGAACGAACCATAGTTGGAACTGAATAGAACGTCAACCGTTATAAATTAGTAGAATTGCCTCATTACTTAATGCACCTATTATAATACCAAGTTAAGGAGCCTATTAGATAATTTACATTACTATTTTGTAGAGTAATATAGCTCTGCCAGTCATAAAAACGAATAGTTTCAAAACTAAATGATTCGACCTCTTTCTTGTGAAATTTAACAATGAACATACCTAATAAATGATTGCCTAGTTTTATAATAATACAGATAAATAGCACTCTTAATAATCTTGATATCACAACATCACTTACTGCCACACTCAAAGTCGTACCTTAAAAGATAGTTAATCATCGCTTAGTCTGTTAACTATTATATTAACATTCTTACCAATGTATTGACGAACAACGCTTTAAGTAATACTTATTTTTAAGTAACGTCGCTGAATATGGCAGTTAGCTATTAAGGCTCTATTACACTCTCGATAGCACATGATCGATGGACCAAGAGGTATTTCGAAAAGCATTGTTTCCAGATTTATTGCAAATGCAGACCTATTACAATGTTTTAAGGTCGATCTATGATATGCTGTAGAAAATGATGAATGATATCATTGTGATATGAATATGAAAGTTAAATAAATAAATAATAAATAAATAAATATTCATGGACTTTACACACAACGCCCTCTAGTCCCAAACTAAGCAAAGCTTGTGATATGGGAACTAGATGGCTGATAGAATACTTATATACTTTTTTTTTTGTAAATACATACTTATAATACATAGTAACACCCAGACATAGAACAAACATCTATGTTTTCCACGCACAAATGTTTGTTCTCGGTGGGGATCGAACCCACGACCCACAGCACGGAAGGCAGAGCCATTACCGACTGAGCTGTGACGCCTGTCAATAGGTACTTACTTATTATAGCGCTTTAATAACTTACATTCATAATTGTGACAATATTTTGATCAAATCCCCTAGTCTTGCATCTATCTGCATAGGATTTAATTTAACTCACATAAAAATCTTTGATCTCACATTGATATCGTGTAGTTTAGTTGGTAATGGTGTAGTTTTCGCTAACATTACGTCTTATAGCTCATAAATAAATTACTATCTTATGATACCCATTAAACTTTCTACGCAGATTGTTGCTAATTGCACACTTTCGCCCATAATAAGTAACAAACCATTGCATAAAAAACTAAATTGCGCAGCATTTTTTGATGAAATTTCTAAATAGAAACTTTTCCAAAAACGGTGTTGATATTCATCAGGTGGTTTAATAAACGTTTGATAATAGACAAGCATTCTGTAAAAACAGATCAGTTTTTTTGTAAATAACGCAACATTGAAGATTTCATTAATCATTAAGGAAAATATGACATTTGGTTCAGGTTTTTTTTATAGTAGTCTCTGTAGTAGGCCAAGAAATTATGATCCGATTGATAGGCGCAGTACAATGCATCACAGGGCACATTTTCAGGGACGTGCTCAGTTAGGCTATGCATTGTTATAGGCAGTGGTTACTACTTAACATCAGGTAGACCATCTTGTTCCATCATTAAGTTGTATAAAACAAAAACTCCCGAATCTTGGATCGATTTTCATCAAACATATCTAAGAGCATTCCCGACTAATTCACCTTTGAAACAAAATAAAAATAGGTTCATTCGTTCAGGAGCTACGTTGCCTCAGACACTCACACACACACAGACACGTCAAACTTATAACACTCCGTCGTTTTTGCGTCGGGGGTTAAAAGAGGTTAGCATTTTACCATGCATTTACACAGAGCATAAGGGAAAACAAAACATACCTTTGATCCCAATTATCAGGCTGGTCTATGCAGGTCAAAGTGCAACAATTTTACAAATAAGTGATGCATCTTGTAATTCTACGTGCTTATGTTCTGTGGGTTACAGGTGCCCACAAACTAGGCGTGTTGCAACTGTAACTACGTGCTAACAGCAAAGTTTTTTTTAAACAAAGGATGTTGTTTATTTCTAAAAAATTACGAAAGTAAGATGAAACCGTGTGAATACATATTTTTTCTCTAACAAAAGGACCTACAAAAATAGGTAATAAAAGTATTAAAAAAAACACAGCAATAACATTATGTGCCAGTGTTATTGTTGTGTTTTAATGATTCATATTTTTATGAAGCTAATTATTAAAGTAATAAAAATTGTATGTTCATGAACATAGCTATAACCTATGGCAATTAAATGCAGTAACATATTTACAGCTTTTATTTTCCAAAATAACACTAAATTGAAAATGTGATTAAAGAGCACCTTTTTTGGTATTTTAAGAAGTATAGGTAAGGTTATATTTATAGGCACTACGATTACGAAATAATAAAACGTAAGTGGTTTTCAAAATTGTATTCGGTGTGGCTGTAACGTGACCGCTCGAATAAATCGATTCGATTCATCACTCGATGGTTATCTAATTTAATCGAGCCGTGGGCAATGAGACCGCCCTATCCTGACATTAATATAACCTTAGGTTTTTTCAATTTATAAGAGTTTAGTTTTTATTTAGTATAGGTTAAAAATTAATTATAAAATAAAACTGGTAAAAAAAGAGCATAACTCTACGGCATGTCTTATTGGACTGTAATTTTAAATCCGGAAGAATTGACAATGTTTTCTACAATTTATGCAAGGTGAAGAAGAAACTCGTAAACCAACGTTTTTTAACGAATTTCCGAATGTTCCTTACGGAAGTTGCAAAAACGTTTCACATCCTATTTTATGTTTTGTCAACCTCTGCGATGATTATACAGAGTCACCTTGCTTTCAAAAGAGGGACAGATTGATCAATATCTCAAAAAATTTTTAATCCGTATAAAAAGTAAACATTTTTACTAATTTCCAATATAATTAAACACACATTTTCATTTTAGTCTACCACTGCTTACGAATCTATTCTTTGCTATTTTTTACAATATTTCTATTTTATAAGATTTGATGTAAAAGTCTGAGAAGAGAATGATGAAGAGGCTGAGGTTGGCAATCATTGAGTAAGCCATCAGGAAAGATGGCGGGCATCTGGAGGTGTGGTAGCTCCGGATTAAATGAGAAATGATCATCACAAACTGGATCTGAAATTCAACAAACACATTCATAGCTATAGTATTTTTAAAGTGTGATAATGGTTGACTTGCAATACCTAGGTAATTACCTACTCTAAACAATAGTGAAGAAAAACACCATGAGAAATGCCGCGGCTTGGTTTGTCGGCGCGTTTTGAGCAGTTTTTTAATGAATATTAACAATGCTGGGAGTATGGCTTAGTTACTAGGAAAACATACTCCATCATGTCCCAGGCGCTACAACGTGTATAGAGGCATGGTAAAGTTCTTAGTGTTTTATAGATTACTGTGCTAAACAGTCTTCAGCCGATACGCACCAGTTGCATAGAAGTAATGTACTTCTTCCACCACAAGTATCTCGCCAGTCTTGGAAACACTGAAAGTCCGTAGTAAGTGTACATAACCTCATGGACGAAGGAGTTCAACACAGCTGGGAACAGCAAGGCGTATGTTGGATCATATTTGATGATCAACCAAGTGGAGAGTAGCATGTAGGAGTGATGGTAGACGTGGAGAAAGGAAGCCTGGTTGAACTTCTTGCGGAGGACGAAGAATACCGTGTCGAGGAGCTCCGTGATTTTGAGGAGATAATAGATGTGTACGGTTGACAGCTAAAATTACAAAAAAAATATTAGAGGCAACATTTTCATCTGGCACAGAACAAGCAAGTTATTATACTTGTCTCAGATGGGCGTGAGTGCAATGGCTCACAGGGTACGTCTTCAGTGGACGAACTCAGTGAGACAATGCATCGGCGTGGGATATCGGCTTGTTCCATCGTTTACTTGTAAAAAAAAGATTAACACGAAAATATTATTCTCGGTGGGGATCGAACCCACACCTTATAAACGCAAGGCACGAGTTTGTCTTTTCATAAAAGCAATGCTTTTAAGTATAAGTACTCACGTATCCAATTGAATCATCTGTATTGTCCAAACATGTAGGTTTTAGTCCGTATGTATATAATATTGGTGCTCCCTGAAATTGGAAAAAAATTTTTTGACTGAAGATTTAAGTCTTAAAAAAAAAATCTAGTCTATATAAACAAAATCATGTAGTTACCTAACAATATTCTGTAGCGACTCTACTAAAATAGTTTTAATTTTGACACAGAAAGAAATAGTCTAGCTAGTCTAGTAGAATCATTAGTGACCTAGTAGTTAAAATATCAATGGGGTTTTGTTAAGATATTATAAAAGTTACAAAATAGAATGCCATTTTGTAAGACTTATTTTTCTCCACACTACAACAAAGTAAGCATCTCAATTTAAAAAAAAAAAATTTTTAAGCTTTTTCATACTCACCATAAACACAACACAACCCGATAAAAATACTTGTATAGCGTTGTACGTTGTAATTATGATGTTGAAGCTATATGCTGGTCGGTTTTTCATTATCTCTGGACCCACCATTCGTATAAAAATCATGTATAAATTCCATATTAGGAATATTGATGCAGGAGAGTCCATTAGTAGTAGTTTGTTGGTAAAAGTCACTGAAAATCAAATAAATACAAAGTAAAATATTCATGGACATTTCACACAGCGCCCTCTAGTCCCAAACTAAGCAAAGTTTGTACTATAAGAACTACATAATATATAGTAATATCAATCCATATCATATTAAGGCACATCATAAAGACTCCTTACTATTAAACTACTTCTCATTTAGAATTTGTTATTAAGTAACTTACCATCTTTGTCAAGGTCCCACACCTCAGATTCATTTTTTTCTAACATTTTCAAACCACTTCTATTAAAAGGTTTTTAAGCACCATTGAATACCTAAACAAAATTAAAGCTTTGAAACAGATTTTTTATAGAACGCAACCACTACTAGTGGAAAACAACTAAGTACTGAGTTACATTATATTAAACCTACTAATAAAGAACTGGATAATATAAATTTAATGTTTAAGTGGGTTGTTGCTCATTATTTTACGAAATAAAATATGTAGTTAACCTATAAATTGCGGTTGTGATGTATAAAGGGACCTTTATGCGATGCTTTATAAGTAATAGCTTTGATGAAGTCTACCATTCACTAAAAAAATTGGTCAAACGAGCGAAGCGAGCAAAAAACACGTAATAGTCGTAATGTAGAGGAGTTAGGTGTTGTATGTTTGTATCAAAAACATTAGCTTAGATTGTACATTTGAATATATCCATGTTTAATGTCCGTTAGCATCACAAGACGTAACAAAAATCTTAAATAAAAAATGTACAAAATTGGTTAGTGTACAATTAGGCATTTTATTTCTGTGTTTTCTGCTTTTTATGAAATAATACTAAAAAGATATGATATTACCACCCACTTTTAATTTAATACAGTAGTAAAATGCTAACTTTCACGCGAAAGATTTATGTTTCCTTGTGTTTCCAGATTCAGTTTGCGAACATCGCAAAATCTCAGTTCGAGCGAACTATTAGTTTTATTAGTTGAGTTCAATAAATACTCATGGACATTTCACATAGCGCTATCTAGTCCCAAACAAAGCAAAGCTTACACCTTCATAAACCTGATTGATTGTTTAACACCAGCATTGTGTTAAGATCTTTTGAAACAAAGGGCGTAAGTACCGTGAAGTTACGCCAATTACAACACGGAACATTGTCTAACATTATCCGAATTCCGTGATTATTGAAGGAAGCTGTGTCTTCCTCAAACATCATTGTGTTTATATTATTAAATAATTTAAATAATGCACATCTTTGTTTTATGAAACGTGTTTGGTAAAAAACGAATAGGATAATTAAAATAAATTCTTTATGTACTTTAGTAGTTAAATATTGTGAACAATAAAAGCCTTGCAATGACAATAAAAGTACTTGTTTTTAGCTGTAGGTAATAATATAAATAATATTTATCAATAAGTTGATTTAAACATTCAATTTTCTAATTTATTATGTTTGTTTGTATTTATTTTAATTATTTAACCGCTGTAAAAGCTAATATTTATATTGTTAATATATGTACTTTTCGCCGGCCATATATGGACGGACCTTGCGTTTGTTTGTATGTGACACATTGGAATAAGTTATTGTCGACAAAGGAATTACACATCAGTCTTGCAATACCTCCACAGAACCAAAATATGTTTTAAAAGCTTCTAAGTTCAAGTTTTCTTCGATTTTTCAATGTGACCAAGACATCACTTTAGAGGAGATGATTAGGCGAATAATGAAGGGCTTATTTTTTCAGATTCCGTTAGTCAAAGCATAATGAGTTGTATGTCTAGATGAATAGGGTATTTATTTATTAGTTTAGTTTTTTGTTCTCTTTTATAAAATTAAAAATATACAACTTCCATTTATTTCTACTCGTTGTGTAAACCCCATAATGCGGAAAACTTACTCTCTCTTGGTTTGCGAATTATTTTTAGGTTAACTACACCAGTTACCTACTTATCTACAATCAAATCTGTACAAATGAACCCCACTTATACGATACCACAAAAGGTAGATTTTGTAAACAAAAGAATAAAATAACATTTAAAGATTGAGCACAGAAATTACAAAGAATTGATAAGATCATAAACGGAAGGCATAATTCACGTATTTTATTATGAAACTATTAGCAAACTATCTTACAAGTTTTTTTAGCAACCAAAATAATGACATCATGGCTGCGTGGGCAGTGTCAACGAACTCTACGAGGAATATCTTCAAAAAATGTAAAAATTGCAGTTTATGTGGGAGACTAACCTCTTCGGCGATGTTTTTTTTCATTGTTTGGGTAAAAGAATATATTTCGGGTTTCTTTTCTAAATATAGTCTCGAAAGATAGCCGCCCTTTGATCAACATGAGAATTATCTCAGTGAGAATAATCCTAATAGCTTCTGTGGAGGGCAACTGTTAAACGATAGGTCCCTGCGAGCCGGAGTCCTTAAAAACTCCGTCACCAAATTTTGACCGCTACACATACAAACGCTTGATAAGTCTTCTTCTTCTTCTTGCGTGACAATGATGACAACCAGCACTAGACAAAGTTTAAGTAGAACTTCGTCACATTTAACCCCCTTGTCTGTGGCAATGATAGGTAGGTGATGTGTGTGAATGGTAGGTACCCGAGGGCTTACTCATAGATTTCTAGAGACAGTGATATTGAGTCTTCTTCAGTCATCAACATCCCGCAATCTTCACAAGCCAGGTAGAAAAGCCACCGCCCTCTTCGTTCTGCGTTTTGTGTTAGTTAGACAGGAGTCACAGCTCAGTCGCATTACGGATCAGAAGGTTTTGGAAGCTAAACGTTCTTAGGTACACATCGACTGTAATGTAAAATGCTCTGAGAGCAAAACGTCCTCAATTGAAAATGGTACTGGAAGCTAAATGGCCTTTCCAATAGTTAGTCCTCTAGTCATTATGTCTTTGAATCAATTTGTCCATTACGGAAAAACGACCAAGGAGCAAGTCATCCTAATTTCAGAAAGTATTTAGTGCAGCTGGCCTTCAAATCAAAATAAGTTGAACTCTTCATATAAAACTTCTTTAGAATATTATCTTGAGTATGATTTTATTGTCATAGATATGTCAGCAACGATGCTGACGACATTTGTTCTGAAAATGCATGTTAGGTCATCGTGAAATCTTTTAAAATGGAAAATAATCCAAGATTTTAAGTACCTAATCTAAACTTAATAAAATATTAATAATAAAAATAAAAATAAAATATTTATTGAATCTTTTTTATACCTTCAGTATCACGTATTCTCAAAAGAGGATTTAGGCAGACACGATTTAAAAAATGTCTGACATAGGTACATTTTAAATTGCAGACATTTAACTCTCATGACATTCAGTAAATAAGGACATTTAGCTCTCATGACGTTTTACATTGCGGACATTCAGTAATAAGGACTTTGTGCTCTGAAAACTAGCAGTCATTCTCAATTGAAGACGTTTTGCTCTCAGAGCATTTTACATTACAGTCGATGTGTACCTAAGAACGTTTAGCTTCCAAAACCTTCTGATCCGTAATGCTCAGTCGGTAATAGCTCTGCCTTCCGTGCTGTGGCTCGTGGGTTTGATCCCCAATGAGAACAAACAATTGTGTGTGGCAAACATAGATGTTTGTCCTAATTCTGGGTGTTACTATGTATTATAAGTAGGTATGTATTTACAAAAAAAAAGTATAGTAGTATTATATCAGCATCTAGTTCCCATGTTACAAGCTTTGCTTAGTTTGGGATTTGAGGGCATTGTGTGTAATGTTCACGAATTTTTTGTATAATCCTTGAATCTTTGGTCTTTCTTGTGTTTATTTAGATAATTTATAATTCGGTAGCAAAATCTACCTATTTTTGTAGAGACATATAATTTATCATAAGCCCAAATTAGTTCTAAGAAAGCTTACGTTTTAAAATAACAAAACAACCTCCCACGCCGACCAACCAACCGCGTAATACCAATTCAATTTGATCCGCAGTCATTCCTTATGGCTTGGATTATGGTTTGAAACCATCAGAGTGAAAGTCTGATTGTGCCAATTTGGAGTTTGGAGTGCACATTGCCTCCGATACGACAGCTACACGATATCGCCGGACAACTAATATAATTCAGGGGGGTGATTCTAGACCGATATACTTTTTATCACGATAGATATATCTCCCAAAAACTGTCAAAACTCTTTAGTTTTTGGGAGATATATCTATCGTGACAAAAAAGTCTATCAATCTAGAATCACCCCCCATTCCGACCATCTCGGCGCTGACACCTATATTATGGTTCGAGCCTGAAACGCATCTAGATCGTAGCTTTGCATTCTGCTGTTGGGTTATTTCTTATTCTACTAGTGAACAATGATCTAGCTGCACAGTGACGTTTCAGCAAAGCTCAAGATCGATCGAATCATAGTTTGATGATTATTCTCTGTAATCTGAGAAAGTAATTTATGTTTTGTAAAAAGCCATGGTATTCGCAAACTGTTATTGTATCATAACACAATTGAAAAAAAATTAAAAATGTTTAGTTTGATAAAAAATGTCGTAGACACATATTCTTTGTAGTTACCTCGAATAATCCTGTCCTCGACTCTACCTAAAAGTCGAGCTTTGGTTTTAGCACGATTTCGGAGCGCCCTCTTACGCTTCGCCTTCCAGTTTGTGCATGAAAATCATCTAGTTTATGACGTGGGTAAGTAAATAAAGGAAAGGTTGAGTATATGAGATAATTTACCATATCTTGTACAATATTTATGTAGATAACATACTTATGTAGACATAAAAATTGTTGCATAACTGTTATACCAAACCTGAGGGTATTTTCATCATCCATTTATCAACCTTTCACGCCTTATTAACCCATCATCTAATAAGTCATCGGAATGTTATAGCTTCCAATAACAAATTTGAACCGTAATCAAACCAAGTTTACTTTCAAACTCGTTCGTAAGGATACATAGAAAGTGGTTGTCCTTGAAAGTAAAAGCGAACCTAAAGGTGAAATCGAACTTGCTTGTACACTGACACCTTTGGTGTTGACCTTAGTGCCCTTAGGGTGATAGTCACTTGTTTTGGTTTGGTGTGAGAATGATGCCCGTAGTCGTAAAGGGATGCGCATATTTTGTATGGAGAAAAATCGTTTAGTGAAACGAAACCAATTTTTTCTATAGAAAATTTTCGTATCACTTTTTGCAATTCAACAATATAAAACTCAGACTACGGGGTTGGAACTTTGTTTACGTAGTTTGTTTGTTTACAAGTATGAAATAAAAAATCAAGAGGTAAGAGGTCTGGGGTAATGCTAGGTAATGGGGTAAAAAAGATATTCTGCTCAAATTATCCGCTGCAAATTTTAAAAATCAACCTAATTGATGCATTTTTATATTTTACCTTTAACTATTTTAATTTTTCTCGTATTATGTTTAGGTTGTGGAAGAAAAAAATTCCTCTTTATAGGCAAATGGTGGAGTCATTACAATAACATAAAAAAAAACTATTTAAAAAAGTTTTATAATTTATGGTACACGTACTGTGCTATTTAGATCGCGTCATGCATTACCGTCTCAAAATAGGTATTTCCGAGAACTTAGTCCATGTATGGTTTTAAAATGTGATGGATCTAGATCTAGTGCCGCACCTAGTGGGCTTGGCACTAGTTATCCTAGGCAGCATGAATCAAAGCGTAGGCGTTAGTTTATTGATTTTAATTCAGTTTTTAATGTGTTATGTTATGATTCAACTTCACTAATTGGTTCGTTTGTAATATTGTTTATATTTATGGACATGCGAATCTTTTTTATTACGATATTTATCGAACGTTTCAAATCAATAACGTTTCAAGTCAATTGTAAAAGTCTCATCTGTAACCGTGCTGCAATAAGGAGGACATATTGGACTTTTTTGTCCAATCTGTCTCTCTAGAAGGACAGATCAGGGTGACAGAAGGGAATAATTCGTGAAAAGGTGTAGTTTTTTAAAACAGATTCTTTTATACTATTAAAATATAAAAACTTGCTGTGTCGAGGTCATTTTTGTTATTCGTTAGTATCAAAACATAATTTTAAGTATGAAAATAACAAAATAAAAAAAATTCTATATCTTTTTCTCAGGTCGGCTCAACAACTCTGCAACTATCGTCCAAAATACTACAAAATCTAATTTTGTCTGGAAACTTGATAGTCAAGTCTACAGATTTAATAGCTGTTTCCTTTGTTGGAATAATAAAGGAAAATATAAATAAAACATAATTGCTTGTCGGTGTACAAACACAGATAACATAATACTAGTATAGTTACAGGGCCGACGCCTTTCAACCGAGATTTAAAACAAGTACAAAATGCTAATCACTTGATTACTGCTAACCGTTGACATATGATTCACTTCAAGGTGTTTTTAACATTAATTTTTTGTGGACTTGTATTTAATTCATCACAGTGCCCTTAGCACTGGTTTGAAAAACCATTTACGCCAAGTACAGTACGCACAACGGATCATTATCCCTCTGAAGTTAGGTGCAAATGGTGCAACAAACGATTGCGCATGTACTGATGTGCGGAAAAATTCGTTTATCTCCAATTACCCATAAATGGGTTCCGCAGATACCAACTTCAGAGAGACAAATATCCATTGTGACTAATAGATATACGTCGTTGATGCTAACCTTATGCCAACTATAAAAAACTCCAAGTTATTTAACTTTTGCTATTGCCGAAAACTAGTGCACAGCGTGGATAAAAAACAAAAAGTATGTAGATAAAATCTAGTAAAATAATAGTTTCGGAAGCAATTTTGTTTAAATAACTGCAGTAGCATGCAGCCCCCGTATGCCAATCTTTTGCTGTCAAGTTATATTTCACTGCCCAGTGTAATTTCTTCAGGTGATCATTCTTTTTAGACACTTGACAGCAAAATATGCGCGAAAACACATCAAATGACGTCATAATGTCACTATTTAGTTACAGAATAACTATGAGTTAGTATGAACTGACCATGATTTAAAACTTTGCAGTTCAACTTTGATTGGCATACCTCTGCAGGACGCGAATTTTCAGTTGATAATAGTTTAAATCATTGAAATCACGATTACCTCCATGCAACGACAAAAGTCTTTTATCTTTTTTTACTGTCTGTTTGGTACGAGTAAATGACGGATGGTCGTCTAGTTTACTTAGAATCGCTTCTCAACTCTCGTCTATTAGATAATAATTCTTAGGGCGGCTTGCACCAGAATCGCTAAACGCGTCATACAAATACGTCAGATTTAAATCGATTTAGCTGTTAAATACGTTTAGTGATTCTGGTGCAAGACGCCCTTAGTGTTCATTACCTATCTGTGACTTTTTATATTACAACTTTTTTTTTGACAGGCGTCACAGCTCAGTCGGTAATAGCTCTGCTTTCTGTGCTGTGGGTCGTGGGTTCGATCCCCACCGAGACCAAACATTTGTGTGTCCAAACATAGATGTTTGTTCTATGTCTGGGTGTTACTATGTATTATAAGTATGTATTTACAAAAAAAAGTATAGAAGTATTCTATCAGCCATCTAGTTCCCATGTTACAAGCTTTGCTTAGTTTGGGACTAGAGGGCGTTGTGTGAAAAGTCCATGAATATTTATATTTATTTATATTTCTAACTATTACAAGCCATGGGAATATAATTGTTTTTTTTTCGAGTGGATGCTTGTTATTAGTCTTTTCGTGAAAGAGCTTGTCCGGGGAAGTACTAGCACCGTACCTATTTCTGCCGCCAAGCAGTGATGCTTGCATTACTGAGTTCCGGCTTGAAGGGTAGACTAGGTGCAATTACAGGCACAAGATATTTAACATCTTTATGTCTCAGAGTGATGAACGCAGTGCAATGCTTCACAGGGAATGTCTTCAGTGGGCATGCTCAGTGTGGAAATGCATCGTTATAGGCAGTGGTTACCACTAAACATCAGGTGGGCCATCGGCGAGTTTCAAAATTTAGTTTAAAAAATGTTTGATTTTAATAGCTTGTGAACAAATATATTAAACTCAACGTTTTTATGCCCCTTCGAATTCCACTGATTATTATAATAGAGCCTTCAACGAGATTTTGAACAGAGCCGCAAAAAGGTTAAGTCATTGCAACACAGTAGTAATACTTAGTACTTGTACTGTACACGTCTAAACGGCCCTTCTCTAGGCACCCTGACCCTTTGTTTTTAGACCATACTGATGGTGTTTAAGTTAACTGATCGTCAAGGAAGACCACCAGCTCAATCAGCTGGTTACGCACCAGGTATACGTGCCAAATATCAACAGCCCAAGGTTTCCTGTGAACGTCATTTGAAAAGAGTATTTTGTAGGCTTCCAATGTCTACGTTATTTACAACCTATAATGATTTTGCAATTTTCTATACCACCACTAAATGAGAGGTCAAGCCACTGGCCCATCTGATGTTAAGTATTCAGAAACACAGACACCGGCAAAGAGTTTAATTCGTAGGCTGTCTGCATTAATTTACCGTCTGTCTTTAGAATTTTCTCATGTGTCCGATACAAGCTTGGCCAATAAAGTTCTAATGAATCTTTTCAATTTGCTTGATAATTCTTAGTAATAAGCTGTCATATCCTTTAGCACTCGTGCGTGTGTGACCTCGGTGTCCTTTCTACTAGTTGTAGGATCGTGTACTCTTACATGGTCACCATAAAACGCTCTAGTCTTGGCAAAGGAGACAAATCTATGCGTAGAAATAAATAGATAAGTCCGTTACATATGTAACGGACTTATCTATTTATTTCTACACTTTGCAAGGTCACATTTCATCATCACCGTCACTTTTAATTTAAAATAAAAACTTTTAAATATATTTTTAAAAGGATCAGTCTTTGTTAGATTTGTGGTCACTTCGAAGACGAGCCTCTGATCTGATCTTTCTGTCTTTTCATCTAATGTTAGCGCTACTGCAGATTGCCAATGCTTCAGGAGTTGTCAAAAAGACGATCTTTATAAAACAAAAATGTAAAATGTCCTTCGTTGTATGACGGTACCGCTTTTTTGAGGAACCCGATTGACCCGCCTTGCCCTTGATTTATTAGTGCAATGGACACACCAGACTAGAATATTGAATTATAAACAGATCTGGTTTAGATAATGCTAGTATGCTAGTAGAAGTAGTAGTGAAGTAGGTTGGGTCGACCTCCAAAATTAGTTGGAAATTGAATATTGGCTGATTAGAATTAAGTGCATGTCAAACTGTAGCTATGTAAATAAGTAATTGATAGATAGAGGCCTCAACTTGAATCCTTTTTCCCTCGTGGCACAACTGATTGCTACAACCAGTAGTGCCATAGGAAAAAATCCATTTCACTATTGATAGTGTTACGGATAATCGATTCTCCCGAGACACTACTACAAGTCTAGTTGTGCCGTAGGAGAGTAGGTAAGATACCTACTGGTGGTGGGAATGTTACACCGGCCAAAGACCGCGACATTCACTTTTTCCTGAAAAACTGTCAAATTAGGTCATTTTAGAAAAATACAACAACAAAATCGACATCACTAACGTTGTTATTGCTAGTTAGATGTATTTAGCTCTGAAACTTTGGATTAATGTCGGCAAACCACATTCTAGTAGGTATACGAAATCAAATGAGTAATTAAACAATTATCAGAAATCACGGCTTATTACGATCGAAAGTGTGCCGCAACAGTGCGCGTGCGCAAGCCGCAGACAAGTGGTTGGAGAAACGAATCGCAAACGAGAAATTCAGATTAAAAATATAAGAAGTTAATTAAAACGAAGAAAATGTGTTAAGGGCACGTGTATTGTGAAAATTGCAGGCTACTGGTAGCTGGTTATCCGTAAATACAAGTAATAAACCAAAAATAAAAATAGGTACCTACAGACAAATTCATCATATTTTTTCGACGTAATTTTATGTTAATTTTAAATAATTTGTCTAACTAATAAATATTTAAGTATACTTTTTTTTTGCATGTCGGTCTCCGACAAAGTTTGTGAGGCTATTATATCTAACTTACTTACACTGTGAACTTTTATTACCATATTTAACGCAAAATAAATACATTTAATATCATAAACACGATATACTCGTACATCGACGACAGAATAAAACCTTCAGTATTTTGTGATGTGTTTTCTTCGACCATTTGTCTACGGCTTGATGCAAGCGAATGTTATTGGCTACTGTTTGATAACTGGACTAGCAGCACAGGAGACGGATTCAGAAAGGAATTTCTTGTGCAAGTGATTCAATATGTGTAATACCTTCTATACCTTTCTTTGTCTTTTTGTTATGTTTCTTCGTGGTGTACCAATAAAGAGTTATCTATCTATCTATCTAATACCAACCAATGCGGTTTACTCGTAGCGCCAAACTACCAAGAAACTATTATTTCCAAAAAGTTTGACTGTTATAAAAGTTTAAATAAAATGTCTTCTGGTTAGGCAAGCGCTAAACCATGACATCGTTAGAACAATGGGCTCGAATCGATTGTTCTTGCGATTGGGATCTTTCAGACAAATATTTACGAATTTAACCATTTACAATGGTACTGTGGAGCGAATTGTACGTTGAAATGACCTATAGAGGTTACATATTTTACTATTGTAAACGTGGTTGATTTGTGATAGAATATTTACTAAAAGTTGAGCAAACTTTTTCAAGTGTCATTTCATGTTAAAAAAAAAGTTTTGTAAATATGGATGTGGGACCTAACTATCCATTTTCTTCTTAATTATTCTAAAGTTTCCAATCTGGTTAAGTCTAATTTTGTACCACGATTAAAAATTATTCATTATCTTATTTAATAAGCTGTTTGTTTTCCACATAAAATAAAAATAAAATAAAATATGAACTTCGTCGTCTGTAAAAAAAATAAGACCAATGGCGATGATGTTCGTTGGTTTGTAATTATTTGGCAACACAATAATAACTACAATACCCTAAATAAGTATTCCGTTTTTCCAAAACTGGACTGGAATACTAAAAATTTTGAATACAAAAACTCTATGATGCTCATGTGCAATACTATAGATTTAGATACATAACAAAGTTACAAAGCTTAAATTAAGAGAAACTTACTAAAACCTATTTACCTACAAAACGAACTAGGTATGCTTGTCGTAAGATACACAGTCTCTATATACAAACTCTATACAAACTATACAAACAGTCACAATACGAGTGACCTAAACACGTTGTGGCGACTCATTAGCAAATAACTTTCTAAAATGCTCGGGAGTAAGTAAGTACTAGGCTTAATATTCTTAAATAAAAGTACTTACTTTATCAAATAAAGCAGCAAAAAATGCACCATCTGTGGAAAAAAGATGGCTCATTAATTGCACAATTGCACTGATCGATTAGCAAAATACAGATTCAGACATTAATCGAAATTCAGGTCATGATTTAATTCCAAAAACACAAAAAATCTCTACTCACGCGTTTTTCTTATAAAAGTGACATTAAATATATGATCAAGCACTCGATGCTTGAGTATCGTCTTAAACTTGGCTGAACTCTACTTAAATATTCGACAGTCAAGCAACGTTTCGGAATCAAAGCTTGAATCAAATCAACGGTCAAGCATATTTAAGTATTCGTAACTAATAAGCATACGACCCTAAGACACATTGACATGTCTTATATCTCATTTGGCTAGAAATAGGACAAAATAAAAATGAAATACATAAGATTAATAAAAAGGACCTCATGTAGATTTTAAAATGAATCTTAGTCTTTAGATGGTCAATGTTTTGTTTACTACACAGTTGTTTAGTGACCTCTAGTGGTGTGAAAATTTTCAGATATTGTATAACAGACGTAATACTTAGATAATAAGCGTAACATTGAATGTCCATGTTTGAGTTTTATTTTATTGTTTTGTGAATCTTGTTCACGATAACCCTGGTATTTATAAGGTAACCCTGCTCTTAGGTCAGTTTTTAAGAGTGAGCATAAACATGAGTCAGAAAATACTTTTGGTTCATTCAATAATTGACTTTGCTTTTGATCGTTAGCTTAATTTATAGAATTCCATACTAAAGGCTTGTAAACTAAAAAAATACTGAAGTATTTGAGTATTGAAAGGCTCAAGTCAAAAATACTTTTCTTTCTTTTTCTTTCATATCCATTTCCACCATATGCCCTTACAAAGAGTATCCAAGACCAAACCAGCAATATAACTAGGTTTCGCAAGGGCGGCTTGCGCAGGCGCAGGATGTCACTCCCATTAGCATGCAGGAGTGTCGCGTCGGTAATAGTTAGCACATTGAACGTGACAGGCTAGCGCTAAATCTACCACATACTTTACTAATGTGGTGTTCATTAATAAGAGGTCAAACTTTTATAGAATAACTCCTGTGGTATAGTGGTTTACCAGCTCGATGTTGAAGGTGCAGATTTTCGTCGGGACAATTTAATAGAATGAGATATTCTTAGGTTAGTTTATCAGAGCCCGTATGCCAATCTTTTGCTGACCAGTAAATTGTTTGATATTCCAAAGACCAAATCACAATAAAAAAGCTGATAGAAGTTTTTTGTCACGGTGTACGAATCGAATTTTTTCGGAAAATATCGGGTTTTTCTTATCTATGTTGATTACATTACGAAACAGCATTTAACCCTAGATCACCATAACAAGACAATACTATGATTACTAAATAACCAGTTGGTAAGTTTCTTAGCTTTTACTGTTTTGGTATGTTCTATCCAACCTCATTTAGAATCTAGTAGGTATCTAGTACTCTTAGTGGCTTAGGAGTTATAGCACCAGTCATTACATATAGTAGCACCCAGACATAGTACAAACTTAAGGTGTATATTTTTGAACTCACAAAATATTTGTTCTTGGTGGGGATCGGAGCTACGAGCCACAGCACGGAAGGCAGAGCTATTACCGACTGAGCTGTGAGGCGTGTCACACGGGATTAAAGAGCATCAAACGGGATATGTAAATAAGCTTGAACCTTAACTAAAAAGCTTCATATCTAGTTTTTTTATTAAAAAACTTTGTTGAAGAAAAAACATATTTTTAACCGACTTCAAAAAAGCAGGAGGTTCTCAATTCGGTTGTATGTTTTTTTTAAATGTTGGTTACCTCAGAACTAACTGCTAAAAACTAACTAAGTTCGATTAAATTGGGATAACCATATCACGGAGGTCAGTAGGAAAATCTTTGCGTCCTTGCATGCCATGAAACGCATGCAAAACTTCCTTCCTTTCACAGCCAAATTAACTCTTGTCAACTCATTACTACTTCCGATTATAGACTACGCCGATGTGTGTTATTCCGACGCTACGGAAGATCAGCTCAATAAACTGGAGCGTCTACTGAATGTCTGCATTAGGTACGTCTTCGGACTGCGCAAGTATGACCACGTCTCCTATTATCGGTCTCAGTTGAAGTGGTTGAAAATCCGCTTTCGCCGTGATACCCACATTCTCTGTCTCCTTTATAACACTCTTCACAACCCTATGTTCCCTAACTATCTCAAAGAACATTTCTCCCCTCTTTCTTGTTCCGACCGCCCCGTACGTTCCTCTCAACATCTTCTCCTCAAAACCCCAGTTCATAAAACCTCCTTCTACAATGATTCCTTTACTGTCAGAGCGATACGCCTGTGGAACTCCCTTCCAGTGGATATCCGTGAAGCTGCTTCTTTAGGTATTTTCAAATCCAAATTATATCGCCACTTTCTATCAATTCAGATCTCTCAACAAAGTTGAGCAATTCATGTATGTATTTATATAGGTATTGAGGTAGTATACATATATATATTTGGTTAGTGTATTATTATTTTATGTAGGTAATTTTTATATATTTTTAAAGACGTTTCTCCCTACCAAGTTTTCCATAATATAAGCACTACCTTTTTCTCCACACTACACAAAGGTTGGTTGCAAGAAAATGCTAATTAGCATTAAGCCCGCCTCTGTACTGTTTTTATAAGATGCAATAAAGAATTTTCTAATCTAATCTAAGTTCGATAAATTAAAATTTAATTCAGAACCTTATTTTTTTAATGTTGGTTAAAAGCTATCTTCAGTATAAATAAAATTCTGAACTCCGTTTTACAAAGCCCGCATTTGATTTTCTATAGTTAACTTAGGGTTAAAAAGTATAAATAGGTAGGTAGGTGGTAACGACATGAAATTCATTACGTCATGACATGACATTAACATGCATTTGACCACTTTGACATAATTTGTATTCTTGAAGCGTTGTGTCATCAAAATGCTTTTGTAAATGAATTTTGTACATTTTACGTAATTTTAGGAGGTTGTTTGTAATACTTGATGAAGGGCCTAGTAGAATAAGGAAGAAAAAAAGGTATGTAATGTAATTACCTACCTATTTACAGCAATATAAATGATTTTGTCAAATGCACTCTAACAAAGTGTTTTTTCTACAGGAATAGAACTTAACCATAAAACACTTTTGAGACGAAGAGAAAGTTGAATAGAGTTTGAAGCTAGTGTACCCAACACCCTAACTTAACTGATGGAAATACTTTCTGGCAAAACAATGCTAAACAGGAAACATGTGTACTTACCCAACACTGAGCCAGGAAAAACATGCCTATGATGATGTGGAAGTGAGTATCTACCTACATTACAGAATAATTGAGCACTAAATCATTTAAATGTGGCTGGCAGACAATGCTCCTAGCACTAAGTACTTATTTGTGAAAATTTGGTACCTACCTAGTTATGGAGGTACTAAATCATAGGCTATTATTGCTCATTCCTCTTTCTTCAGCCAGCTTTTTGTTCCGTGCAGACAAACCAATCCCATTTTATATTAGTAATAACTATAGCATAGTTATAATGAAATGTACAACTTGATAAATAAATTAAATTTTATTTTGTTTCAGTCTTTAAAATACCTAACCACCACACAGTCTTAGCAAATATCAGCTGGGAGGACTTTTCATACAAGTGATGTTTAAGTTACAGTTTATTTTTAGTGAATTATTTGTTATTGTCTGCAAAACTAAGCAAAATTCAGTTTTATTCAATGTTTATGACTGTGGCAGTGAGACATAACTCTTGGAATAAATTAAAATGATTATCAACATGGTTTTAGTCAGTTATTAGATACAAACCAATAATATATTAAAAAAACATTGTATGCATTGCTAGGATTTCAGCTCACAGTGGTACCTTGTTTTGCAAAGTGTGTAAGTATATGAAATATATAGTATGCGGATTAAAACACCATTCAAACAAGACTCATTTATTGTTAGTTTGCGGTAGGCAGCGCAAACCGTATTTGCGAGTACCCACATACCTAGGTACTATCTATAAGTAAACATGGATACATTACAATTTTCCCCTCTTAGAAACTATGTGGCTAAACAAAATAAAAACTAATGGATAAATGAATCAGAATAGCTACATTACTACCTATTTGATACACGGGCAAAACCAACTCTAAACTTAGGTACCTACCTAGATTCTTACTGTAAGTTTACGTAAATCTAGTGCACATAGCAATAGGTAAAACCACAAACAGCACTAAGCTACGTACTTTCCCTCACAAGAGAAAAAAAAACTGTAGGTAAGGTACCCAACCCACCCAGGTAGGTACCCAATGATTTTTACAAGATATGAACTTATTAGCTAGAAACGTTTTGCATAACGACAGTAAAATAAAATAAAAAAACTTCTACGTATAGGTAGGTATAAGTGTACCTATATTTCACATCCCATAATTAGGCCTTTTATTACGAGGACGAAGATAGCCCGCTGTTGGACTTGCAGAAGCGCCCTCGTCATCAACCTGCCGGAAAGTAGGTGGCAGTGGAGTCGACGGTGACGTCGCTGTCGAAGGGCACGGAGACTCTTCTGCGTCGAGGAATGCCGCCTCAGTGGTGCGCCCAGTAGGCGCTGGATCCGTAGCTAGTTCTGGTTCATCAGCGTCGTTTGTGCTACTCTGAACGCTTCTAGCGAGTGACAACCGATTAGTTTTACGCATCGGCATAATCTGATCGATGTGTCTGGTTTTAGTCACGTCCTCGGTACGTACCTTATAAGTGACAGCACCGGTGCGTGTTTCGATTATGCCTGGCTTCCACTTGACGGTGATGTTCGGGCGAAGTTTCTTGACGAGTACTACGTCAACCTCTTTGAGATCGCGAAGTATGCCGCCTGCATTGCGTACTTGCGATTCCTGCGCGGCCTCGACGAAGTCGGCGGTTTGTGGGCGCAGCATGTCGAGCCGCGAGCGCAGCCGGCGGCCCAGCATGGCTGCGGCGGGTGCCCGCTTTGTGCTGGCGTGCTCAGTGTTTCGGTATTGGAATAAAAACTTGCTTAGTGCACGGTCTACGTTATCTCCTTCAAGTATAGCCTTTTTTATAGCCTTTTTGACCGTCTTCACGGCATTCTCCGCGGCTCCGTTACTGGAAGGATGATAAGGTGCAGCCAAAACGTGTTGAATGGCGTTGCACCGAAGGAACCTTTCGAACTCGACCGAAGTGAACGGCGGCCCGCCGTCTGATACCAATTGCTTTGGAAGACCGAATCTAGCGAAACACTCTCTCAGTACAGCCGCGACCTTCGCCGCCGTTGTGCCCGCGGTCATGACAAACACCTCAATCCACTTCGAGTGAGAATCTATAATTAAAAAATAAGTCTTTCCTGTGAAAGTATGGTTTTTCGTTCTCAATTTCCGGATTATCCGGCCAACCGCTCATTAGATATCCGTAGATTCTTCTTAATATTAAATCGTTCTTGGTTTCCCTAGCCACATCCCTGTGACCGATCGGAAAACTATCTTCCACAAAATGTAGGTATGCGGCGTCATCCTTGTCAGACTCCCCTTTGCAATGCTGCAACGGCAGGCGCGATAATGCGTCCGCATTGCCGTTTCGTTCCGTCGGCACAAATTTAATGTTGAAATCGTACGCGGCGAGCTTCACAGCGTACCTTTGAAGCCTGCTGGCGGCTGTCTGCGGTATAGTATAGTATATCACCTCAAGCATGTTAGGCCTCGCCTGAGATGTCTTATGTAGGTATGCATTATGAAGACCTGAAATAAAAGTTTATTGAAATTAAATATCAGCGGGACATACCTACTTCATTTTAATCATAGTTCATACCAATTATTATAAACGCGAAAGTTTGTAAGTATGTATGGATGTTTGTTACTCTTTCACGCAAAAACTACTGGCCGATTTGGATGAAACTTTGAATCTACATAAGTTTGAGCCAATTTTTGTTTTAGATATGTAGGTAGGTAAATTTAAAGATGCCTACCTATTGAAATTGGTTCCCTCTCATCATGTTGAAATGGGAAAGTCAACAGTCACATTCATAGAATAAATACAAAATTCTTACCTTGGTAGTCTTGTTCGAAGTAGGTACCTATCAATATGTGGTAAGTAGGCACGATTCGAACATACGAGCACACACAAGCAAAATGTATATTGCTGGAGGTGTTTTTTAGCATCAACACAAAACACGAAACTGAGTAAATAGGTAAACGTAGGTAGATATTAATAACAAAGCATTTTCAGAAAAATATACATATTGTTTTTCTGTCAACAAATAACAAATGTCAATAAAACATAGACTAATAGAAACCAAACCACAGAACAATTACAAAATACATGAAATGCTGACATGGTGCGTTTCAGATACTACGCAACATAATTCATCAATTTTTTGTGTGAAGTACCGGTTTTTTGTCTGATTACGAATTTTGGTTTTTTAGATCTCTGTACATTTTATTAGATCAGATTGGTTAAACATTTCTTAATTTTTGCATTTTATAGACGTTTATCTACTTACATTTTTCAGTACTTATGTGTCCAATGAGCTTATTTTAAAGTAGAGTAAAAATAATACGATCAACCACGAGGAGAGTTTTTGAACGCAATGTTTGTTACATAATTAACCCAGCAGCAATTCAAAACGGTCACATAAACCCATCATATCAAATATTGTTACAAATCATCATTATCATCATCTCATAGTATTCCAGAAAAAGCTATTTTGGCCCATCTTCACCTATCGACTTCCCGCAATCTATACAATGTCATCGGTCCATCGGGTTGGTGGCCATCCTACACTTCACTTTCTGGTTCGCTGTCGCCATTTGAGAACTTTATTCCCCAGGGGTAGCCAGTTCTGCGAGCTATGTGGCCAGCCCATTGCAACTTCAACTAGCTAACTCTACCTGTACCGGCATAGGTGCACCATGAGTATTTGACATGATATTCGTTTCACGCATATTCTTAGAAATTCCAGTGATTCCGCCAAGATGACTATATCGTCGGCAAATCGATACGTTTACTATTGATGTTGATGCCATACTCATTCATTGCAAGAGTTTGAACACATTGTCCAGTGCAGAGGTGAACAGTTTCGGAGAAATAACATCTCCAAGGCTCACGCCTTTTAGCAGTCGAATTGGATTTGTACTCTGGTATTGCAGTCGAATGGACGTGGACGACGTGGTGGCATTACTATACAGTCTACATAGGTGTACAGTACACAGTAATACAAACACTTCGATATACCGGTAGTTGATTTGGCACCGCTGAAGTAGGTAACTGTCGCACTGCCCAGGTTTTAACTGAATCAAAGGCTTTTTACAAACGATAAACAAAGTGGCCGATTAACTCTTCGATCTTCTGTAGGTATAACCTGCCGAAGCGTGTGGATGTGGTCTATGGTGCTAATGATATTTTCGGAACCCGCCCGCATTCAGAAGTTCTGTTGTTATGCCGTTCTCCCCTGGCACCTTGTTGTTCTTAAGCTGCAGCTATGTTAATGCTAATGTTATTTGTATGTTCATATGCGTTGATTTGTAAAAAACATACTGAAACCAATTTTGTTATTATTTACGGGTCATATTGATCTGAATTAACGTCGATATACACAATTTCACAGTTTGACATGACAGGTTAATATTATGACACTGTCGATTGACAATTGAGTAAGTCAACCAACAGTGTTGCCACTTAGATTTTTGATGCTAGATTTAGCATTTTTTTTAGCAAAAGTGACACGTATTAAAAAGTTAAAAACTCAACGAATGAGCAAGGGATATTTTAACATTCACTAATGATAACTAAACTAATTTTTATTTCTTGTTCAATCATCATGTTTAATTCAACTATGTACAATAAAAGATATTTATAATCAAAGTATTCTTACAGTACGAACACACATCACGTACTAGTACAGGCGTAAAAAAATTTTCAGTGAAAACCTTCTACAAATAGAATAAAACGTAAAACAGTTGAGAAAAAAGGTGCTTTTTGTAACTTTTAATTAGGCAGCTCAGTTTGTGTGGCAAAATAGGGGATTAGCCCAAGTCACCAGCGTGCTAACTGATCACGTGGTACAATTTTGTACCACGTGATCGTTCTGTTTAGACACCTGACAACAAAATAAGCGCGAAAACACATCAAATGACGTCATGATGTCACTATTTAGTCACAGAATAACTATGAGTTAGTATGAACTTATAACTTTGCAGTTCAAATTTGCGGTTCAACTGAGATTGGCATACGGGGGCAGGCAGTCATGTATTAATGAACTATGAATATTTTTGATCAAATGAGCTATCGATAAATTGATTGCAATGGTTCGCAAATAGCTCAACTGTTTCATGTGTATTTTGTGTATACTGTATTAGTCGTAATTTTCTTTGTGAATAATCTTATTTGTACTACGAATACCGATAAGATACAACGTCAATCTTCTGAAATATTACAGTAGGTACAGTACGCACAACGGATCTATCCCACTGAAGTTAGGTGCAACAAACGATTGCGCGTGTATTATTGTGCGGAAAAATTCGCTTAAGTACATCTAAATCGACCCAAAAATGGCTTCTGCGCAGATACATCAGAGGGACAAAGATCCGTTGTGACTGCTATTCCTAACATTTTCGTCGTCTGAATTTTGATCAAATTTCGCTATAAAATTATTATGACAACACGATCATAATAGCATCGCGGATCTAGATGTCCGTTTCGCCACTCTTGCGTTGGCGCATTGTCATCAGTGAGCCCACATCAAGGATTATAATCGTTATGAAAGTGATCCAGTTTTTGATGCAGTTCGTGATAAAATAGATACAGTTGTTGCAAATAATTGCAGTCAATCTAGTTTACATTAGTTGTAACTAAGTTTGCAATCTAGTGCTGCAAGTTATCGGGATAAATCTTTATTTGCAAACGTTATAAATTATCTGTCGATGACTATCCATAAATGAAATAAATGCTCGACGATTATTTCACAATTTAGCTACATATATATTTTTTTATATTAGATACAATAAAAAATGCTACCGTTTATGCTAATACGTTCAAGATTTTAGAGTCTTACATACCAGTTGGGTAATGCTCAGGAAAACAATGACCAAACGGCACTTGTATTGTTTGATAACTGTTGGTACTTCATCGCTTCATTCTTCATATATAGTATAATAACCAGTAGTAGTCCTGTATTTGCAGGCAACTATGCACAATATTTCAGAGAGAAATCACTCGATTGTAAAAATCTAATCATAATCGATATACCCATCACTAGCTCGTGCGTATCGTCTAGACCCTTTAGACCTCATTCCTTTTTTGTGCACGGCAACGACTGCACGCGTATTCTCGCAAAATGCCGAAACGCAGTGCCCAAGATAAATTAGTGCACTACCAACGTAAAATAAGAAAGTTAGAAGAAAAGCAAAGACGTCGAATACGACGTCCTTTGGAATCATCATCAGATGACGAAAACCTTCAAGGTAGGTTTGTGAGAAAAATATTTTTCTGAAATAAATAAATCGGGATTGACTGCGAGTCAATTGCGATAACACGGTTAGCTGAGAGCTACCCGCGCTAAATCTATGCAGAAAATACGTGATATCTAATTGATTCACGTTTATCTGTTCATTTATTGTCTGCGAGACAATATTTTTTTACATTATTTCAAACTACCTTCAATTATAATGTTAATTGTTGCTGAGTAATGTAATGAAAATTATACCATGGTTATTCTATTTTTAGGTATAACTAATGACGAATCGCAGTTAAAAACTGCTATGACGGAAAATGAACCAGATGAGCACCAATCACTGCTACCGCCGCCGTCCCCACAGGAATTGCCTGCCGTGGACGAAGTGCTGGAAACTGCGGGCGAGGCCGTAACAGAGGCCACACCTGAACCTAGCCTGGACCCAGAACTTTTGTCAGCTCTTGGTGCGTCTACGTCCGATACTCCCGATTTCGGTGAACCCATCCATGATAGTTTGGCTAATCTATGGCCCCCGTTACTGAGGAAAGGGTTGGTTAAAGAAGAAAAAACCAATCTTATGAAGGAATACCTTATCCCTTCGAATTGCAAACTATTGCAAGCGCCTAAACTTAACGCCGAAATATCGGCTGCAGTGTCCGAGGTTGTTAGAACCCGAGACAAAAAATTGGATAGTTTTCAACAAACTCTCGGCGCAGGTACCTCCGCAATCAATCGAGCAATGGACATAATGCTGAAAACAGACAATAAGGTCCGAGCCCTAAAGTCGCTTAGCGACGGCTGTCGACTATTGACGGACCTACACCATGCGTTCTCTTGTGATAGGAAGAAATTGATTACGCCAAGCTTGGACAAAAATTTCTTACACATGATTCAGGATACTGAGCGAGACGAAACACTTTTCGGCAACACGCTTGCTGATAAAATCAAGGCGAGTAAGGCCATAGAAAAACAAGGCATACAAATTCGAAAAGTGACAAATCAGAAGACCGCCGCTCCTACTCCGCAGTCGACGACTACCCGTCCTACCAATCAGGGAAATTGGACAGGACCTCCTCGATACCCGTCATTCAGGGGGGGGCGGGGAGGTCAGCGGAAACCAGCGCCAGCAGCGCGCCGACCCTATCAGACGACGACGGCGCATCAAACGCCATCGAAGAACTTCAATCAGAGCAAGCCCCGTGCCAACGCGCAGCAATAACGCAGGTACACGCAGGCAGATTAACGTCCCACTATAACTGCTGGACTAATATAACTAGAAATGCTGTAATCTTAACATGGATTAAGCAAGGGTATACAATCCCTTTTTGTAAAACTGTGACACAGTCTGTTGTCCCACGTTCGACATTCACACATGATGATAGTCGCGAAATGTCTAGTTCAATTCAAAAACTCATTGATTTAGGTGCTGTATATCCTTGTACTCCACGTCACGATCAGTATATCTCCAGAACATTTTTGGCTCCTAAACCAAATGGCACCAAAAGGTTCATACTTAACTTAAAGCCGTTGAATAAATTTATTTTAAATACACATTTTAAAATGGAGGATTATAGAACGGCATGTAAACTTATTCCACATGATGGCTATCTAGCCACCATTGACCTAAAAGAAGCCTATCTTCTAGTTTCAATAAATGTTGAAGACAGAAAATACTTAAGATTTGAATTTACAAATCCAAATTCTCAGAAAGTAACTACTTATGAATTTAAATCCATGCCATACGGACTTTCAGTCGCACCAAGGGTTTTTTCCAAAATTATGAAAGAGGTCATAGCATACTTACGAAGGCAAGGACACAAGTCAGTTATATATCTCGACGATATTCTGTGCATAGGTGACAATTTTGACGAATGCAAATATAATGTCCATTCTACATTACAGTTGCTAAATTGTTTAGGCTTCGTGGTAAACTACGAAAAAAGCTCATTGCAACCTAAAATGGTCACAAAATTTTTAGGCTTCATGTACGACACACATAAGTTATCGTTATCATTACCTTCGGAAAAACGATACAATATTAGCCAACTTGTACAAAAGTTTTCTCTCCTACCGAGATGTACTATTCGCGAATTTGCTAAGCTAATTGGTGTTCTTGTCTCAGCGTGCCCCGCTGCAAAGTATGGGTTTTTGTACACGAAGCTTTTAGAGAGACATAAATTTCGTGCTTTACAAGAACATGATAATAACTATGAAGCTAAAATTAAACTTTCAGGCGCTATTTTAGAAGATCTAAACTGGTGGAATGATAACATATTTTCCACTTTTTATAGTTTTGAAAAAGTTCAGTACAAATATGAAATATTTACTGACGCATCCCGAACAGGTTGGGGCGCAGTTTGCAACAATAGGCGAGCCAATGGCCATTGGAAAGCTTCTGAAAAAGAACACCATATTAACTACCTAGAGCTACTTGCGGTATTCTTAGGACTAAAGAGCTTTCTTGCTCACAATAACAACTGTACAATATTATTGAGAGTCGATAATACCACGGCTGTAAGCTATGTGAATAGAATGGGAGGCGTTCAATTTCCCCATTTAAACAACTTGACGAGAAGCATTTGGCAATGGTGCGAGAGACGTAATATCTGGCTGTTTGCTTCGTATGTAAATACAAAAGACAATTGCGCTGACGTAGAGTCTAGAAAGGTCAACCCAGATATCGAATGGGAACTATCTGATGATGCCTTTCAAACTATAATACAACTCTTTGGCGATCCAGAGATCGATCTTTTTGCCTCCCGCAGCAATGCCAAATGTGATGTTTTTGTTTCCTGGAAACCAGATCCGGATGCTCTCACCGTCGATGCATTCACCATTAATTGGAGAACTATGTATTTTTATGCTTTTCCGCCTTTTGCATTAATTTTAAAATGCCTACGGAAAATCATCGACGATGAAGCTACCGGTATATTGGTTTTCCCACACTGGCCGTCCCAGGCATGGTTTCCTCTCCTACATAGCTTACGTGTATCTAAGATACATTTCTTCAATCCCAGTAACTCTCTGTTACAATCTCATTTCAGGGAGCATCACCCCCTGAGTGCGAAACTTACCCTGGGTGTCGCGAAGCTCTGCGGTCGGCGTTCAGGCGGCGCGGATCGCCTCCCCAGGCCCTCGACCTAATGCTGGCGTCACTCTCCGACAACACGCTTAAGCAGTACAGCGTTACCTTGAAACTATGGTGGCAGTTTTGTATAGATAAAAATAATAACGTATTTAACGATTCAATTGCATCAGTTCTAAGTTTTTTAACGGAACAGTTTCATAAAGGGTGTACGTATGGCTCTCTTAACAGTCACCGTTCCGCATTGTCGCTGTTTCTAGGTGATACGATCGGCTCAGACGACCGTATTAGACGCCTCCTTAAAGGAGCTTATAAGCTCAAACCTAATCGGCCAAAATATACATCCACTTGGGATCCTCAAGTTGTACTAAATTATGTCTCTAGCTGGCATCCAAATTCAGAATTAGGTATCGAAAAAATCACGAAAAAGTTAGCGATTTTATTAGCACTATGTACAGCGCATAGGGTTCAAACACTTTCGCTGATAAAACTAGAAAATATTGCAATAACACAAAACGGTATTAAGATAGCCATAACGGACATAATAAAAACATCTGCTCCTGGTCGCGAACAGCCCGTGCTGTTCTTACCCTATTTTCAGGAAAACATGAACATTTGTCCCGCTTCAGTTCTCAAAGATTATATTTTTGTTACAAAAAATATGAGAACCGCGAACGCGGGTTATTTATTTTTAACAACAAAACGGCCACACAGAGTGGCTTCAGCTCAGTCCATCAGCCGCTGGATTAAGCATGTGTTGTTGGAAAGTGGCGTAGACACGCGCACGTTCAGCGCGCACAGCACGCGGCACGCGGCCACGTCGGCCGCGAGCTCCGCGGGACTCAACGTTGACGTTATAAGGAAGACAGCCGGCTGGACCGGCACTTCCACAGCTTTTGCCCGTTTTTATAACCGGCCCATTTTAGACTCCGATGAAAGCGATTTCGCTAGAGCGGTCCTTTCATGCAATTGATTATTTGTGTTTAATTATGAGTATTATCAATACGAGAATAAGTCTGTTTTGTTAAAGTTTCTATATATACTTCAGTTATATAGATATCCATATAATTTGTTGATTAAGAAAATATACATACTTATATTTTTCAATTTGCTATTTTAATGTAAACAGAAAGGAACAAATCTTCCTTCTCTAAATATCTACTGGTTATTATACTATATATGAAGAATGAAGCGATGAAGTACCAATAGATGATCAAATGAACTTCAGTGAAGTTCGATCACTATTGTACGAATCGCTTCATTCGAATATATAGTCAGTTACCCAAATGCCCACCCGTATCTAATCAAGCACAGACTACTGTGTCTTATATAGGTTAGGTACTTACCCCTAGTAGGAAGCTTTGTATCCATAAATCTATAAACGAATGAGGTCTAAAGGGTCTAGACGATACGCACGAGCTAGTGATGGGTATATCGATTATGATTAGATTTTTACAATCGAGTGATTTCTCTCTGAAATATTGTGCATAGTTGCCTGCAAATACAGGACTACTACTGGTTATTATACTATATATTCGAATGAAGCGATTCGTACAATAGTGATCGAACTTCACTGAAGTTCATTTGATCATCTATTATGTTTCAAGTTAATTTTCAAGAATTGTAGGTATTTATGAAAATGAAAATGAAAAAAAATGAAAAAATATTTATTTCCAGCAAAACATACATAGGTACATACAGTAGGTAGGCAAGGGTAGGAAGGGTACATAGGTACAAACCCAGCAGGTAGGTACAGTGAGAAACAACAGACAGATAAATTACCTAAACATCAGGGGTACCTACTAATGAGCGCTGAACAATTCGGACATACGATCAAAGAGCTGTCATTTGTAGTTATAAAAGGATGGAAATGATTTAACTGATCCGATTTATGCAGCGATCACAAGCATAAACTTAAACTTAGTTCGTCAGTTGAAACCAATTGAGACAATGCCTCGGTATGCAAATATTTAACTTGAAGACATTGACGAGTGCCGATATTATACTTATGTGCCTAGAATACGTACTTTACTTACTAATGTATTTGTTTCAGGTAATATTTGCTTTCTGGAATCGAGTTCTCCAGAGTTTCCTACTCTATGAAGATTGAAAGGTATTTGTAGGTAAATAAGGGTCGGTTCAAGAGAACAAATATTCTTCTCAAATTATGAACTATTGAAGTTTAAATACGTGACTTTTTATTTAAAAAAAATTGTAGCTTGAGCTACCTATGCTATTCATGAAATCATCAAAATAAAATATTCAATGTTTTTTAAACATTGAATACCGTTTTTGACCGTACCATTACCGTACCATACCATTTTTGACCGTAAAAACAGTCAAATAATAAATTAAAGTGTAAAATACACCAGAACGTGTGCGCGGGTTGGATGCGGGTTGTGTGCGTGTTTATGCCGTAACTTATATTATCATCATCATCAACCTATAGTGGGTCCACCGCTCGACGTAAGTAACTTAACGGTTTCACCCAAAACGCGCAATTGAGCCCGATCTTCTGCTCTTCTCAGCCACTGTTAGCACTACATTTCGCACATCGTCGACCCATCTTGCCGGACGGCGTCCTATACTATGAATTTACAAGATCGGGTGAAACCCATTCAAATAAAAGCTCTCGACCTGCGCACGCGTTGATTGACGCTCTCAAACTCACAATGACACACTTTTGATGAATGGCGCACTCACGGCGCACCTTTTAAATCATAATTGACTCTTTCCTGACTCGGCGATGATTTGTTGAGCTCATGGTGTAGACTGGGTCAAAAACGTAACATCAGAGTAATCAGCTAGGTATCTACGTAAAAGGAATTATAAAATGGTTATGAGTGCAAAGATTCCGGAGTCTGGGGAAAGTAGCGGAAGCGTGTCGTGTGGCTCACAATGAAATTATGAATAACAACGCACAATGAAATGAATAACAATGGGGTTGCCGTGTGACCACATAATGTTTGAATGTCTACACAGCAGTGGTATTCCAATCTCAGTTGAACTGCAAAGTTTTAAATCATGGTCAGTTCATACTAACTCATAGTTATTCTGTGACTAAATAGTGACATTATGATGTCATTTAATTTGTTTTCGCGCATATTTTGCTGTCAAGTGTCTAAAAAGAATGATCACGTGGTACAAAATTGTACCACGTGACCTGAAGAAATTACACTGGGCAGTGAAATATAACTTGACAGCAAAAGATTGGAATACGGGGGCAGTAGGTATTTTAGTCAACTTCCATTGCAAAAGTGACTGAAAATAAAATTAACTAGGGAGAGATTTGTTTGCATATTGTTTATTTCATTTCATTGTAATGTATTTCTTTCGATACTCAAGATCCAGAAATTATGAAGCGATAGATACTTATATTATGTTGAATATTTTAATTTCTAATACTGATAGCATTTCAAATACTAATTTACTAAACCCAGATAGGCTAGATCAGTAATAGCTGAGGTTCAAATTCAAATTCAATTCTTTATTGCGCTTTTATGTTGCATAAAGGTGTTATAAAAGTATGTAGAGTATCAAACATAAACCCTGTTAGGGCACAGCAATTAGGTAGGTAGATAAATACTTAAATATTAGGTGGCACATTCTAACTAGGTGGTTCTAGGTTCTAGGTGGTTAACAGATGCTAAGACTTAAAATTATGAATCTATATACCTATTATATCAAATAGTGTGATGGAACCAATATTATAGAACTGTTTTGATTTGATCTCCTATTACTTTTCAATTCAGACTCACCTTGATATTTTTTGTGAATATCCGATAAATGTAGTTTCTTCAGTTACTGTTGCACAATGTATTATGGATGATAGAATGGTAAGTATAAGGTAGGTATGTAAATGTTATTCAAATCGTAGTTGATTTGCCCATCCGTGACATCCGGCACTTGATTTTACTTGAACCATGGAATTATAGTGATACGTGTACGCATGACTGACTACTGGTAATACGAAATTGCGCTATTCTGCATGCTTTTTATTGACTATAAATGCGAGTGCATTTTGACAAACTGTAGCGCGCCATTTTGATTTGCTGACCGAATGGGTCAACAAATAAGACAATAAGGTGGGTGAATAAGACATTTTCTGACATAAAAAAGGAAAAAAGGTTTATCATCTGAATTTCCACATTTAGAACAAATTAAATTATTCTTATATTAGAACTATTGTGAAGTTTAGAGTTGTATTTAGTTTTCTTAGCTCAACAAACTATTTTCAGGCGTATAATGAATGGGTGCGTAGAAGTGGCAAGTCCACTGACTGGCGTGTGGTTTGGAAAGTGGCCCACAGCCCCACATAATCGAACTCTCCATACTCATTGTAGTGTGAATCTATGATCCAGTTGCTACTTAGACCATTTCATTCATGTCGCACTTTCGTGATTTCTCACTAAACTGTCAAAACCCTCAGAAAACATTGAAAAATTAAAGAGTTAACATTTAAACATGCGGGTTCAAGACGAGCTTTTTTGAGTTCTTGGTTTCATCACCGAAATATCCTCAAACTTATGGTTTAAGATCTTTATTAATTCTCATCACTTACGAGAACTAAGCTAAGTTATTTTAGTAAACTTCTAACTCGAATATTCAATTTTCGAACATCAAACACAAACTGGGCATACGTTATAAGAGGCTATGTGTAAAAAGCAAAATAAATCTTAGATATATCTGTTCATAGCTTATTTTAACGTTGCGTAACTCAAAAATATTTATTTTGCAAGTGGGATATACTGAGAAATGAATTTTATTAGTTGTTTTACGACATAGGTTTTATCGGTTTTCCTCAAAACACAATCATTTATAAATATTTATTTACGACAGTTTTCTTAGTACTGCCACACCTACTTCTATTATTCTCGTACTAAACTTAGCCTTGTACAAATAATTCTTATAACTATGAGGTTATGGTTGAAAGTGGTTTTATAGTAGGTGGTAAATTCCTGACTCCAGTGCCAGACGACGAGCCATAAATCTAGTAAGTATCGATCGAAACATCGATTTGTCTCATTGTCGCAATATTATGCAGTCGAATCGTGCAATCATTTCCCACAGGCAAAAGTGATTTTAGTCGTCTGTGACCCTGTTTTTTGTTTCTAGATAATTTAGACATAAATTATTAAATGATTTCAGTCTAAATAATTATACAGGGTATCAGCAGTAAGTCAAAGTAAGATACGAGAATCGAATTAATAAAATTAAAAATATAAATACCTATAGTAATTCTCGTGGTTTACCGGAAGTGAAAAATATTCTAAATCCAATTTCTATCTCAAAAAAACAATCAGACTTAGGTTACTTTTCTACTTTGATACAAGTGACTGTAAATAAATATTCATGGACATTTCACACAACGCCCTCTAGTCCCAAACTAAGCAAAGCTTGTAGATTTTCTTAGCTTTCAAGTGTATTTGCTGCTGCATGTAAGTGAATAGATATATCTTGAACTATAGTACCTACTCACTATATCTAGTATAGGTATTATCCATTGACTCCAAACCACAATAGAAAATCATATTTACAAAAAACACTGATACCCGATACCCATTCAGACTCCGTAAAAGGGAGTTACGATATCTCAGTTCATAAAATAAGGTTATTAATGAGTCATTTAGTTTTTGCACACGGCCGCAGGAAGCCAATATTCGATAGTATTCAATTAATTATCTATTTATTACTAATCTGTTGAACATAACATTTTAATGTTCAAAGATACTTTTAAAAATATGTAACGTTTTGTGGTACAAAACAAAAAAGCAAATAGATAGATAAATAGAAAACTCAAAAAAAGTGAGGAAAGTAACTCTGTAGAGACAAAAAAGAATTATATTTTTTCGAAAATATTCGCGACTTCGAATTCGATGTTATCGAAAGATATAAATAACTATTTTATATTCTGCAAATTATCGGTCGGTTTTGCAAAATGTAGTTATGCCTTATACGGCATTGCCAATTGATTTCTGATTGAAATTAGACACTCAATAATAATAAATTGAATGAAATAAGACATTAAAATCTTTAGCCAATAAATATTTTATACAATAGCTCAATTTTTTGAAATATTTTAAAATAAACTAACAATAAATAAATTCATAACTAGCTGACTCGCCTTAACCTCAAACGGGTTAAATATAAGATACCTTTTAAACAAATTTGAAAGTTAAACTAATATTGAAGACTAGAATAAATGTAATCTATTTAGTACTTCTCGAAACAGAAAAGCAGATGCAAAGTGCAAAGTCAATAAGAAAAAAAAAGAAAAAAAAAGAGTGCAAGATTCGAACCCACGATTTTTCAAGGATCATAGAGTCATAATCATAAAAGTCTGCCAATACATATAAACAAAACAAAATACATAACATTACAACACCTAACGTCTCGCGATCAACGAGTAATTGATATCTCCTTGAACCGACTACTCGAAATAATTGACAACATCCTTTACACAGCAAACTAGTAATTTTTGTATAAACTAATACCTACTTAAACTACGGAAAACTATGTCCGGCAGTAGACTCCTACAGGATGATAATGATGATACTACAGAGCAAGTCTTAGGGCGGCTTGCACCAGAATCACTAAACGTGTTTAACAGCTAAATATATTTAAATCTGACGTATTTATATGACTTGACAAAACTCGCTAAATACCATTTTAGAACTAAATGCGTTTAGCGATTCTGGTGCAAGCCGCCCTTAGACTTTAATCAAATCTTCAAATCTTTGTGCAGCAGTAGGCTTTATCTCAGAGTGATGGGCGCAGTGCAATGCATCACAGGGCACTTCTGCAGTGGACGTGCTCACCACCTAACATCAGGTAGGCCATCGGCTTGTTCCATCCAGATAGATAGATAATTCTTTATTCATATTGTGACAATTGTGACAGGCGTCACAGCTCAGTTGGTAATGGCTCTGCCTTCCGTGGGTTCGATCCCCACCGAGAACAAACATTTGTGCGTGGAAAACATAGATGTTTGTTCTATGTCTGGGTGTTACTATGTATAATAAGTATGTATTTACAAAAAAAAAAGTATATAAGTATTCTATCAGCATCTAGTTCCCATATCACAAGCTTTGCTTAGTTTGGGACTAGAGGGCGTTGTGTGTAAAGTCTCTTTCTCAATCAAACGATAAAGAAAATACCCTGAGAATTACCGCGGCGTCGGCAATCTACTTCTTGAGTTTATGATTGCGATTTGATAGAATATAATTTTGAATTATTTTTTTGTGTGCATTGCATCATGCATTTTAGGTATGACGTCATCGGGACCTACACCGAACGGAGGATAACCAGACAAATTGATTAGAAATTATTATGATATTAGAGCATTTGTATGCAAACTCATACAATCCACATCAGTATAAATATCATCAAGTATGTAAATATTGAATACTAGAGCCATTCTCCACCCATTCTTCGACCTTGAGGTACCTAATGATCGTCAATATTCAAATCAGCTTGTTTTGAGAATGACCTACTTACGTAGATACTGTTTAGATGATATTGTGAAAACTAATGTTTTTGCCATTGACGTGTTTTGGCGCCAGTTACTGGGTAGAATAAAGATGCATTGTAAAATGAATTCTATATTAACTAATCTATGCCTCAGGTTTTTTCATATTCTTCTAAATACCTAGTTATACGATTCAAAATAGGTAGAACCTTAATAAAAATATTTACAATTTTTTGTTCTTTACTAGGATTAGATTTATCAAAGTAACATTGTTTTATATCTGTGAAAATAGTGATAATTTTATTACGTAAATCGAAGATTATAAACTTTTATGTATAACATAAGGTCAAAAAGTAAACGTCACTTCAAAATGACACGGCTCGAATCGCGACTATACAAAAAAAAAAAAACACGTGGATACAGCTCTCAGCAGTTAATATTATGAGGTGATACAATAAATATACCTACTAAATATAACTTTTCAACGAAAGATAAATGAATTCCATTTTGCATTCGGCTTTTTGAATTAAAGTTTAATTTGGTTAAAAATTACACGCAACTCAGTTTTTTAACCAAAAGTTTTTTGGAAACTACTCATTCTGCAAACAAATAATGATATCTCGACGCTATTTTACTTACATTAGTGCAAAAATCTGTTAAATACGTACCTAGTAGCTAGTCAACGAATTGAAAATAAAAAGGGAAGAGCATATTATAATGAATAAAAAAATAATAAAACTGGTTTTAATAAGATATCTATGTAAACAATTCAAGTTTACGATTTGTAACACTATCAGGCACCATCTTTGGGTGGGTGCATTGTATGTATATTTCTCTGATCCCAATGTCAATCTGTCAAGATTATTGTTATCAATATTTCAATCATAAATTAAGGCATTTGCATGAACACTACACCGCTCTAAGGCGAGGTTCACACGGAAACCTTGGCTTTTGACAGCTGACATGACAACTACGGTAGCAAACTGACAGATGGTTGAACCACAGGTAATATAAACTATAGTAGTTGAACTAACGAAACTGTCCATTTAATTTTCGAGCATTGACCCATTAGCTTTAGAAAAGAACATTGTTGTTACCAATCATATAATATGTCAAGCTTATAAGTACTTAAAATATTCGCTATAAATAAATTAGCAGAAAACCCTTCATGTGTTCTGATGATAAAAAGTTACCATATAGTAGGTATATTGACGTAACATAACGCAACAAACATAAAAAAAAGTAATTGACCACCAAAATTAGACTCTATAAGAAACACTTTCATTCATCAGTTAGGTACTCATTCATTTTGCTTTTGAAAATGCAATCTCAACACTAATCTCTCATAATATTCAACTTGGATGACAATGACTTGCGTTTCTTCAACATAGCGATAGTGACGTTCATTACAAAAGCATTACTGACAGACTTAAAGACGTATTACAAAAGCAATAAACCAAGAAGTTGAAGTTGAAAATTTGCTATCTCGGTTCTCTCGGAAAGACTGCTGTCTCACAATAATAATATGAGCGTTTCGCTGGAGGGAGTCGAAAGTCGAAGTCATTACAATATGTAACTTGGTTTTGGTGAAAGTAAACGAATGTAAAAATGAGTTGCAAAATCCTTTCATAAATATTATTCATAAATTATTATTCATACTTTGCGTATTCACGATATTTTTGGGTACCTACTCGGATGTGAGGTAAGATGTGCGCAGCTGTCATAGGTCACAGGACTAGGTCTACGCACAAAAGTTAAAAAAACCAGATTTTTTGCATGTAAAATAGGGCTTTTGTTATTGTATAAATGTTTTTTGTTGTTGTATTGTATTGTAAAAAAGTATATAGGTATTCTATCAGCCATCTAGATCCCATATCACAAGCTTTGCTTAGTTTAGTTTGTTACTAGAGGGCGTTGTGTGTAAAGTCCATGAATATTTATTTATTATTTATTTATTAATTGTTTTCTTTATTTTATACGTAGGCGCAGTCGCACATAATGTTTACGAGTATAACGTGGTCTCAAATTGATACCAAAAAGAGTAGCATTTAGCTGAATGTTATACATCCAACGCTTATTTGCAATCTCGCACAATCGTATTTAGCACTTGTTGTATTACATTTTTACTATGACACCATTATGAAAACACTGAGCTAATCCTGCAATGTACCGCATGCAAATGATGTAACTCGGTTGCATGTTCGTACGCATGCCTTTGTTTAGTTGCGATATAGATAATTGTAATGTAATGTAGGCACAAGGTTACCTCTTTGTTATATCAGGTTTACTATGATAATGGCTGTACAAATATTTAGGCTTCTACACGTATTGCTTTATGAATAAATTTTATAATTTAATTTTTTAATCTTTTAAGGGCGACTTGCACCAGAATCGCTAAACGCGTTTAACTGTTAAATAGTATTTAGCGAGTTGTCAAGTCATATAAATACGTCAGATTTAAATCTATTTAGCTGTTAAACACGTTTAGTGATTCTGGTGCAAGCCGCCCTTAATCTTGACGCGCTAATGGCGTAGTTTGCTCTGTCAATCTGTACTGATTCTGTATCTAAGTTAAGCGACGTTCTGCGCGGTCATTATTTGGATGGGTGACCGCTGGTGGCATTTACATCTGAGCGTTACATTGCGCATTGCGTACAATGCCATCTAGTTCGAAACTAAGCAAAACTCGAAATCGCAGTTATTAGAAAAAAATCTATTATTGTGTTGATAAAATAAAATATCACTAGAACTAAAAATTATACTTAAGTTTAACCTTGATTTTTAATTTAGAATGTCGTTGCTGGCTGACTTAGTCGGAAGTTGCGGTTATAATATACAAATATTTTTTTTAAACTGTTAGTTTTTACTGAAAGTTTTATATTCTTACGGTTTTCAAGAGCAGTATTTTACACCCTGTATACAAGGGTGTGAAACTGCCATTATAATCTGATTTAGATAAGCAAGCATAAAAATAATTATTGTAATTTTAAATTATCGTGAATTATATTATTATGCTTTTGAGGTTGCAATGGCCTCGCTGAGTGTTGTAAATTATAGGGTACGATTTCAAGTAATGCATTATATTAATGTTTTTGATATTATATGACATTAATGTTGATAATGTTTGAAAGGAGATGGTGGGAGGAAGCCCAGGAGAGAGAACATTGGAAGTCTTTGGGGGAGACCTTTGCCCAGCAGTGGGACGAGATAGGTTAAGGAAAAAAAAAAAAAAAAAAAAAATGTTGATAGTATTATTAGCAATCAAGGCTTTTATAATTAAGTTTCTATTGCACGTCTGCTCTTTCGCCAAGGATTTGCTAGCTACCTCAGCTGTGAGCGGTACTATCCACCAATGAGACTCTTTTGTTTTCATATTCATAGAAAATAAAGCGATCTGATTGGTGGATTATTTCTCGCTTGTCGTTTAGCTTACTTGTGCTTGGCGTTTTTGACGAGCCCGTTCAATTTACGAGACGAGGAGTGAGCCTAAAATATTATTGGTAAAAATCGAAAAAATTTACTCATAACATTTTTAGTTTATTTAGTTACTACCTCACAAATTCTAGATGGAAACCAACTGATCTAAAAATACTAGTAAAATTTATTGTTTACGAACCTATTACAAGCAGGTACGTTTAAAATTCATAGCACTATTTATTTTGGTAGTCAATAAAATAAAATTACTTTGACAAAAGCAGCCTTGATTCACGACCTTATTCATCATCTTTGTCCTAAAATAAGTAAACGTCTACTATCTGTCAAAGTGTGTCAAAGCAATTAATTGTATTTTATTTAAAGTTAATAAATAAATTCGTTCGTGAAAAATTAACTTAATGTCGACCTTCCTGTATCATAGTTTTCATATTTTGGTAAATATGCTATACAATAAATTGTTTTAAAAATCTGCAATACTCATGGCTTTGATTGTTTTTGTTGACAATAACCAAAACAAGAATACAAACTTACCATGTTAATTTGTTTATCGAAGTCTGAATCGAATCGAGTATGTAGCGGGCAGAATCAATGTCTAAATTTTTTTTTTTAAATGAGATTAAATAAGTATTTGTAGTTACATTTCGTGCCACTTCACAGTTATGTTATCGATCTTTACGAAAAGCTTATATAAAAGCTTCAAATGAAATGGGAAATACACTAAACAGTCAAAAAAAACGTTGTATTGACCATTTTTTTTTCTTAACTTATACTGTTCCACTGCTGGGCAAAAGTCTCCCCCATTTCCTTTCAGGACTTCCATTGTATTGACCATTAACATATTTTATTTCTGAAGGCAAACAGTGTGTCTGAGGTTATTGTTTGTAGATCATGTTAAGATAATTTCAACTGCAAATCAATGTAAAGTCGCTTCGTGAACATTGATGGTATCATTTAATGGGTACTAGAAACAATAAAAATATTAATATTTTCATTGCTTTGTTACATCATCATCCCTAACGATTCATTGATTGATTTATTCAATAATTTATTGGCCCACTAGTGGGATCGATGGGAAAAATATCTCTACGATGGCTCGATGATACCTTTTTTCGAATGGCTCCATTGATTGGTAGTAGTTCATACTATTATGGTCAGTGTGGATGATGATGTGGATAGGTGACCAACCATAAATAATCTAATAGGTGGTCTGGTCTAGTAATTTAATTTTTTAATACACATCATTGAGGTCATTACGAGAAATTATTATATTAGAGTTGACATGAACCTTGGCTTTAAGTACCGGAATTAAGTTTATACTTCACAACAGTAGTAATTATAGTAGGTAGTAATAAATGCCAGCGGGTGCAGCCTTACTTATAATTTTTTGATAATCCCACGCTGTAAAGGCAAGTGCTAAGTACCAATGTACTACTATTTTTTAGTGATTTTGATCAATAACCATTCTAAATATTTAATTTATCTCTGGTTTGTCTTACTAAAGGTACCTAAGTTGCCGTAGCATTATCATCATCATCATTTCAGCCTGCAAGAGTCAATTGCTGGACACAGGCCACGCCCATAGAACTGCAGAACGATTTTGTGCCCTCTTCATCCATCGACTTTAACAATGTCGATTTTAACAATGTCGTCGGTCCATCGGGTGGGAAGAAGACCTATACCTAATTCGCTTTCCGGTTCGTGTAACTTATTTCGTCATTGAATGTAGAAATAGATTGCTACCTAACTTTTATCAAGGGTTGAGTATTTGCTTCGGCCGTTAGTGGTAATTTGATTGATACAAAGAATCAAAGTTTTTTATAAGAAAATATATGACTTTCCCCTAAAACTCCATACCTTTATTAATCTGCATAATTTACTCGTAATTTTATCTAACTATTTATATTCGTTACCTAAATGTAATTCTGCATCGATCCGCGCAATTATAATATCGTGACTATACAATACATTATAATAATTATCTAAATAACTTGGGCGTGTTCATCTTAGCACAGCCTACAGGAGATAACCTTTACAGATCAAATATTGCAGCATCCGCGCCGCCCAGGGTCTCACTAACTCTTGTTTACAACTTTGGTCCGACAAAATCAATCTCAAGATTTTAACTGTGCAGATTTCATATCTCGAAAAATAGTAGATTGTTAGACAAGAGCAAGGGTTTCATAAATAAAATGTTCTTCTGTTTTTATGTCAAAGTAATAAGTCGAGTCTTTATGCATGATTATTCAACTTATGAATAAATACTTTTTTTTTTAAGACTCGTTGGTAACAGACAAAAAAAAGCCATTTTTTTCCAAGAACGAAATATTATACTATTTTATTTATTTTATCCTCGATCAGCCCCCGTATGCCAATCTTTTGCTGTCAAGTTATATTTCACTGCCCAGTGTAATTTCTTCAGGTCACGTGGTACAATTTTGTACCACGTGATCATTCTTTTTAGACACTTGACAGCAAAATATGCGCGAGAACACATCAAATGACGTCATAATGTCACTATTTAGTCACAGAATAACTATGAGTTAGTATGAACTGACCATGATTTAAAACTTTGCAGTTCAACTTTGCAGCTCAACTTTGATTGGCATACCCCTGCTGGTATGCTATTATGACAAACTTTTTGAGCAAGAGAAGTGAAAAATAGTGACTTTTCGTTAGGTATCTACCAACGCCTTCAGGATAACCTTTAGCGTTTCAAATATTGCAGATCCAATAAGCCGACGCCATTTTGAAATCAACATTGAATTATTTCATTCGTGAGGTGAAATGGAATTAGATGAGGTGAGATCTCAAAGTTGTTTCCATTTGAATTCAATTTCAGAAACATAATTGTTTATTCGACTTCTCTTGCGCAGCTGGCATAAACACAGGAGCCTGATTGCTCAGTCCGGCAGAGATTTTACTCTAGTAAGGATGAAAAAGTTTTTCTTCGCTGACTCGGTTGTGAGCTGTGAGGCTTTGTACTACGCCCATCGCTCATAAATAATGTAATTTTCTTTCATAACATTATCCATATTTAGTGCGATAATCAGAGTGTGACCAATTTAAATGTTTGTCAGTACGATTGCTAGTTAACCTTTTGCGAATTTTAATTTCATGCCGGATGGTTTTAAGCTAGATAAGTGTTGCAATTGTACTTTGTCGTTGTTATTGCAATCATAATCAGCCATAGAATTACAATAGTTTAGATCTAGCAATTTTTCTTCAACATATATCCAATATTAGTGTAGTATATTAGTAGATCCAATAGTTGGTAGTTTCTATCACTGGCTTGTGATAGTGTATAAGGAAAATATTTTCTGCTGCATTATTTTCTCAGAATGTACATTTACTAGATGCTTCTACGCATTTGTATGCGTTGCACGTATCTGTATGCATTCGTGCGTCGAATTCATATTTTTGTTTTGTAATAAATGTAATATTATTGTATTTACTGGTTTGGGATATTGCGGTCTGTTTGGCATAAAGTACATACACGCGAGAGCAATGATTCCGGGTCACTTAAAGAATGTTAAAAATCTCGGAAACTAAAAATGATAGGTTAATGCAATAAATTGTATTTAATAGACAATGTAATACTCCTTAAATGAAGGTATTAAAACTTCTTAGTTATTGTAAAGTTATATCTTAAAAAAATCAAATTTGAAAAAGGGCCACTTTCGAAGATGGAACTACGAAATTACAGCATTTGGTTTTGCTTTTGTTTGTAATCTGTCATTTATGTGGGTATATAAACCATGTTGATAGTGCTCTATATTCATTATTCAAGCTGAAATTATGTCGCTTACGCCTGAAGAATGCACCAGAATACTTACAATGCTGGAAACCGGCCGGAGTCAGCGCGATACAGCCAGGACTGTCGGTGTGTCGCTGTCAACAGTACAAAGAGTTCTCCGACGTTACGAAGAAACTGGATGAGCGTTTCACTGGAAGGACCATAGTGGAATTTTAGGTTTCTGAGCACCTCAATATTTAGTAGAAGTTCTCAAACAATTGTAAAACTGAACCGGTAATTTGTAAAAGTTACGAATCAAAAGTTATAAGCATTTTAAAGTGGTCCCTCGGTTCCACACATGCAATGCTGGGTTCCAAGGATCTAATCAGTATTCACCTCTTCTTTCACTGTCTATATTTAGTAGAAGATTTGTAAAAAAAAACTACTTAATTTCAGCCCTTCTTCTTCTTGCAGAGAGACGAAAACACGATAACAAAGTGGTCCCTCAGTTCTACATTGACGAAAATGTTTTTGCAGTTTTACAAAAAAACTAACTGGAATTTTAAGTTTCTGAATCAGTCAATATTTAGTAGAAGTGTTCATACAATTTGTAAAATCAATCAGTAATTTGTAAAACTTACCAATCAAAAGTTATAAGCATTTTAATGTGGACTTTCGGTTGAACACTTTCCAAAACGCAAAAGTAACTTTACAAAAAAACTATAAAACTTAGAGACGTGTAATATAGCTTATCATTTAGTAAAAAATTTTACTAAATATCTACATACAGCAATGAACAATAGACAGAGCCATTATCGAAATATAGCAATTTTAGTTTCCGGCATAGAGATGCAGCCGCGGGGTGACCACACGGCTTAAATTTTCGGGACAGGGAACAGCATGACAGCCGCGCGACGCGACGATTCCACTCTCTGCTGATGCGGGTGTGACTCAATGAAGTCAGCGTTGGTACTCTAAGTACCTATTCATCCATTGTATTTTCAATAGGTGAGTAAAAAAAATCCGATGATTGTCAAATAAATATAAGATCATACGAAAACGGAACGTCAGCGGAAAATCAATACTATTTATACTTAGGTGCTTACCTATCACACTACTCAAACAACTTCGAGAGGGCTTTCGCTGCCCAGTTCAACAATAGAATCTACAAGGTGCTTACCTAAAAAGAACAATCGCTAGGAAAACTTCAATAACCACTATCCCACTACTATTATAAATGTCAAAGTTTGGATGTTTGTGTTTCAATCACGCTGTTACTACTTACTGGTCCGATTTGGATGAAACTTGGAATATATTATAGTTCGTAACCTGGATCAAACACATCGGCTACTTTTTTTATTTTTTTTTGTGGACGAAGTCGCGGGTAACTGCTAGTAATATTATAAATGCTAAAGTTTAGATGTTTGGATGTTTGTGTTTCAATCACGTCAAAACTACGAACCAACTTGGATGGAACTTGGCATATATTATTATATTATAGTTCGTAGCCTTAATATACTAGCAGTTACCCGCGACTTCGTACGCGTCTACAGTTTCCGTGTACATTATATTATCTATGTGTGTACCGAGCGGATACTTCTTTGAGAAACTTGACATTACACCTCATTACACCGAACTCGTACCTACTGGAATGTCAAACGCTAGTCGTTAGACCAAAGAGGTAGTACTACGCCCTGTCAAACTGACGTGACATGACATGACAATGAAATCCTCTTGCCAATTGGCGCTTCTAATCCTTTTCGTTCATTTTATCCTGTAGATCCTGTTAATTATTCGGGATAAAAAGTAGCCTATATGTCAATCCAGGTTAAGAACTAAATATATGCCAAGTTTCATTCAAGTTGGTTCAGTGGTTTTGACGTGATTGAAACACAAACATCCAAACTTTGACATTTATAATAGTAAGTGGGGTAGTGGTTATTGAAGTTTTCCTAGCGATTGTTCTTTTTAGGTTCTTTTTACCTTGTAGATTCTATTGTTGAACTGGGCAGCGAAAGCCCTCTCGAAGTTGTTTGAGTAGTGTGATAGGTACGCACCTAAGTATAAATAGTATTGTTTTTCCGCTGACGTTCCGTTTTCGTATGATCTTATATTTATTTGACAATCATCAGATTTTTTTACTCACCTATTGAAAATACAATGGATGAATAGGTACTTAGAGTACCAACGCTGACTTCATTGAGTCACACCCGCATCAGCAGAGAGTGGAATCGTCGCGTCGCGCGGCTGTCATGCTGTTCCCTGTCCCGAAAATTTAAGCCGTGTGGTCACCCCGCGGCTGCATCTCTATGCCGGAAACTAAAATTGCTATATTTCGATAATGGCACTGTCTATTGTTCATTGCTGTATGTAGATATTTAGTAAAATTTTTTACTAAATGATAAGCTATATTACACGTCTCTAAGTTTTATAGTTTTTTTGTAAAGTTACTTTTGCGTTTTGGAAAGTGTTCAACCGAAAGTCCACATTAAAATGCTTATAACTTTTGATTGGTAAGTTTTACAAATTACTGATTGATTTTACAAATTGTATGAGCACTTCTACTAAATATTAACTGATTCAGAAACTTAAAATTCCAGTTAGTTTTTTTGTAAAACTGCAAAAACATTTTCGTCAATGTAGAACTGAGGGACCACTTTGTTATCGTGTTTTCGTCTCTCTGCAAGAAGAAGAAGGGCTGAAATTAAGTAGTTTTTTTTTTTACAAATCTTCTACTAAATATAGACAGTGAAAGAAGATGTGAATACTGATTAGATCCTTGGAACCCAGCATTGCATGTGTGGAACCGAGGGACCACTTTAAAATGCTTATAACTTTTGATTCGTAACTTTTACAAATTACCGGTTCAGTTTTACAATTGTTTGAGAACTTCTACTAAATATTGAGGTGCTCAGAAACCTAAAATTCCACTATGGTCCCTCCGTTGAAACGCTCATGAAACTGGTTCTAACCTACGCAGACCAGGAACGGGCAGAACCAGGTGTACCACAGCACGAGAAGACCGATACTTGGTGAACACCATGCTTCGAAATCGCTTTCTCACAGGAACTGAACTCACAAATCAGTTTCGACGCCTCGGAGGAAGTAACCCAAGTGCATGGACAGTAAGACGTCGGCTTGCTGAATCTAACTTAAAACCCCTTAGACCTGCAAACGGCCCTAAACTGGAGCGTGGGCATCGTATTTCAAGACTAAGATATGCCCAGAGCCACGTAAATTGGAGTATTGAAGATTGGTCAAAAGTTATGTTCTCCGACGAATCAAAATTTATGCTCTACAAGCACGATGGAAGACACAGAGTGTATCGAAGACCAGGGGAAAGATTCAAGCAAGCATGCATCGAAGAAAAAGTAGCCTACGGTGGTGGGTCTGTACTTGTGTGGGCCGGAATTTCTTCTGAAAGTCGCACAGAGCTGGTGATCATAGAAAACGGCTCTTTAACTAGCGTAAGATATGTGGAAGAAATCCTCAATGATCATGTTGGTCCATTTATGGTCAATTTAGGTGAGGATGCTATATTTATGCATGACAATGCCCGACCTCATACAGGTAGGATTGTGAATGACTACCTTCAAGAGATGAACATTACTCGTATGGAGTGGCCAGCGCGCAGCCCGGATATCAACCCGATCGAGCATGCTTGGGACGAGCTAGGCAGATGCGTAAAACAACGAAACCCTCCCCCAATCACGCTTCGTGAGCTCAAAATTGCTCTCACAGAGGAATGGGAGAATATTCCCCAAAATCGTATAAGGAACTTGGTGTACAGCATGCCAAACCGCGTAAACGCAGTAATGGAAGCACGAGGAGGCAATACGAAGTATTAAAATTCAAGTCAAATCGTAATAAAGTTCAAAAATTTCATGTTTCCTATTTTTGTTTTAAGGAGAGATCAGCAGTTTTTTTCTTTATGTAATTTTGTGTTAATAAAATGTATGGTGACTCATATTTTTTTACTTTCATTTAAGGAGTATTACATTGTCTATTAAATACAATTTATTGCATTAACCTATCATTTTTAGTTTCCGAGATTTTTAACATTCTTTAAGTGACCCGGAATCATTGCTCTCGAGTGTAGATAGATAGAAAGGTATTTTTTTATTTTACAAGGAATAAATACATACTTATCTTAAAAACTAACTTATTACATACAATGGGTGGCCTTTTTTTGGGTGCGTTCTATATTTAGCTCACAGGTCTACTTTTATCGGCAGCGACTACTATTAATAATGAAAAAAAAAAAAATATTTTGTACACAAAGAAAACGTAGTTGCGTGTAGTTTTGGGCTGGTAAAAAGGGCATGGCTAATGGTTGCTTACTCACTCGGCAATCTAGGGTTATGCAATGGCACAGAGCTTAGATAACCCTATTGCCGGTCACTCACTGCTCGCCACACTGCAGAACAGTTGAAAGAAAGAAAAAGCTTTATTTGACAACACATCGTAATACAAACATAAAACAAAAGTATCTAGAACTATACTAATATGTTGCCAAAAAGGTGGCAGCTCAGCATAATTGTTGAGTTGCTAAAAAATGCAATTCAACGCTGATTTTCAGCTGAACCCAATCGAGTGACGGTTTACCTACGCCAGACCAAAGCACCAACAATCGGAGTTTGACAGTACCTACGTATCAGCACAGCATGTCATGTACAATTTTAATTTTAATTTTAATTTCAAGTTGATGATAGGGATGTCACTCAGCAGGCCACCCGTGGCATCTTATAGCAGACTAATTTCTCATTAAAAAGATCCGTTGTCAGCGATGCTGTTAGAGTCTACTGTTGAAGTTTTTGGCAGTATGGTAAAAAATTGGTACCACCAGTTCGAAGAAGATTTCGATTCGATACTTATTTGAACGTTTAGGATATCGATGCGACAAAGCTTTCCGAATAAATTAAAATAGATTTCAAAAGGAGTGCGTTGAAGTCTTTTGTATGAGAAAAGTGGTTTAGGTGAAAAAAATGTTCATTTTCCTAATTAAACTGTCTCTAAAGTTCAAGAGTATTGTATTACGTACTTGTAGTTTGTATTACTAAGGCCGGATTTGACCAACTCTGAATATTATTTTTTGATCAGTTTTACCAAAACAAGCGTGATGAGTTGGCTTCCGGACCAATACGTTTTCAGACTAATATAGTTTAAAATACCTCATAAAAAGTTTCGTTGGACTTTGTCACAACAATATTTGAAATATGTTTGGTATAAGTACCATAATAAGCCTTCATTAATACAATTTTGTTGATGCGTGTAGGTTGTTGTAATATTTCAAGGTGCCAAACCAAAATGTGAAAAAAATTTCACAGAATCACGCCTAATAATGCTTATTTGTGGGTAGAACGTTAGAAACTTCACACCGCGTATCAACTTTACTGTAAATCGATAAAAGAAAGATTTTATTGACATTTTGCGGTACACTGCGCGGCAACGAAGTAAGGAGTTCAACAGTCGAGTTTTAAATTCGTACATGCCACGCAGTCTAACTGACAATGAAAATAAGCTAGAAAAACCACTCTGGTTTTGCAGATTAAGTTCGGTTCTCACACTCGCCAGCTCACTTTACGTGGTTTGGCAAAAACGCATTGTACGGTTTGTAATGTTTGCCAAATAATATTGTTTTACTTGATAGTAATTGACCTGGATTCTACAGCAATGTTTTGTCATTAACTGTGAGGTCCTGCTTACTTTTGCATCAATTCTACACTCAACGAGACTCAATATTTCTCTTTAGTGACTGTGTAAGTAAGTTCCGTATGAGCCAACTCAGATGACAAAGTTTTAGGCCACCTTAAGGTCTCCGTCGTGGCTACTAGAGCTGGGACCGACAGTATAACGTGCTTTCAAAGCATGGAAGCGCTCAATGTAATGCTACTAACGGTCACCAATCCAATTCAAGACTAATTGAATTTTTATCGAAAGGATTAACATTTTACACTAATTGAGAGAGTTTTAGTACGTCTTATAAATACTTTTGTAACGACCAGTCAGGATAACTGTATATTTCTCATCACGGAAGTCGTATTGAATCCAGTATAACTCGGTAGAAAGGGGTTATTCCAGCGTACGAGATTACCAAACGAGATCAGATATGAACTCGATTGAGCTAATGGTATGTGGTCAAGAGCCTAATTGATAGTCGAGATCCACTCCGTTTAGAATCCTGCCAAAGGCATGGTCCGCTAAAATGGCGCACGATACATAAATACCCCGAGGGTCTAGGTACAAGATTCGATAGTTTTAGAAAACTTTATTTCGTTTCGTTTCCTTCCATACATTTACATACAGCGCCCGTAGCGGAAACTTTCAGGAACTAAACGAAATAATGTTTTCTAAGACTACCAAATCTTGTACTAGACCCCCTGTATACAAGTTAGGCTGTAGATAACAATTTTTTTTTCTTAACCTTTATTGTCCCACTGCTGGGCAAGTCTCCCCCATTTCCTTCCAGGATTTCCGCTAATTGGTCATGGATGACAATAGAACACAATAATGGTAAAGTATGTATAGCGTATGTAATTGTAAGAGTTGTAAATATAAGTACCTATGTATTTGGTCTTATTCATATTGGTTTGCTAAAGCTTCTCTAGCCAAAATGGCATCTAAATCCTGTGTCATCTCTTCTTCTTTTCTTATAAGACCTCTGTTCTTTGCCAGTGACAAGTGTATAATTTGAAATAGTATTTAGTTAAATCGAACCATTCGTCACGTCTTTTTTCGTTGTCTCTTTTCGTTGCTATTTAAATGATAATAACAGAAAACAATTTCAATCAAATATTCTCAGGTTATTCTGGTGTAGGTACATTTTAGTTGTTTTCAGAATCCAGTTGCGAAATGCAGAATTTTCCCAGCCTTCGGCCCTTTACTAGGTCTACGCAGAACGCTATCGTTGCAACATCCGTAGAGCACTGTGGTCAAATGAAGTATGAGCCTATCGATTGCTTCACAAGAGAACTAAAGAATTTTAATAGTGAAAATGTATCAGTAAAAAAACTAAAAAAATTACATTAGGAATATTATAAAAAAATTGTGTGTTCTACCGTTTGTAAACAGTTTGTGTTTTGAAGAATTCTTTGACATTATACCGCACAGTGCAGTCTGGAACTACAGAATAGATTAGTAGGTAGCGGGTACTTCATACTAGAAGCCGGCATCATTCTATTTTAAATGAATATTGAATCTTGAAAACACAGATTATACAAAGAACTAAGAAATAAGATTCTGTCCCACCTCTCAAGGAATCAAAGGCTTTAAAATATTATATTTAGCACAACACTTATTTTACTCCTCAATTGACTTCATACTAAAAGTATGAATAAATCTGAATCAGAACAATACTAATTATTTCCAATCGATTGTCCAACTCGAGAAATGAGAATTAAACCTTGGCCCATTAATCACTTTGCCATTACTAATTATAATTAAAACTATCAATGAATACATTATGTTAATATTAATTATGAGTAATAATTACCTAATCAAACAGCACTGCTCACTGCTGAACCCTGTGACCGTAAGTTGTGGTTTAGAACAGATAAATTATATTTATTGTTCATAAAACTAGGTGCGTATTTCGTTATTGGAGATATATAAGTCTCTAGTTCGCCCTAATAAGCATAAACATTGCACAAAATTAAGTAAGTTAAAATAAATTAGGAGCCTCTCTGAGCACGTCCACTAAGTACTCTGTTCTCATCGGACACGTCCACACTACGTCCGTTGCTCTAGAGATATAAAGGTGTCAAGTCATGTGTGTGTAAAGTTGAAGTGAGGTTTTAGCCAAAGTTTCTTTTTTTCGTTATTTCAGCGTGGCTTCTAAATGAATTTCGTCATGTTTGTAACAAGACGTCCTAAATGACTGCAACAGTAAACTTTTTCAAATGCCAGCGTGTCATTTGCAACGCGTAATTAAGGCGCGGAGTATTCCAAAACAATACTCAAGTCACTTTTGAGAATATACTTTCATTTTTTCAAATCTTTATTAAAGCTTTTCTGTAAAAAAATATGCCACTGTGTAGGGCTAAATAATCATTATAAAGACATATTTACAATATGCAAACACGGTTTTTTTTATTCCAAAGCTTGTTTTCAAACTAAATGTGTCAAAAGTCTATCGAAGATTGGAACTCGAGGGTACCTGTCTCAATTTAGACTTCGTTTAGTCTCTACTGAAAATACTGGAAAACTACTTAATTTTGGGTCTTTTTTAACCGATTTCAATAAAAGACGAGGTTCTCAATTCGATTGTATGTATATTTTTTTTGTCTTTGATTTTACTGACGCGTGTGGAACAAAAAAGTCCGCTATCAACATAAACCGCGTTTTTTCCCGTTCATTTTTAATTACCGCCCCATTTAGTACAAAGCAATTAAATGATATAACAATACTAAATAACAGTATCATCATCGCAGTGATTAATCAATCAGATTTATTGACACAACAGATTGACAAATGAATAACAAGTGTCAACTTTCTCAAGTCAAGGCTGCTGGCTGACTCGTCTCTATTGTCTTTTGTGTGGACACAGTGCGAGTGGAACAGTGAGCAAACTCACTTTAATTGAAATCAAAAGTTTTGGCTGGAACGGAATACCAACCAAACGGTTTAGATAAGTTTTTTAGAAATAATTGACTTATTTTTCAGTTGTGATCGAAAAACACACTCAAAAGCTTTCCTTAGGTTTTTGGTGTATAGGAAAAAATTTAAAAAAAGTTACTCTATTTTATGAACAATCAAAATAATATTCTTATCAAAAATAACAACTATTCATAAAATGATAAAATTAAGGTTCTTAATTTCAAACAAGTCTACAAAATATTATACTAAAGATATGCTACTTCTTTAGTTTTTATTCGGCGCTGCCTTAAGTTAAAATAGATAAAGCTCGTTTATTTCAGGCACGGTAGGTAAGTAATAAAATAATCTGCGCCGACGCTTAACACAAAAAATTATTAAAAATATCTAATAGCATTAGTACATATTTTTCAGTGTCAGTCATTTTTTAAACCGACTTCAAAAAAGGAGGAGGTTCTCAATTCGGTTGTATGTTTTTTTTTTGTCTATAATGGGATTGGCTAGATAGTCTCCACCGATTTCAGATTCCAGAATACCTCTATACAAGTTCTTGTCATAGCCAAGAAATCAGGTACGTCGTTAAAGCGTAGGTCTATGAAATCTTAACGATAGAGTTGTACCACTACAATACAATTAACTGCGTAACAATTCACAGGTGAAGGCTGAGACCCGACGGATCATAGCAACGTGATTGCTAACAATTACACTAGCGTGCCATCTGACTCCTAGACTGTACTCTAGGTATTATCACAGATAGCGAATCATGGCATGGCACATCATAAAATGTTCAGCAAACTTGCCGTGTTTTAGAGCATTTTTTTGCTCTGGCAATGCATAGACTGCCATGTTATGGCAAACTGAGAAAAGGCTAATTTCAATCAGCATTCTTATCTAGAATATCATTTCCTTGCCAAAAATGAAGCACAGGATGTTGGGTAAACAATATTAGGACGTTCTAGATGTAATTGTTACGAAGACAGTAGATTTCACTCTAATCACTCTAATCTAATCTGAGTTTTATTTTGTTAATCTCCGAGAAGCGAGAATCGAGAAAATCGTAGTTTTTGAATCGAGAAAAACGTTTGCAAATCTCCCACTAGAGGCGCTTATCAGGTTTTCATGCAAAATATCTCGCTACTCGCTTTTCGATACGGGCTCAGTAATGTTGACCACGATGTGCCATATCAACGGTCTGTACTTACACACTTGAGTTTTATTGTTGGTAAGCACTCAATGGACAGCTGGTAATTATTTCTTGACACTCAGATAGTTTCGACATGACATTGTGTTCGATGTATTAGTTTTTAATGTTCAATAAATATCTTCTGATGATTGATATGTAGTTTGATGTCTACGACAATTTATCAATGATCTTTTAATACACTTCATGAATGAAAGTTGCAAAACTTGAATTTTGAATGTATGAAACTTTTGTATGTTCAATGACCTTCAGTACTTATTTGTATGTATTGATGATCTGGTATTGACCATTTGGAATGTATTTATTGAATGACCCTGAATTGATGACTTTTATCAATCAATATTGGCCATGAAATTGACATTTGCACACAAATAATGTCGCAATACAATGGCTTATTCCCAGAGGTCCATGATTCTATTGTTTTAAAAAAAATTAGGTTCATACATTTATTCCCAAGAGGTCCACGACATTTTAAATTTAATAATATTCCTTGTACGTCGTGTAATAACTATGTCGTGGTTATACGTATTTAAACGTCAACAAAAAATTGTTGGCGTCTAAATACGTATTCTCCGCAGAGAATGGCACAATGAAAGAGAGGCCTATACCCAGCAGTGGGTGAGATCGGGCTGCGGATGATGATGATGATGATGAAATACGTATAACCAGCTTATGGTTGCACCTTTTCATATTACCAATACACGTTCTAATCGTAACTTCTCTATCCATTGCAGGCTCGGTACGGCGGACAACCACACAGAGCAGCGTCAATGGAACAAGGGACTCGCAACTGCTCTCTCTGCTCGCCGCGCGCCGCAGACAACTCCTCAACGAAAGACTGGCCACGCACGTTAACACGCTGGCCTCCTTAGGACATAAACCTAACAAGTAAGTACAAGAGCAGAGATGTAAAATAAATAAATAAATATAAGCTTTATTCATACCTTACACACTATATTTAAACAACTATATTATATAATATGCTTTACCTAGTTACGTATTTACTAAACTTATTATTAATTTTACTATCTTATATATTTATTTCACTAGTATCTAGGCAAATTCGTTTTTCTTCCCATATAATCTAAGTTTATTTTTTTTCCTATACCTATCTCTTAACTCTGTGTAGGACCGCTTCTAGCGGTAAAAGCCTCCTCCAACTCTTTCCACCTCGTTCTATCCCTAGCCGCTCTGCTCCACGTTTTGCCTGCTATGTTGACTAAGTCGTCACTCCATCTTTTATAAGGTCTTCCTGGTTTCCGTTTTTTTACGCTGGCCTCCTTAGGACATAAACCTAACAAGTAAGTACAAAAGCAGAGATGTACTAACGATAAAAAAACTGTATAGTCGTAATAGAGTTTATTATGAATGAGTTTGTCCGGGGTAGTACTAGCACCGTACCTATTTCTGCCGCCAAGCAGTGATGGTCGCATTGCTGTGTTCCGGTTTGAAACCCATGAGTCTTTACACCTTCATCTCTCAGAGTAATGGACGCGGTGCATTGACTCACATGGTACGTTTTCAATGGACTTACTCTGAAATGCAATGCATTGTTATAAGCAGAAGTAATCGCATAACATTAGGTGGGCTTTTGTTTCTCAAAATTAAATGATGAAGAGTAGCTTGCCACAAATATTTGATAATAAGTAGGAATGACGCTAAAATGCAAAATATCGGCGACAAGTCTTCTACAACATGCAATCACATAGCTCTTATCCTGATGCATATCCTATGTCCAGTTATATTCAGTACGTACTGACCTGAACCGTAAATTGACGCTAAAAATCCAGTCATGAAACATTATATTATGTCCAGCGGAAACGAGATGGAAGCATTTACGATAAGATCAGAACACTGCTTGATTACTACCAAGCAATGTTCTATAGCGTCGTATTTACTACTGTAAGTTGAGTAAAACTTTGGTAAGCCTAAGTTTTTTCTAACAAGAATACAAGTCTGCCCTCGATTTCTTCAAGCAAACAAACTCCGTATTTTCAAGGTTTTCAAAAGTTATGATTCAAAAGAGTACCTCAGCTTTTGTAATTTAAGTTCATGTTTTCTAAAACCACTAAGGTTATTGCCATACAATAAAAAACATTTAGGAGTATTGATCAATAAAGCCGTTAAGTTGCGTAGTCCATTTGTGAAGGGCCGGCATTGTAATGCGTGCTGTGAACATTTCATAAGGCAATATGGTATAGAGCCTTATTGTCGTTGAAACGGCTCGTCTAGCAAACCGGAGCTGTGATGGGAATTCTAATTAGATACAGAAGGAACAATAAGTTTTATGCTGAACAGTTTATGCTATGCGAGAATTTGATATAGAAATAGCCTTTGTTGGTTGTTTGTGAAATACATCTAATGCTTCGCAGTAATAAACCACAAAACGTACACGTTCAATTTATATATGAAAGTTTTTTTTCTGTTTCAGGTCACACACCACATTCGCCCAATTAGAAATAAGAGATTTCAATAATTCATTAGTAAAACGACTTGTATTCAACAGCACAAGTAGTGAATCGACGCCTACATTCAAACTCGTCACTTCAGATGGTACGAAGGAAACACGACAGGATGTCAAACCTTACGAAATAAGACATCTTTTTACACCTAAGAACCCAGAGAACAGGACTCGAGCAGGATTTGTAAATAATAGAAGGAAACCCTTAAGAACAGTGACTTCACCTGCACGAGTTACTGAACCTAGTATATTATACGTCCCACCTGATAAGTTAGAAGAATTTGAGAAAGAAATAGAAATAGACCCAGATGAAGAGTTCCAAGTGGAAGAGTCCAACCATGGATTATACTTTTTTAATTATTCAGACACAAAAAACGCAACTGAGGCCTTAGATGTAAATATTACCACGACTGCAAGCCCTGATATCAAGGACAATACAACCACATTGGAAACCACAACAACCAGCAATGATTCCAAAGAAGTATCAACAGTTAAACCAGACGAAGAAGAAACAAACACAATCGCTAACAGCACAGATAACAGAATTGAAATCGAAAATGACAAAGAAAAGGCCAATCAAACGTTGTTTATGTCAGAAGAAATTTATAATCACTTTCGACCGCTGGAAACAGAGCCAGGCGAAGATATGACCCCCTTTAAAAACTTTGGCCAAAAACTCGGTGGTGCAACGGTAAACGATAATTTAACGATATCTCCATTACTGTCGGCTTCTACTAAATCAGTTAATTACATAGTACCTCCATCTGATAAACGGAAATTCAATTCACGGTACTCTGCGACTGAGAAATATAAGAACACGAGCACCGATGAAGAGGAAGTCAACGAAGACATGGACGTTTCGGTGGTCAAAAATATTATAGAAAAAAACAAAATAAGAAATACGGTAAAAGGTCCTGCTCCAGCTAGGCATGTAGGCTTAGTCAATGCCTATAGAAAATATCCAAGCTCTACACCAGCACCTTCTAAAACTCTCAATATAGCACAACTGAATGCAACAGATCCTATTGTACAAAACATTAATCCACTAACAAATGACAGTAACAAAGATGTTAATAAAATAAGCAGTCTAAGTAGAGAAATAACACCAAAGCCTGTTCTTAATAACTCTACTAAAGAAACGTCAGTTACAACTCCTGCTCCCAGAAACTTTACAAGAAATTACTCGAATATTCGACGAAAACCAGCAAACAGAGTAGCTGCGTCTACCATAAACGAAAATGTAGTACCAACAACAACAACAGTCAATAGTACGACGACGGAGAAAGCTTCAACTGTTTATACTGCAGTCGTCACTTCTGTTTCTATAACATCGTCTGTGAAAGGTCTGAATAAAACTGAACCATTAGTAAAGGATGCAGATATAAATTCAACCATACCAGAAGTGATAGAAAAAAATGAAACATCAACAGCAGAACCTATCACAATAGAACCTGAAACAACTACAACTTTAAAACCATCAACAACATCATCAACAGCTCAACCCTCTTCATCTCCGAGAGCTTATAGACATAGAATAAGAATACGGACCACTACAACGGAAAATAGTTTAAGCCTCGGTTCTACTATCAACCCGGTGTCAACGACTGAATCACCAAGACTTGTAACGTTTAGAAACGAGACAGTATCGAGGATATCTGATAGACTTGCAAGCCTATACGGTCAGAGTGATATTACGAACACGTCAAATATATTACCAGTTGGAGTTCCAATCCGAACTAAACCATTTAGAAGACGACGACCAACAACTACCACCACCACAACTACTACTACACCTGAACCTACAATTTATTTTGAAACGATTCCATCAACTGTTTTGCCTTCTACAGAAACGACTTCAACAACGCAAACAAAACCAACAGAGGCTTTTTGGCCGATTATCACTTCAAGATTTGCTGAAACCAGTTCTGTACCTAAAGCTATACCACGTGATTCTAAAGTTGCTGTCAACTCAACTGTAGATTCAATATCCAATAGTGAAGAAGTGGTAATAGAAGCAGAAAAAACGTACACAGCATCTTATGTGCTAGCTGGGTTAGGACTTTTGCCTGTAGCAGCGATCGTAGCTTTCGTTTTAAGAAGCGTGTTGAATAAGAAGACCAAAGAGTTAGATACGGAATACGAAGGGTACTTCGACGATGGAGGCGATGTAAAAAAGGAATCGCCGATAACACCAGTGACAAGGCCGCCGCTGCCGACGCCATCGAAACCAGATACAAAGTGGGAGTTTCCGAGAAACAAACTTAGATTGCAGACGTTGTTGGGACAAGGCAATTTTGGACAGGTTAGTTGAAAAAATATATACCTAGCCAATTATTTAAAAGTTCACAATTTTGCATTTACAATATTCGTATTGCAAACACCAGTGAAAATACCAGATTTACATCTCCAAAAGTAGGTACAAATCCAATCGATTGTATGGATGAGTAAATTACCATGTGAAAGCAATAAATGTATTGGATATTGAGTTTTCATATGAATCGTCTGGGATAGTATACGCTTTGCCTGTCCTTGGACAGTTCAATTAACTATTGTAAAATTGATTTCAGGTGTGGAAAGCCGAAGCAGACGACCTGAATGGCCACGACGGGCTCACCCGCCTGGTGGCAGTCAAGAGCATCAAGGAAACCGCGTCTCAGAAAGAGAAGCAGGAGTTGCTTCACGAGATCCTGATCATGCAGAAGATCGGCACCCATCCTAACGTGGTGACGTTACTGGCTTGCTGTACTGAACAAGGTGAGAACTAGGAGCTCCAAAATTCACCGTCTAGCAAAGATACTTTGGCCTGTTTGTATTTTAGATATCTACTGCTGAGACTACCTCAAACTTTACACAAACGTTCCGTTCAAACTGGACGGAACACAGAAATGTGAGCATCACTACTTGGCGGCTGTGATCTACACCCTGATTATCTAGCTTTTAAATTGTCATTTGGATTGTAATTTGTCAGATTCTGATGGTATTTAAAGATAGACAATCAGCCGTCAGCTATGCGTTTACTAACATCGTGACGTACTTTGTGAAGTAATGCAACACGGCAGAGTTTGAGAGTCGAGCTTATGCGTCTCTTTTCCCCACAAATAGGTTGGATAGACATCAGCATACCAAAAATACACTTGTCATCTTAAATAGCCTGTACTTTGTCATGATTTGTGACATTGATGTGAGTTTTCTCCACTCCAGAACCATACCTCCTGATAATGGAGTACGTGATGTGTGGCAAGCTGCTGACGTACCTCCGCGAGCGGCGGTCCCGACCCGACCGGTTCAGCGGGAGCGGCGCGCTGACGTCACGAGACCTCACCGTCTTCGCGTACTGTGTGGCAAGAGGGATGGACTATATCGCTTCTAAAGGGGTAAGTATTTGTAAAGTGCAAATCGATCATACATCCAAAGTGACTCTGTGAAATTGAAAGCGTTTGTTTACAAGATTTGTAAAATAATCATCTTGTTTTTCCAGATAGTCCACCGCGACTTAGCAGCTCGCAACGTGTTAGTCGACCACAACAAACTGTGCAAGATAGCAGACTTCGGCATGTCCCGGAATGCCGGCGCCGCAGCCCGGGCGCCGCGCGGAGCCCTACCTGTGCGGTGGATGGCTCCTGAAGCGCTGCTGTACAACGTGTACAGCCATCATAGCGATGTTTGGGCTTTTGGGATTTTGTTGTGGGAGATTGTGACGCTCGGTACGTTCGATAACTCTTTTAAACTATGAAGTTTGGTCTAGTCAGAGTCAGAGCAATAGTCAGGGCACTCCATGGTCTTCACTAGATGCTTTGCCTGTTAGATGGATATCTCTTAAAGCATTCTGTAGTATAGTAGTTTGGGATTCTACTTGCAGAGTTGTCAAAAAACTACTGTGAAAAATAATGCTACCCTATCTCACACGAGCTTCCGAGATCTTATGGTATCTTTAACTTTAACATAAGTATTAATAAAGTTGTACTACAAAAACGGTTTTCGTGTATGCTTCAGCAACGAGGGTATTGCTTGCAAGAAACTGGTACTTAAAATCACCTAGCACCTAGCTTAGTATATAATGCGTCAATGAGTAAAATGCTTACCGTATTTAAAGTATTTTCAAAACGCAGCCTATGACTGATGGGCTGCGTTTTGTATGATGATGATATTAAGAGCTGTTTTGTACTCCAGGTTCAACACCATACGCCGCGATGTCAGGTCGCGAAGTGCTCTCCGCCGTCACTGAAGGCTACCGACTGGAGCGCCCTCCGCATTGCAAACAGCAGCTGTACCACGCGATGCACGCGTGCTGGCACTCCGACCCCTCGCAGCGCCCCTCCTTCGCGACCCTCAAGTCGCAACTGGCTGACTTGTTGGACAACGAGCCCTCGGAAGGGAACTACGTGGATTTGGATAGCTTTTATCAAGAGTCGTCGGTTTATAGCGACCCGTCGGCCATTATTAATGATGAGGAGGGACTCTCGGCGGAGTATGATCGGGAGAGGAGGTGCTTCAGAGAGTAAGTGCTTATATTTAGGTACTACTAGCTGTTACCCGCGACTTCGTACGCGTGTACAGTTTCCTGAGCGGTTTCTTTGAGAAGTTTTAGTAGTAGTAGGGCTCGTTGTGAAAGACCTCGTCCGGGGAAGTACTACCACCGTACCTACCTATTTCGTGCGTCAAGCAGTGATGCTAGTATTGCTGTGTTCCTGCGTCACTTCCTACGACTTCCCGCGTCAGTAACACATGATATACATCGATAGTGTTTGTCCTTGTACATAAGCTGATTGGTATCTAATTGAACTAATACCATATGCCCTGATACTTTGGCTCCATGCTCAACACACCTTGCATACTTCCACATATTGGCTCACATCATTTTTCCATTGCAGACTCACCACCAGTCCATCGAAATTCGAAAACCGAGGATTTAACCTACGAGACGAGGAATTACGAAACAAATTTGGCATCGGAACACCTCGAATGGGCGGTTTCGGTATCAGAGACCTCCATTTTAGCGAACGAAACTTTTCAGACGGAGAATTCAACGAAAGAACATTTCCGGACAAAAATTTCAATGACAGAAATTTCCCGGAAAAAAATTTCATCGATCCCAATTTTGTTGAACGGAAGGACGGGAAATTATCGACATCTAGTTTTCATAGAGAACGGGAGAGAGAAAGAGAGAGAGAGAATCCTTTAGTTAGTAGGAATAGTTTTAATGGATTTCCGAGGATAGGGACAAGAGAGAATCATTTTCAGATGAGTCCCGACGGTCGAAATAAGAGGGTGTCTGAGTTTGAGTGTGACATTTAGAAATCATTGTAAAATGTATTAAAATATGGAAGCAATATTGCAATATGGTTTGAATGTTTCTAACATTAAAATGATCTAGAAACATGAAAGTATAATACGTAAATAATATTTTTAAGAGTGATGTATTGTTTGAAAAATTCAAACTAAAAAGAGGTCTTAAAATTATTGCTTTTGTGTTAATATACGACTTCTTGACTGTACCTACTAATTAACTATTTATTTCTTATAAGTTCGTGTAAGGTAATATTTTTGTGTGTGACACACAGGCACAGTATTGTTTTACACACTTTTCACTTGTGTGAGTTAGCTTTATGTGTGTGTCGATCGGTTTTGTTGGAAACCTGACATTTAACACATTTTGGTTTAGCAAAATTGGAATTTGTGTAGTTTTTTGTGTATAATGTAAATAGAGTTATTTATAACAGTATTTTATTGAGTTACGATTTATTTTGTATATAAAGTTTTGTAGCAAAGAACTGTTTGTGTTAGAGTTTTAAAAGTTTTGGTTATTTGTGCATTTTGGTACCTTTTCGATTTTAATTTTTATTGTTCCAAGCACGTTTTGAATAGATTTTTATATGTTTTTTTTTTGTTGGATCACAATGGTGCTTTTATTGTAAAAGTTATTTGATTTATAAACTTAAAAAAATAGTAATGTTTAAAAATGTCTATAGCGTTTGTAGCACATAAAAATAACAATATAGCGATTTATATTAAAATACATCAATCAATTTTTTGTATACATAAAATAAGCTACGTACTTACATAAACGTATCCAAACTATTTAAAAAACTTTTGTCTTGTTTTTCCTTGGTTTGATATTACTCTCTAGTCTAATAAATTGTAATTATGATTTGGTTTGTAATTAGATCTGATAAAATAAACTTTAGGATTGAAAGAATTATTTTATTTTAAATATTAAAGTAATTTACGAAAATATTTCTTGTAAGTATTATTTTGACCTTCAAGTCTCGATACATCACCAGTTGTATTTTAGGAACCATCGCTGAAAATGAACCTCTACATTTTTAGAGCGATAACTATGCGACACAAACTTTTTTGTGCGCTCACACTATTTATTCCATATAAAAATTTGTTCATAATGACCTGAACGCAATTTCAGTCACATGAGACTTACCACCTTTATGTGTCAGAGTGACGGGCACAATGCATCACAAGGCACTTCCTCAGCGGACGTTCTCAGTGAGGCAATTAATTGTTATAGGCAGAGGTAACCGCTTAATATCAGATGGTTCATCGGCTTGTTCCGTCATTTAGTTGTATGAAAAAAAAGTCAAATGTAACAGTCAAAAAGTAAAATGTTATTTTTGTGATCTGGACTCATGCGATTGTTTCGGTTGTAGCGTAGCCTGCTTAGTCAATCTTTACCGATGTTCTAAGTTAAGCGACATTCTGCGCGGTCACTATTTGGATGGGTGACCGCTAGTGGCATTTATATCTGAGCGTTTCCGGGCTTCGGAGGGCGTTGTCGGTCCCGACTCTAGTAGTCGTGAAGCCATTGCACGACGGAGGCCTTATGGCGGCCTAAAAATTCCGTCACCAGAATTGGCCACGTCATAAATAAATAAATAAATATTCATGGACATTTCACACGACGCCCTCTAGTCCCAAACTAAGCAAAGCTTGTAATATGGGAACTAGATGCTGATAGAATACTTATATACTTTTTTTTTGTAAATACATACTTATAATACATAGTAACACCCAGACATAGAACAAACATCTATGTTTGCCACACACAAATGTTTGTTCTTGGTGGGGATCGAACCCACGACCCACAGCACGGAAGGCAGAGCTATACCGACTGACTGACTGACTGGCTGGTTGTCATACAACGAACGAACGATTTGTATTTATATTTCTTGGCTCTCAGATTTATTAGTGTCTTCAATATTCTTTGGCTTGGCCTTGTGCGGAGACCTATAAGATTTTAGAACTTATTTGTTTATGTTTTTCATAAAATTTTTGCGACACAATAAATTCTTTCTCTTCGCCACCATCCGTTATTAGTGAGAAACAAGGAAGCCATTGACTCTAAGCGCTGCGGTCGACAGTCATGACTTGTACTTTCTTCGCAATTGGTAGGTATTGTTATAGCTTGTTATTTTATGTAAAAGGTGTTGAATAATCTGACATTTATTAATAAAAGTTTATCTTCATCAGACTTCTAACGTAAACAAAACGTAAACAAAAAAACGTAATCCCAGCAGTAGGTAAGTGAATTTTCGAAATAACTGAAAAACAGCTGTAGATACTTTGAATATGTTAGACATAAAACTAGTAGTCACACACAACGGATCATTGTCCCTCTGAACTACGAAAGACTTGTACTATGTTGCACCTAACTTCAGAGGGATAAATATCTAAATTTTTGAATTTCGAAATTCATTACTGCTGGCGTAGTCGACCGTAGTGCAACGAATAAGGATCCTAAAGAAAACAAGCGAATTTCTTTTCTGAATGTTCAAATTGTTACAAGCTGATAGACGTCGCAAAGGATTATACTCTATGGATCATTGTCATCGTCAACCTGAAGAAGTCTACTACTATGAGCTGTATAGATTTCCGAAAAGGACGAAATCGAACCTCATCACTAACCATGCTTCTGCAATCTTTGGAATTTTCCAATATCGCTTGCAAGACTGAGCCTAAACTTCGTCTACTTACGAGTAAGATGATTCTAAATGATCCTTGTGATTTTTTGTGATCTTTGACTTTGACTTGCACCTTCCAGTTCTCAATAGCGAGGAGCGTGAGGAGCTTCCCAGTATATGTAGTTTACTTAGTAAATGCGGTTTCCATCGAAAGTGTTTCTTTACCGATATTACACCGCGCCCCATAGACTCTACTTACGAAATAGATTTTCTATTGTAAGTGCGTAGATAAATTCCTATTCATATTATTGCGGTAAAATGTCTACAAAGATTCTGGTTAGAACCTTGTCGGTAAAGTATTTTTGCGAAATATTTCATATCATATCTGTGATGAAAAATTATGGTTAGAGCTTGCATTCCAGCAATGTACAATTAATGCAAATTGCACATTTTTACCGCGGTGAATTTTTGTGCTTACCTAAATTAAATTATACTAGTACGCGTTTGACCGTCGCGGCAATCGTTGTATTCAGTAGCAGTTATCAATAAATCAATTACTTAAGTATCAAAGCATTATTAGGTATCATTTAAATATCATTTTAAAGTTGTAGGGCGAGACCCTACAAGCAATAAGCAATTTTTAATAGGGTTGTTTATAATTTAATTCAATAATATAGCAATGAAGACCTCAAAAACAAAATAATTTATAAGATGATCAAAATGTATCTGATTGTATAAAAATTTAGTTCTTTTTAAAACTGGTTAATTAATGAGTGCAATGCGGTATTGGTTTACATTCTTCGATGCAGAGAGATCAATGGATGCGTGTCGCGCTCTGATTGCAACTAGAATATGAACTTCGAAGAATTCTTATTACACTATTCAGTCTGTTCACAGTTCTCTAGTAGATTATACTTATAGTTTTAAATCATGAACATTTTTGTCTAAAAAGTACCGAACAGCTACAAAAAAATTTTTAAACATAAAAAACCAAGAAGCTTTCTTTGTTCTCATTTTGAATATATTTTTTTGATAAGTTGGTACTTTTGTCGAAATGATCTTGGCTTACCTACCTATTTATTAGTCCTAATATAAGTATTAATTAGCACCAAATGAGTCAATCTAATATTCCCAAAACGATAGGTAGGTAGGTACACCGTATACCTACCTATTTATCCAGCAATGCGATACAATCAAACTAATCAAAATAATGAAGGGCTCTTGTAATAGAGGCGTAGAGTTCAAAATAAAACAAGTGGTTTTTTTATGTAAGTTTTGTAACGGAGCCCAGTAATTTGCTTTCGTAACATTTGATAACAATCAAAAGTGTGAAAGCATCTCTATTCGCTACAAATGCATTATCATTCCAAATAGTTTTTATTTCGGTAGAAATAAATTGATTACATGAATCTTATGTTTAGAGCGTTAAGGAATAAGTTGGTATGACTAATATATTTATGTAAGTGTTGCAATGGTCTATTGAAACCAAAACTTCATTATGCAATACCATTGTCAATATTATTGACATGTCATAGAGATTTGAATAGAGTTTGACCAATTCTGACCTTTACGGGTGAAAGTCTGTAGTTCCGGAATTATCTCACAGTAAATACAAGATGAGAGAGTATGTTTGTGTGTGTGTATGAGAATCTCGCACGCCATTCTACTGCGGAGCGAGAAGCAGTGCTCGCGTATTCGCAACGGAGACGAAACACACATAGATTGTTCCATTTTTGAATCTATTCTTTTTATTTTTTGTGCCAGTGAAAAATAATGACTTAAACTTAGTTCTATTTTTAAAAATGGCGCGTTTTGTTCGACTTTTGATATTAGCATGTGCAGTGTGCAGAGCTGAGTATCAAGATTTTGAATTTGAAAGCGATGCTGACGAGGTGATGATAGCCCAGGAGTCGAGGCACTACCAGACGATCGTGAAGCCTCCAGTTCGGATACTCAAGCCTTCGGGGGTGACTAATTCCCATCGCCCTCAGTACAATTTAGATTCGCTAGAACATTATGATTTAGATGAATTTGTTCAACCAACAAGGAGGTCTTTGGTGAAGAACTACAAATCTTCGACATCGCTGAGGGCTAAGGAGCGGATGGCTAATGAAGCGGTGAAAAGAGCGATGGAGAGAAAAGATCATGCCGGGAAGTTTGCTCAGATTCTGCCCATCATCAGGGCGATGTCTTCGTCACAGCGATTGGCGCTGGCGTCGCTGGTGGCAAGTCAAGTCACCACGCCACCTGGAAGAGCACCATTGAATTTAGCTCAGGTACCTAACATCACAATAAACTATAATAACTAATTTGTTTAGCAAAGAATAGATGATATTAGTCGCGGGTTCGAATCCCGCTCGACTCAACTTTTGCCATAAAAATCATTGAGATCTACTAAATAGCTTGCAGAGGTTAGAAAAAATGTATAAGTAGTTACTTAAGTACATGTTAAATATTTGCCCTGATGTCGTAGTTTATTAGCATCCCTATTTATTTTTTAAATTTTATTAAAAGATAAACTTAATTAAATTTATTCATTAGTAAGAATGTTAACTGAGGTCAGTGTAAAAATGCTACACCTAGTCATACACCAATAAAAATCTGTTAAATAAACTTTATTAATGAAACATATAAAAACAACATAAAACAAAAAAAGGCACAATAACTAAAACATAAAAATAAAATATTCCAATTTCACAGCTAAGTAGGTAAACGCTAAGTTTCGTAATAATAAATTTCTCTGCATAATACCACTTTCCAGATATAATAACCCATTGGGGTAATAATAATATGTTAAAATGAAAAGTGGTAGGTACTTGCGAATAACCGACACTGGTTTGACAATGTCATGGTCTTCCTTCCTCTGGTTTGGTTAACCATGACTCGAACAAAAAGTACCAGAAAAATTTATCAGTTTTTATCAAAGGAAAAAAGTTTATGAAACCTCATGCAAAATATTATGGTTTATATTTTTAGCTTTAACAAAAATAGATAAAAAACAAGCAGGCAGACAAACAGACATGGCAAAATTATAACACAGTTACCAATAAAACTAATACATTAATCTCGAAATAGTAACACATACCAATACTTAATAAATCTGACAAAACACGGCGTAACATACACTGTGTTTTGTCTTTTATTGCCGAACTGTTTCAATTTCGATTGAAAAAAAAAACAAGTAAGTAGAGGCTCGCTTTATCGAATTTTGAGTATCCAAATGACCCAAATTCGTACGCACGAAGCAATCAAACTCAGTTGATAATAATTTAGTATTCTTCACAGCTACATGGTTTCCTTGGCGACCGAAATGTCCAACACGCGATGCATCCACTTCCGCCACGATATCATTAATTATTTTGAAACGCATGCCTTACATGCTATTTTGGCCATTCGATGATTGATGGGAAATGATTAAAAAACTGGTCAATTGCATGTCGCCTTGGAAAATTTCTGTGGGATCATTTAAATCGGCGCAAATGGGCAAGGTTTTTAGTCCAGTGTCATATATGAAGGTTTGAAAGAAAGTGTGATAAAGCGGAAGTTTCTGCCTTTGAGGTACCAACAAAATGCAATAACGAAATAGTTTTAGCTAAGACATCAGTTAATGAAAGTTACCACCATACTTGTTCTAAATAAAATGACTACATTACTCGTAAGTTCAGATTTAAGAGTCATGCAGCATCTTTGAAAAAGAAATAAAATCTGAACACTCTTAGTTGAGTAACACGAAAGTCACTCACCGGACTATTCCAACTGATCATGATCAATGTCTTTGCAAAGATCGTATAATCGGTATAATTATCGTGAAAACGGCACAGTTACAGCTTGTAATCGTTCAATATTCATATGCATAGGTGAATAGCTCCACTCCACTCAAGTGTAGCTTGAGTTCAGGATTTTTGTCTCAAGAAAACCACATTTCTTTTTAATTTCACGCCAAACCGAAACCTATGAATTTTTGCGCACCAACTCTTATTTTGAATAAATAGTTATAATATTATTATTACTGTAATAGGTGGGTGTCTACCTACGCAAGTAGGTAAACTCATAGGTGAAACGTCTTTAAAAACAAAAAAAATATACGGATACGTACAAAAAAAAACTGATAATTATCATATTATTCATACAGATTCTAGTAATTAAATAAGAATATTTGATTACGCAATATGAATTATGTAAATTGTTTGGCATTATCTTTACGAACCTATTATTTTTAACTTGCTACGTATAATCATTACATAGATAAACATTTAACTCGTCCAGTGAATCTAGTTGATTATAATTATGATCAAGCTAGGAGTATTATTTTAAAAATATAATTCGTTGTACAATTTATTATATGTTTTTCATAAAATAATTATTCATGTACCGGATTACTAAGAATCTTCTCAAACTATTGTTTTGATAGTGACAGAGAAATAAGGCAGTGGCGAAGTTGAGTGGGGTTTCAATGCATTAAATATTTGTATAGAAAAAAAACCAGTTAAAACACAATGTAAGTAGTGCAGTTTTTTTACAATCACTATGTATAAAATCTCTAGAAATATAATGGTGTTTGAAACAAAAAAAGTAATTTATTATATACGTTTCGTTGTTCAATCAATTTTTCAGGTCAATTGCAAATCTGTGTGCAACCCACAGTATTAAAACTTTTACTAATTTAACCCAAAAGAAAATTGTCAGAGACGAATTATTAACGCAATTACACCTGTTTTTTGTGGTCGAGGTCAAGATAAAAGTTAATTCATACCGCACGGTGATTTTACGGTTACGAAAACTAGCTCTATAGCTACAACGTAAAACCACTATTTCGAGCTTTTCGTAAAATTCGTGACGTTGCGCATCGCGCATGCCACGGATGGCTATATTCACACTGTTACCGACACGACACCAATACGATTTCGGGAGCTAATATCATACACTAGCAGTTACCCGCGACTTCGTACGCGTCTACAGTTTCCGTGTACATTATATTATCTGTGCGTGTACCGAGCGGATACTTCTTTGAGAAACTTGACATTACACCTCATTACACCGAACTCGTACCTACTGGAATGTCAAACGCTAGTTGTTAGACCAAAGAGGTAGTATTACGTCCTGTCAAACTGACGTGACATGACATGACAATGAAATCCTCTTGCCAATTGGCGCTGCTAATCCTTTTGGTTCATTTTATCTTGTAGATCCTGTTAATTATTCGGGATAAAAAGTAGCCTATATGTCAATCCAGGTTGCGGACTATATATATGCCAAGTTTCATCCAAGTTGGTTCAGTGGTTTTCACGTGATTGAAACACAAACATCCAAACATCCAAACATCCAAACATCCAAACATCCAAACATCTAAACATCCAAACATCTAAACTTTCGCATTTATAATATTAGTAGGATTTAGTACTGATGCATTTACACCGTGTGATATTTTTGACATGTTGGTATCATGTACGTACGTATGTACGTCATGTGTTAACGTCCAGTCCGACTGTAGCGACTGCTAGAGCCGGGATTGACATAGAGCCACAACGGAGTAAAAACTCCATCCCCTGAGTTAGCCACTAACTCATACGAACTAAAGTGAGGTTGGTACACAATGCAGTGTAATTTTACTCTATTTCCCTCTGTCAGCCACTAAGCATTCCGCAACAAGGTAACTCAACATTTTTTTCGACAAAACAGGACAAAGCACCATAAAATTACAAAATACCTACTAAAGTTAGTTTTTATGGGATTATATAAAAATCTGTATAAATAAAAATAAAATAAAAAAGCCTTTATTATTCCTTAGAAAATAAAATAAGTAGGTACTTAGGTTTAGATTTTAAAATAACTTAAAGGTTAAGGACCCCTCGGCGGGTATAGGCCTCCTCCAACAGCCTCCATTTTTCTCTGTCTTTCGCTTTCTCTGTCCAGGCCTGGCCTGCTATTTCTACTAATTCGTCCTGCCATCTTTCCTGTGGTCTTCCTCTTCTCCGCTTGCCAAATGGGCCTTTCCATAGGGTTGCTGATCTTGTCCACCGGTCATCTTGTGTGCGTAACAAGTGGCCCGCCCATCTCCACTTTAAGGCCTGTGCATGTTGGAGTGCGTCTGCCACTTTTGTCTTTTTCCTTATTAGTGTGTTTCTTTGTTTGTGTATTAACTTTATGTTTAGTAGGCTCCTTTCCATTTTTCTTTGGCAGACTTGAATTTTATTTTTTGCTGAGTTATTGAATATCCAGGTTTGACAAGCATATGTGAGGCAAGGTAGTAGACACGAATTCATTACTTTAGTTTTAAGTTTTATCGGTAATTTTGATTTCATAATTTCTTTATATCCCCAAAATTTATTCCAAGTGAGATTTATTCTTCTATTAATTTCTTCTAAATTTCGGTTTTTGTTGAATGATAGTTGTTTCCCTAGATATATATAATTGTCCACATATTCTATTTCTTTGTTGTTTGTTTTTATCGGTATCTCAGTCCTATTTGTGAGTATTTTCGTCTTCAAGAGGTTCATTTCCAGGCCAACATCATTGCTTGCTTTTTGAAGGTCGTTTAACATTTCTTCTAATTGCTTAGAAGTTTCTGATAATACAATGATGTCGTCTGCAAATCTTAAATGGTTGAGGCGTTTGTTGTTTATAAGTATTCCTTTTTGTTGCCAGTCAAGCTTTGACATGATGTGTTGTAGAACGGCGATAAACAGTCTAGGAGAAAGGGGATCTCCTTGTCTGACCCCTTTGCATATTTTTATCGTTTCGCCTGTTCTGTCTAACTTGACTCTGCTTATGCTTTTCTTATATATATCCTTGATAATATTAATGTAAGGACTTGGAACTTGCAATGCTGATAGGGTTTCCCAGATGCTATTGTGGTAAATCGAGTCGAACGCCTTGGTGTAGTCGACAAAACCGATGTATAGTGGTCTGTTAAACTCTTCGTACTTTTCTATTACTTGTTCGATCGTTTGTATATGGTCAATTGTACTGAACCCCTTGCGAAAGCCCGCTTGTTCAATTGGTTGTTGATTCTCTATATTCTTTGTTATTCTGTTTTCTATGCAAGATGCAAATAATTTGTATATGTTAGACATTAAGCTTATCGGGCGGTAATTTCCTACGTCAGCTGGGTCTCCTTTTTTGTATAAAAGGATTATATCCGAAATAGCCCATGAGGTTGGGATTGCTTCTTCGCTTAGGATTTTGTTGAATAAGTTCGTCAGTGGTTGGGTAAGTACAAATTTTGACTGCTGTATTATCTCGTTTGATATATTGTCGGGTCCAGGACTTTTGTCAGATTTTAATTTCATGATGTTCTTTAATATCTCCTTATAGGTAAATGCCTCTGGGGTATATTCTACCTGGATTTGTTCATCGTTACTTTTTGGTGTTTCTAAAATAAAAAAATACTAAAAATACTAAAAATCTGTATACATATAAGTAAATTCTAAGAGATAAATTAAAAATATTGCATCAAAATCGTAAAACAATAACAAAATCATGTTTCAATTTATAGTACAGAATACGGTGAGCGTGAAAATCTAGACTTGAAGACAAAAAAATGGCCTCGTTGTGTCGGATCTCTACTGTAACACCCCAAGCACAATCTTGAGATAAACTGAGAACAATGCACTGCAATTTAGTTTGTAGTCGAGTAGAGCTGAGCAAATGACTAAAGAGTTGACTTTTTATAAAAATGTTATGAAATCTTTAAATTTATTTGATAAACATTGACTGTTTTATAAGTGTTTGCTAAACTCTCAATAATCTTCTTAAGGAAAAAAGCATTTGATGTGAATAAGGAATTTGATAACACAAAAAATTCAAGGTTTCCTACAGTAATATTATGTCTTTTTATTTACAAGCTGCAAATTATTCTAGAAGTAGATAATATAAAAACTATTACCTACACACACTTATGCATTATAAAACCAATAATAATAAAATGCTGTCGAGTTCTAACAAGGTACTTGTCGATTATGTGACTGTACGTAATAGGACCTGAATGTATTTTCTCTACCAACTGAGTTACTAGCGAAAGGAAATCTTGAAGTTATTATATTAAGTAGACGATTAGTTACTTTATTACTCATCAATAAAATTGCAAAATGGAAAGCAGATTATTATCAAGTCTTATAAATCTCATAAAGTTAAAACTTCATGTTGTGACGTTAAAATTAATCGCTATTAATCTTCCATATTTATTAATCAACAAAATCTTTCAAGATATAGTTAAAATGATAAAAAATGTAGTGAAATGTATCAAGATATTTTTAAAATAGTTATCTCAAACAGTTCACACAAAGTAGTTGCAACACAGTACAATGACAGAGAAACGGGATAGCAAAAACTGGATAGGCGTGAGAGACAGTTTCTCAGGCGAGCTGCGTGTTGTAAAGTGGAGCATTTTTATTGAACTCAAGTATATTTTTTTATGAGAAAAAATAATGAAACAAGAAAATGGGCAACTGATGTTAAACGATTACTTCTGCTTACAACCATGCATTACGTACCTCATAGAGCAAATCATTTTCGAGTACGTGCCCTGTAAGGCAATGCTCTGCGTCCATCACTCTAAGACTAGACTCATGTGCTATAATTGAACCTAGCAATGCGAGTATTACTGCTTAATGGTAGAATTAGAAATTACCTCCTCGGACCACTACCAAAGTGTATTTATTGCCTTATTCCGGAAATCCCTTGCGGGCTACCCCCACGTAGGGGATGTCTGGACTTTTTAGTAACAAATTATAATATTATAAAAATTTATTCTCAAAGAAAATTACAATTAACTACGGTATTTATAATATTTACAAGATACACATGAAGCAGTTGAGCGATCTACAAACCATTGTAAACGATTTATAGATAGCTATTAAATACAAATTAAATAGTAACAGCGGTTATACGAACAACATAATCTCTTGCACGTTATTACAATCAAATTGCTAGAAAAAATATTCGCAAAAAATACCAATACGTAAACGTAACGTACTTTCGTTTTTATTTGACATTTATCTACGCAGTAACTTTCGCTAATGTTGTTTCATGTTGAAGAGGATGAATGGTCGGTTATGTCACAACAATATTTTGAAGAAAAAAGTGTGTTAATTTACGTTGTTTCCTCTACTCCATACAACGAATACCACAAACACAATTGATTCTCTCCAGAGGTCTCTCCACTGACTTTCCAGAGCAATCATTCTTATCCAGAACCTGTACCATCACCGCTAAGCAAATTAATAGAAATCAAAAACTTAGGTGGCCGTATTTATAATATTCGTAAACAATGGGCTCGATTCCGTTATTTCATTTTTCTATACTAACCTAATTTGAGAGCATTATAAATGTTGCCATCTCTTTTCTCATAACCTAAAAAGACAAAGATGACTTTAATTATAGCGCTGTCAAATTAGATTACATCAATATATATTTTAATGATTTTACTTATCAAGTTTGTACGTACACATTGCATTGTTTGAATTCAAAGTTTAGACAAGGCTGAGAAATAAAATTGAGTTATGCACAAAATTATATAAAGTATCTATCTTGATCTTTGACCTTAGAGTCATAGAGTAACAAAATGATAAAGCACGCCTCCCACGAAAGTGGACCTAGGTTTTCTCATGACCGTGAAATGGACGAATGAGATCTATGAACAACTAAATTCATTTTATGGTTGTTTTATGACTGTAAAAATACACTACTAAGTTTGAACTACACGCTTTTATGACGCTGATGCAGCATTACGAAGCAACAGGGTGTCTTAAAACAATCTTTGTTGTTAACAACACAAAAAATGTATGTGAATATGTTTTGGAATATCAAATATAGATACTACTACCCACCCATTAGAAAATAAATGTATGAAAATCTACCATCACCCATTCAATACACATACCTATTTGAATTGATAATCACGCTAACACCCACCTTATTTCCATTCCAGGTGAGATCAATGTTCGGTAACACAAACACCACAGACCTCATGCTGCCAATACTCCTAGACATGGCCAATTTAGTCCGTCGCGCCATCCGGCCCAGTAAACAAACCAGAGAAGTTCAACCACAGACAAGACAATACACAGAAGACACACCTGTCAGTATGAAACTAGAGCTAGTGAGAAGGTCACTCAATGAAAACACACCTGGCGTAAAAGAAAACAAACCACAGATACACAGACGATCATTCACAGAAGACGAAACGCTAGATGATGATTTGTTCGATGTTGGAGTCGAACCAGCACCCACACCTAGACAAGAACTACGCACACGCAGAATCATACCACAGAACCAGAAAAATACAATCACAAAAACAAACACAGATAAACCCAAGACAGATAACTCTACCAAAACACAAGAAGTAAGTAATCATTTGAAAATGTATAACAATAAAATCACAAAGCTCAAAATAGCGATTTGAGAGCTTCTGGCTTTTTGTAAATCAACAAAAAAACCAGAGAAAAACACAAGATTACTTTTGACAAAGTAGACGTACAACATGCTTAGTGAACCAAATATTTAATCTAAGAGTAGGTAGGTACCTAACGATGATTTGGAAAACCATAAGCACTTATTTAGAACCATAATATCAATATTGTTAATAATGGTTCTGATAAAAAAGTATAATAAAGTAATGTAAATCTTAATGTTGAGGTTCTAAGGTACCAATTTCATTAAATAGAATCTTGTTATATAGTAAAGTGAAACTGCATAGTTAACTATAATACTGTCGTGAATTTTAGTACCGCAGTTTATAACATAAGTGAAAATGGGACGAATAATGACGTTGTGATCATAGAACTGTTCCTACAGGCTCTTTCACACAGGCTATTATTTAAATTGTATATTACTCTCTCACAAAATTTTATTGGGGTTTTGATCGTCACCACGTTATTATTACGACCAATGCGATGGATTTTTAACAAGCTCATCATTTTTTTTTTGAAAAAAGCCATTCTAGCAATCCAGCTACCAACAAAACTAAGTCGTCAGTGCTGATATGAAAGTTTTTTTCCGGTTACCACTCATTCGTTTCAATCACACAGATAACATAAAAACTCAATTTAAACAATGATAATGTCTGAAGATGATGTGATTTAGTAATACATTCTTTGTGTTCCTCTTAAATACTCTAAAACCTAAATTACCATACCACAGCCTCATAAAGAGTTGTAATATTTATTGCGATCTTTTCCTTTCATCAGTATTGGGGACCATGTAGTAAGCTCTGCTTAGTAAATACAACAATGCATACAATCTCATCTACCATCAACCAAAAACTGTACTATTTCCAGAAAAACTCCTCAAAGCTCTCCACCACCGAAGCCACCACGGCGATTGGCAAAGACAATGCTTCACGCGTCATCGACAACAGCACCCTAGATCTGATGGCAGATTCTACCAACCAGACCCTGGCTAGTGATCTACCGGTCGCTGAGAAGCTCAGAGCTCTTAACCGATATGTGGATAGGAAAGGTAAATTAAAAACGACATACGACAGATACCTGATAATAACGGTTTTTCAGAGAGTACAGTTTGAGAGTAGCGGTGGTCTAGCTGTAGCGACCCTGCCTTCCGATCCTACGGTCGTGGGTTCAAATGGAGTTTAAACTTAGATTTATGTGCGCAATGCCAGTGACTTCAAACGGTAAAGAAAAACATCGTTGTTATCTGCTATCCTTGTATATCATGCTTTATATCTTCAAATTCCTCAGGAAGCCTCATCCGCCGCGGCACCTACCCTCCGAAGCCCCATAACTTCTCAACGGTAACTCGCCGGACTACAGTGGAATCCGCACCTGCACCCGCACCCGCGTCTCTGCCCCGCCGCCGACCCGCGCCGCCGAGGAAGCTGCCAATCACTGACCAGACGAAATGCGAGCTGTTTACTAACACCCTGTGTTTGCATGCTGAGGATTATCCAACGTAAGTTCAGGTTTAGCAACATTACAGGCTCAGCGTGGATGAGGCTCATCCTTAGATGAGCCTCATCCACGTCCTCATCCTCATCCTCATCATCCTCATCCTCATCCTTATCCACACACACTTATACACGCTTGGTAATTAAACTACCTGGTTACTGCTGACAGAACCAGATGATTCAAAATCAATTGGGAAATCAACGTGTTCAAGCTTTTGGGTGCCACATTCCATTGTAGAACTTATGACATTAACTACAATACCGGTCATTTGCGCGGTGAAAGTGAGTCCGTTAGCCTTTGGAAGGAGACACTAGAGCACATTGACTAGGAAACTAACTCAGTAACGTATGAGTACTTATACATACCAGATGGTTTAATACAGGTTTCATAATGTCTGTTGCTTTTTTTGTCATTTAAATCGTTGCAGCCGAAAGTCACACGTGTCATCTTACCATAATGCTGTAAGGAAAAATATTAAACAATATTTTCAAAATACTCAAAAATTTTGTACCCTGAATAGTTGCACACCAAAATAAAATTTGCTTTCATAAATTCCAGAGAAGCAATAGTCCAGTCCATTCGTCGCAACAAGGCGGCTGCGGGCGCGCTGTTGGCTGACTTCAAGGACCCCGGAGAAGGAGCACTGGATGGAGTCACAGCGGCGCAGGAGTCCAAGTACACTGCTGAGCATTATCTGGTGTCCACTAACAGGTAATGCTCTTTAATTATGGGTTCAATACTTATAGGCATAGGTTTTCAAAACATTGCGTAGAGTCAGAGAAAACACAACTGTTTATCATCTTCAACACCTTTATTGGTCCACTGCTGCACGTAGGTCTCTACTAAGACGCGCCATTGATGTCTTCGACTCTTCTCATCCAGTGTTTGTCAGCTACATTCAGATCGTCGCCCTATTTAGCTGGAGCGAACTGTTTATATTGGGTATCAATATTTCCAGACGAGGCGACACAGCGAACCGTGACTTCGCGAGCGCGGGCGAGGCCGGCTTCATGTGCCCCAGCACCGTGAAGTACGCGCGGCCGCAGCGCGCGCGCGCCACCTCCGGCCAATGGAAGTACATCGTCAACACCGGCGAGCACACGCAGACTCTGCGCCTGGAGAAGTGCTTGTAAGCTTTCGTTTATCATACACTAAAGGCCATAGGAAACTTTTTAGTAATGCTGGGGAAGCTGGTGATATTGTTTCAAATATACACGTTTCTACCTCTGGAGAGTGTCTGTAAGTTCTTTTGCAGAAACCCAACTCACATAACCAATAGGTACTACTCACTGAATCACTCACTTTTGTCATGATTATCAGCATCCACCTCAAAGTTGATATTCTTAAGCAACCGCTTCTCAGACAATCATCATATTTTTGATGTTCGCAGAGATTCGCTGTTTTTTTATAACTTTACTAGTTCTAAGGAGAAACACGTCTTGCTCTCAGGAAACCCAAAGAATCCTGCACTTACCTGACGGACAACTTCAAATCAAAGTGCGTGCAAGTGTACAACTACCACCGGCTCCTGACCTGGGATCAGCAGAACGGACTTCACATGGACATTTTCAAGGTAAAAAGACTAAAGCCAATTTTATCAGAAAAAGTCTGGTACTGAAATGTTATTGTGCCATTCAAAATTATTCTGAGAGCAGGTTAAAATATCAAAATACTGTTTCTAGGTACCGACTTGTTGCTCATGCCATATCGAGGGTTATAGCGTGAACTTCCCACCAGTGGGCCACAGGATACACGAAACATCGTCAGAACATTTTCCCGGAGAAGACCTTTCCTCAGAACAAGGAAACCACGCTTTCGAATCCGTGCAATCCACCATGCAACGACCGACTGTCAGCAAAAGTCCACCTTTCTCCTACAAAAAACCAGAAGGCTTCCCCCCATTTGATACAAATCAGAATCTTATCTCTGGAGTACCTTTTACCAAGACCAAGATAGCTGAAGATATAGACCAGAACCCCATGGACTCGTATGGAAACTCCTACTTTCCTGATTCCTTTAACCAGGCTAGTTCGATTCGAAACGTTCGGAGACCTTCAGCTGCTAGAAGTCCTGTTTCATCCAGCTCAGATTCTATTACCTTACCTAGTTACTTGGAACCACCGATACCCTCAGCTACGAACACCTTCACCATTGTAAAAGATACACCGAATAAATATAAATCTAACTCTAATCAGTTCAAAAGAGGAGCATTCAGACCGAGCAGACGGCCGATCAGGAAGAAAATAGGAGGAGGTCCCGAAGACCTGATATCATCAGGCTCGTCTGCGGTTGAATCGTACAGCAGCAATTTAGACACCGCGGAAGATTTTAACGATTATAACGAAGAACCACAGATAGGACAAGCCAGTGTTGTGAATCAAAAAGTAGTTACTATCGCTCCTAAGTTGCACGCTGCTGTGACAACAGATAAAACATCAACTACTATGAGATCACAAGAAATACAAAATACTCAAGATGAAGGTTTAATGTCGAATGGAAAAAGAATAAATTACAACTACCATCCGATAATAGATTTCTTCGGAGCAGAAGGTAAAGAAGAAGAAGAGTTTATTGATAGAGAAGATATTGAAACCAGTTTTGTGCCTTCTTTAGACTCAGAATGGAAACCTATTAACCATTTACCGTCGAGAAGTATTCCGACAACTAATTTAGTTGGACGGGAGAAAAATAGATAAACTTTACCTAAAGATAGTTAATAACTAAGCTATTATAGGCTATGCTTTAAATAACTTTAAGCACTACATGCAATGATTCATAGTTTTAAGCAAAAAATTAACTTCAGTAATTGAACGAAACCAAATCAACGATGCAATGTAAATTATTTATACTAAATTATTTTAAATAATATTATTTAAGTGGTAGTGACCTAGTTTTAAGAAACTTTTTATAAAGACTTGATAAAAAAAACTGTGTCGTTATTTTAATTTATCGGTCTATTACAATATTTTGTAAAGAATAGTATCAAATTAGAGCACACCCGTTCGATCAGTGGCCAATGAAAGTGAAAGTGTATTGCTTTTTGTAGAGTTCAATGTACTGTAATAAGTAAAGTACTCGTAAATCGACAATCGAATTGATAATGTAAACTTCGCAACATTCGTTGAGCTCTCGTAAGAAAAGGAGGTTGTGGTTGTGACATCTGTGTACAAGTATAACCTAAATATTCATTGAAACAAAACGGACAATTTAGATCAAGACCTGTGTTCCATTGAAAGTCAATTTCATACTGATCTATGCCAAATATAATTATTAACTACTTAATTTAATAGGTACCTAGGTTTCTGCACACTTTTGAGCTTTGTAAATTTAAACAATTTATTGTGAATTTTTTTATTAAACTTAACAATTACTACTCTTATTTACAAAAACATCATACACCTATAAAAAAAGTAACAATCTATCACAGAATTCCATTGTCTTTCAATAAGAAAGTGATCTTACAGTGCATTTTAGATATCGGCAGCTCAATTTGATTGCTTTCGCATTTATTTTTGATACGTTATTATCGTGGCACTTTCTAAGTACGTCTAATTATTGTTTAGTCTTACTTTTAGCAAGATTTTAATATCAGGCGTCTACATAGTAATACTTTCGCTTGCTAGGATCTAGAATGAACCCAGAATTAGTCGTTAGCACTGGGGCGGCTTGTACAAAACTGCTAAGAACCAAGGCTGCATTTCTCCTAGCGTCCTTGGGTCGTGGTTCAGTAGATTCAGTATCTAATTGAACCTTTTCTTTTCTCAACTGAGCGCTACGATAGTTTCCACCATGCATTGGTTTTCGTTTTGAATCATTGTATGATTTATCTTCAATAGAATCATTTGAAGAATCATTTTCGTCTTCGTCTTCTTCTAGTTCAATAAGTTTTTGACTTCTGGCATTATTATTTCGAGATCTACCATATTTCAAATGACCTCCATGAATCGCTGTATTACTCAGTTCCGTTGTTTTCACATTTCTACCTCTACTTCTAATATTTCGGTCATTTAAAGACTTTGAATCATCAAGAAGGTATTTTGATGTATCAGCATCTGGTTTTACATGTTTCTTATTTTCACTCTGAGATGTTTCTGCATCATCTTTAGAATGTTTAGATAATTCGTGAGTTGCTACAGTAGTACTTATATCAGCGCTTCTGTAGTTTCCTCCATGCTTTGGTCCTTGTCTTATATTCAAATTTTCTTTGAAAATTTCCACACCCAACTTGTTTATGTCTTTTGCTAGGTTGTCATCTTTGTATAAATCAAGTACTTCAACATTTTTGTTTGGTTTTCGTCGTAAAGGGTTTCGGATCTCTTTAGTTATTTCTATTTCTTTGATGTCTTGCTTGAACTGAGATAAATGTGGTGACGATTTATTTACCGGTAGCTCTTTATGGATCTCAATTGTCTTTCTTGTTACTATGGGTTTAACTTGTAACTTAGCACTACGTGAAGCTATTGTAGGAACAGGGGCATCAGTCGTAATGACAAGAGTACGTTTCGTGGGTTCAGGAGTAGTAACTTTAAGTCCTGTTTCAATATTTACATCACCATCTTTATTACGTTCATCATCATTATCACCATTATCGTCTTCGTCCTCATAATCAAAATCGTCATCCTCATCATCATCTTCATCCTCATCCTCATCCTCATCGTCTTCATCAACTGCATCGTCATCATAGTCAGAATCTTTACTTTCATTGCTTTTACCTTCGTTGGAGGTTTTTTCTTTTGATATCTGTTCCTCATATTTTTCATAAGGTGGCAAATAATCATCCATATCGTGTTTAACACCAATTAATGCATCAACTTCATCTTTCATCATTTTGTCGTCACCTTCAACAGCATCTCCATACCTCTTGGTGTCCGTAACAAGTGTACTTTTAGTAACCTTTTTTTTCTTTTCTCTAAACTTTGGTGCAACGTCTTCGTCATAAACTTCGATTGGTTTTTGCGTAGTTTTTCTTCTGTCGATAATATCTTCTTCCCTTTGGTTTAGGTTACGCTTTTCTTCATGATGGTTTGGTGGTTTAAAGTCTCGAAACCTTGTAACTAACTTTAATCTTGGTTCTTCTACAAATCCAAGTGGTTCTTGAGTGGTAATTTGCGGTCGAGACTTACGCCGTTGGGTTGGCTTTGATGTAGTACTTGTTGTAGTAGTTGAAATTATTTTTATATCATCTTTCTCTTCCATCTGGTCTGCATCATACTCTTCGTAGTCTTCTTCACTATCACTGTCTTCATTGTTTTCGTCATAATCATAAGACTCGTGAGGTCTTAAAGTTGTAGAAATTGTGTCTGCTACAGTATAAGACGTGGTGGTATTTTCCAGGTTAGGAATATATTTAGATATATCAAAATAAGGTTTTTCGGTTGATCTTCTTTGTTTTTCTGGTTTTATAGTACTATTTTTATTTTTGATATTTGTTGATGACTGAGTATCGACTATTTGTGATTCATAGTCTTTTACTGTCATTGATTTTTTATTTGTAACGGGTGTGTATCTTGACTTGTGATTTCCATGTTTTATTTCATATCTTGGTTCACCTCTTCGTGTATCTATGCTTACATCAACTATTTCAGAGTCTTCATAACTTTTATCATTCTTTGAAGCACCATATTTTACTTTGATTTCTCGACCCTTTTGACCAATGTCTTTAGAAGGACGAGTATTCACATTTCTTTTTACATGTTGCGTATCGATAGGACTATGTTTATTAACTGAATCAATAACTTTGCTAGATTGAAGTTGTTTTATCAAAGGGCTTGCATTGCTGGCAATAGTAGTTTTCTTAGAATCGTCTTGTACTTGACTATCCCTTATTATTTTATATGGTTCATACACAAACAGAGTGGCTCGCTTTTTACGAGAAAGGGGAGACTTTGTTATATCTTCTTTACTTTGAAAATGGGTGTAAGTTGTATTGGTGTTTGGTACACTTTGAATTGAAATGCTTGATGTGGAATTATCATGGGTATCATTTTGTGGAGTAACATTCAGCAAACTAGTTTTAATATTTTCAATAACGTCATCATAGACACTTGATTGAACGGCTAATTGAGAACTATTCAAACTACTGAGATTATTTTGTGCGCTTAAAGAAGAAACTAACTCTTTGTTAGACTTTGTTAGAGAACTTTGTAAAACATTTTGATCACTTCTCAGTTTTTCCATTAAGTCAAATAAATCTGAAGCGTTGGTTTCATGTATTTTTTCAAAATTTTTATGCAATTTAGATTCGGCTGTCTTTTTCTCTTCCTGGTTTAGCACGAACGGTGAATTTAATTTGTAGGAAGCGATGTTAGACAAAAATACTGGTTCTGGCCTAGATATAATGTCTTCTTTGAAGAACGGGCTATCTAATGGGTTTTCTCCAAAATATTTTGCTTTGAAGCAATCAATTTTATCACCAAGGCCTTTTAATCGGGGTTGTTTTTTTGTTGTGTCAAAGTTTTCATCGCCTTTGGTTGATGATGGTTTTTCACTGCTATCATTATCATCGTTTGGGTGTCCGTCACCCTTTAGTTTTTCTGGAATAGGATCTGGCACATCATCTACTTCCGGACATTCAAATTTAGATCGAGAATCATAAAACTCTGTGCCACCCTTAGATTTTTTTGGAATAAATTTTAAATTTTCTGCATATTTAAGAGGCGAATTTCTATTAATTGTTTTTAAATTTTTAAAGTAGTACGGATATTTTTGCCTTGTGCTATCTTTTTTTGGTATCACTTTTAAGTTGGCTGTTTTTAAAAAATCCTTTTCTTTAATAAATGTAGAATTTAAGTCTACTTGTGGTACTTCAAATTTGGTTTCTCGTTTATCAAGTTCATGTTGAACATTTTCGTATTCAGATACATTACTGGGAGTGTACGAACTGGATAAGATTGCATTTTCATCTTTATTTTCATGCTTATTTCTATAATCATTTTCATTTTGTGGTTCAGTTTGGTAATTGTCAGCTTCTAAGAAATATTCATGTTCATCTTCGGCGTAGTCTTCACCGTCTGCCTCTTCTTTAGTATCTTTGTTATCATCTTTCCATTTTTCTGCGTGGATTAATTGGTCTCTATAAACAGAACCTGTGCCATCTTCATAGTTGGCACTTACTGATGGGGTTTTGTATTTGCCTCCACTAAGTTCTTTTTCTTTCAAAAAACCCCCATGTCCTTCGTTTTCAGATGCATGCTTATGTTCCCCAGCATGATCGTATGCCGCGTCTTCATAGCCTTCTTCGGAGTAAACAGTTTGTGCCTTTGTACTTTTGACAGCTTCTCTTAGTCTTGGAGAATTTTTTATTTCATCGTAAGTTGCAGCTTCTTCTAATGCAGCAGCTCTCGGCAAGTGTCTAAACGTTTCAGTTTTTCTAACTTGAGCATAGTTTTTAATAGGAATGAACTCTTCTTCATCTTCTTCATCATCATCTGAAGAAGAGTCATTATTTTGCATTTCTAGTTTTTCATACAAGGCGGGGCGGTTTTCTTTAACTGCGTTATTTATTGATTCATCGACATTGTTTCTTAGCTGCACGTACTTTTCTTTACCTCTTTCGTATATATCGTAGCCATCTTTCGGATCTGAATAGTTTTCTAATATCTGTACTTGGGGATATTCATTACGTTCATCATCATATTTGAGAGCATGGTTCTGTCTTAGCTGATATATATGGTTTTGTATAGGTCGATAGTGCATAGGTCGCACTTTTGCAGTGTTATGATTCCACGGGTGTCTTAGTTTCTGATTGAGATATTGTTCTCTGCTTTTGTATACCGGTGGTCCTGGTCGATAATAAACCGGCCTTCTATGAGGCCGATGTATTTCAAATGGCGCCGGTCTATGTCTATGAGGAAATAATTTACCATCAGTCTTTTGCGGGCTTTCCAAATACTCGTCCTTACTTATATTCGGTTCTCCAGCGTCTTTTTCATACTGCTGCAGTCTATTTTTGCTGTTTTCTAAATCGTTTCTTATTTTACTTAAAATAGGATCTTTATAGATTTCTCGGAGAGCTGGGGTTTCAGCTTCATAAGGATGGAAGACTTCAAAGCTTGAAGATACGGGATTGGCTTGGCTAACATCATCATTGCTTTTTATATAGTCTTGAAACGGTTTATGTAAAGTACTACCGCTATCGAAAATATGATGTTTTCCAAGATCTGGCTTCACTCTTCCAGTGTGCGGTCTGATTGGATAAGCTTTGTAGTGATTTTCTGGTGACTGCACACCGTGGAACGCTGCAACATCAACAGCAAACTGCGGTTTCTTAGCCGTGTACTCAAAATACTCTACCGGTATAGGTTTTTCATTTTGAGGCACTTCACTCGAATCTTGAGGTTTTGATTTTGCTGCCGAGTCATCTCCACGAGGTTGGAAAGATCCTTCCGTAAAGTCCTGTGGCTTAAATGATTCAACGGAGAACTTCTCATTGCTTTCAGAGTTCCGTATCACCTCGCTTTCACCTTCGTTCCATGTAACAGGGACGCGTATAGTCCAGCACAGTTCAAAAGTCACTAGGAGAAGCACTATCACTTTCATGGTTGGGTACACTTTCGGTCACATTACGGACATCGCGGGTTACGACGGTTGACTGAACCGGGCCGATGGGCTGCCGATGCTTTTTATCTCTTCGGTCGTTCGTCGCGGCCCGATTGCTTGCGGCCGTTCGCTTTGTCAACGAATATGGTTTAAATTTAGAGAGTGCAGCGGGGAAAATAATTAAAACTAATAGTAATGCTGCATTTGGCCTGTATTGAATAGACGTGACGACCGTTTAGCTCTATCACCAATATAAATATCAGCTATAAGCACTATAGATTACTTATAAGTCTAGAAATGGCGTGTTACAAGACTTGCGTTGAATGTAGTCTTGGCTATAATTTTTTTTTTCAATTTAGCTGGTTTCTAAAAGCTTGTAGCTTCTAACTTGAACAGCAACGTTTGGGAAAAAATAATAAAAGTACTCATAGATGTAGTGCAACTCTGACTGATTGGAATAGGTAGGTACGTACAAGAAACTATAGATATGACTACCTATTATTTGGTTGATGAAATAAAGAAACCGTATAATAGGCTAAAGGCTTTGCTCGAACGTAGTAAAGAAAGTTTAGTTTATTTTCTAAGTCAAATAGTTTACTCAATAAAATCTCTCGGATTATTCTGAATCGCCATAAGTTTAGCTATTAACAGTTGTGACTATAGTGATGAACAGAGAATTGCAGACTTTACGCAGTATACACACAACGGATCTTTATCCCTCTGAAATTAGGTGCAACTAGCAATTGCACATCTACCTACTGTTATGCAAAAAAATTGCTTACTTCCAATTACCTAAAAGTGGGTTCTGCGATTTTAAGAAAATTTAGAAATTAACTTTTTTCCAAAAAAAGATCTGCAGGGGTATGCCAATCAAAGTTGAACTGCAAAGTTGAACTAAAAAGTTTTAAATCATGGTCAGTTCATACTAACTCATAGTTATTCTGTGACTAAATAGTGACATTATGACGTCATTAGATGTGTTTTCGCGCATATTTATTTTGCTGTCAAGTGAAAAATGATCACGTGGTACAAAATTGTACCACGTGACCTGAAGAAATTACACTGGGCAGTCAAATATAACTTGACAGCAAAAGATTGGCATACGGGGGCTGAAATTATCAAAACATAGTCTGCAGAAAATGCTCGTTTTATAGCTTCTGCTGCTTCAGCAAACATAGATATACTTTTAGATAACACTACTTTTTCTTTAACCGTTTGCAGACCTAGTCTACTGCCATGTTCTTCTTCATGGCAACCTCCTGTGCTTTTGTTTTTAATTGACCGACCCGTGTGTTCTTCCTTTCCATCGAAAATGTCTACTCATTCTGCCTATGTTTTTGATATTTCTACCGCGAACAATTTCAAGTTAATAACTTTTGATTTGTAACCGAAGTAGCTGCGATTATTGTCGCAAGTATTGACAATGTGTTTGAGCAACCTCGGTCGACGTTTGTTCATGTAATTCCAATTGCAATAGGAGACACGATTTTTGAGTAATTCGTGATTATGTTTCGGGCACTGATTGAACTTTGTAGTTTGGTTTTGGTAACACAAGTTAAGAAAAAGAAGCACATCTTGTAAGAACCCGCACCCTAAATTTTAAATACTTAAAGTAAAATATAGGCTTTGGTTCCTACTCCAAATCATATGTATGGTCATGCACCGGAAAGTGCAATGTATAACATTCCCTAGGTCAAAAGATAACCTAGCAAAGGACGCAAGATCTTCGCTTTAGAGTTGTTAGTCCATTTTCAGCAATTATACATGCAAGAGGTAGTAGTAATGATGATGATTATCTACCAAATAACAACCACACCTTATTGAGTACAATCGTTACTTCATTGGCAATGTAGAGCCTTCAACGAAACTTCTGGGTCATATGACGAATTGTCACGACATGACAACCTTTCGATAGCTTGCTCTCGAGAATTTGGAAGCTTTATGCTTAGAATCGTTCGAGAAATATCAATAAGAGATGACGTAACATCTCATGCAAAAACATAATAAATCCTACGCGGTTTTTGGAATCAATGGAGTAGTTCTTCTTTCTTCTTTTACACGACACTCTCCTGAGTAGACGTTGATACAGAGTTGAAAGTCCCCTACGCCGTACGCCTTTACTACTCATATTGAACGTAGACGGTGTAAGCAATCTTTGTTGTTATGACGTCATCTCACCAGTGACATTTTATCACACGTTTTCAAGCAAAGCCCCAGGGTTCGTTAACAAAATGGAGTCAAGATTCGACAAGTGTATTGGAGATGTTTTGAAAGTTGATTAGAAAACACCACTTTAGGCGTATTTTTAGCAATAGTGAGATGAATTAGCAAATCCATAGACAACTATGGATCGTATGATTCGCTGCGGAAGAATTAGGGTGTGGTTTCCGGTGAAATTACAAGTACTTACGAACTATCCCCTCATGTTTCTGAACGATCTAATGGACGCAATGCAATGTCACATAGGGACGTTCTTTATAAATGTGCTCTATGAGGTATTAAACATTAATCATCATGATCGCCTCACCCTCTATCTGCCTCTATACTCTTGTTTTAGCATCTGATCAGATCAGACGTCCCACAGTTTGGATTCTTTTTCTTCATACACAATTCATATTAACTTGTGAACGATTGGTCTTGAGCCGTACAGTACCAGAATAAAAGCTCAAAGCTCCGTGACCTTCCTATCGGTATATATACTAGTATCACGCTCGCGGCTCCATTTAGTCGACTTCTGAGTGATCGGTGACCAACATGTGTATGAGACAGGTGAGTGTTGAAAAGCTCTATTTGTTACCTTATCAATGGTTATCCACTGATAAGATTTATGTCTTGGGGGCTTAGTCTCAAAATTCCCTTTAAGTTTTCCCTCTTAGAAGGATCATAAAAATATACCGGCATAGTCTACCGGCAGTATTGAAGAATGAAGATATGAAAATAGTGCCCTAATTTTTGTGTGCTGGTGTTTATAAGTTTAGGTATGTTAGTCTTTAGAGGTGCGCGTATTGTAAAAATTAGCACCTCAGCGTGTGCGATTTCAAACTGGTCATAAAATTGACGGCATAAAGTTCGAAATCGCATGCACTTCGCAGTGGCGCTTGCGATCGTCGTAACATGTGAATTTGCAGTTTTTTAATGAAAACCAAAGATAATTTTGAAAAAACACTTATAGACATCGCTCAAGCAGCTGTTGACTTATCTAATTTCCATCCCATTGTGTGTCTTCGAAACCCCGACTCAATCTTAAAAAGTTAAAGGTAGGTTTGAGATTTTTTATCAATAAAATGTTTTAATATCGTGTTTTTTTGATTATAGCAAATCTCGGATATATAATGTCAATGTGTACTCTCTCAAACTCAAATGTACGGTACTTGTAAGTACCTTGACAGTTGACAACCAGCTACTCGTAAGTTTGTTACCTTTATATGAGGTCGAGGTAGCTTTGTCGCTCGAAATCATTCATTCAATTACATAACGTATGTTCTCTAAAAAAATACCCACTCGACAAAAAAGAGCTTTTCATTTCACTGAAAGTTTATTTTTATGCTTCTCAGAAGCGAGTTTGTTATACACTGCCGATTCTCATTCGAACCATTTAAATTATTTGATGAGCAAGCAGTGATACATGACATCACAGTTTTCGTCTAAGCACAATTTTGATGTTCCATTTTCATACTTGCATGGTAGGTATCTAAAGATACTATTGGCTACTGAGTTAATGTTTTGGTGAGATATCTTAATGTTTCATTCAGCAGCTCGTATCATACGTCGTTTTTAACCGACTTAAAACAGGAAGAGGTTCTCGGTTGTGTGTTTTTTTTTACTTTACTGAACAGTGTCAAATGCCGAATTTCAACAGTCTTGATCATTGTTCTATGAGCCTGCTTCCTCAATAGCTCGTGACTTCTAAATAATTAGTGTATGACGTCATGATAGTATAATCCTTGAAAGAGAGCCTAAAGTTACAACTGTCATTATTTTGCAGCTTAAATACCAACCGGTTGGACAATAATCCAATCTAGCTGTATTGAATACTAGCAGTTACCCGCGACTTCGTACGCGAGTACCGTTTCCGTGTACATTATTATCTGTGCGTGTACCGAGCGGATACTTCTTTGAGAAACTTGACATTACACCGAGCCTGTACTCGAATGTCAAAAGTTAGTCGTTAGACCAAAGAGGTAGTACTACGTCCTGTCAAACTGACGTAACATGACATGACATCATCCTCTTGCTAAATTGGCGCTGCTAATCCCGTTCGTTCATTTTATCCTGTAGATCCTGTTAATTATTCGGGATAAAAAGTAGCCTATGTGTCAATCCAGGTTACGAACTATATATATGCCAAGTTATATCCAAGTTGGTTCAGTAGTTTCGACGTGATTGAAACACAAACATCCAAACATCTTAATATTAGTAGGATAGGATATTATATTAAAAGTACCTGTGACACCTTACAGGAGACGTATTCTGTGAAAATGCTCGGTGAGGCAATTGGCAGAGGTTGTCGCTTAACATCAGGTGGGCCATAGCTTTTAATAAAATCTATTACATTTTGTTTTGCCTTGCGAAAGGAAGAGCATAACATTGTTGTCAAAAAATATATGGCTCAGTCTGACAAGTTACTTTTTTTATACAACTTAATGATGGAATAAGCCGATGGCCCACCTGATATTAAGTGGTAAACACGTCTACTGAAGTTTACTTTGTGATGCATTGCACGGCGCCCATCAATCTGAGACATGGTGTAATTGCTAAAAGATCATTGTAACTTTAATTTAAAAAAAAATGGATTTTGACTATGGTAAACCAACTGACATTCGATAGTTGAATAGGTTTTATATAGATAAAAGATAATATACTAAACTTCTCCATAGGTATTGTTCGCTGGTGCCAAGGTTTAGTGCCTACTAAATGATAATGCACCTACTTAAGTACATAGTAATGTCAGCTGTATGTTTGCTGACATTTAGTAGGACAAAGCCTTGACCAAGAGATTGGTTCCACTATCTAGGGAAAAAATTTACCTTCATTAAAAATTCAAGAGAACAAATTAACTTTATATGTATGGCTTTCAGATTGCCGTTTTGCTGTGCATCGGATGCACATTCCTCCTGGCTGTAGCCTTACCTGATGGTGGGGGCAGCCCGCCTCTCCCAGGTCCAGGACTCTCTTATGGTATGTTGATATACCCATTAGTGTGTTAGCAAAAAAAAACATTTTGATTCAAACAAGTTTTTTGACCAAAAAATGCGTAGCAAAATTTTTTTTTATTTTTACCAAAATTGATCACATTATGAACATCAAAAAAAAAATCAAAATTATATTTTTTTGCTGAACCTTTGCATTGTTATTCTCTAGACCGATTCTGCATAATTACATTTTGTGAGTTTATATTTTTAAAATGTTAATGAGCGAGCGAGAAGTTTATAGATTTTATTTTTTGACAAGAAATAAAAATTAATGCTTAGAAAATAGACCATAAGATATCCCTGTGAAGCTATACCGATTTTGGTTTTGTTTTTTTGTTTGAAAGGTGAATTTGAAAGGTGATAAAAATCGGTCCAAGATTCGGGGGTTTTGAAATTTTTCGTTTAATTTCTTGTTGTATAACTTGATAATGATTGACTTCTACTTTTCAGGTGGAATTCCCTACGGGAGTATGAGCGGCAACGTCGCAGAGTTCTACAGGCGACGAGCGTCACCTAGCGGTCGTAGCCCGAACTATTTCTCACACTCGTCGAATGACTACGCACCGATTGAGCAGTGGCTGCGATAGATGGCGCTAGTATTTCTTACTCCATATATTTCAATCATAGTTTTTTTTTATTTTTGCAGTAAATTGTAAAGCAGAGTTTTTTACTTTAGCTAGATTTATACATTTTCAGCATAGTTTTGAACCTAGCTTTTGCCAATTTTTTGGGCACTAAAATCTTAAACATGAAAGAAATTGCACACAGTGAACTAAGTACGGCTGATTTAATTCATAGATATTTCATACGAAGATACTAAATAGACTTAGATTAGACTAACTCAGTCATCTACCTACTAAAAACACTTTTAGTTGTAAGTATTTTTAAGTATAAGTAAGCTTTTCTTTCGACCAAAAACGCCACAGTTTTATTTGCTCTATGACTTATAGGATCCAGAAAAAACGTGCTAATTTTATAACAATGATAGCCGCACAATAAAAACATGAAAAAGGAAGACCCATTTTTTACAATCTTGCGTTGATAATTCTTTATTTACATATGTAATTAATAAGTTAATTAATTTAATTAAGCCTGAGTTTGTGCCTATCAAAAGGTTTTAGCTAGTTTCAATGTAATTACATGCCACTTATCGTATGTGACAAAAACAATGTTTTCCGTTGTTACAACTACAAGTGAATAATACATTGTAATAGCCACTTCAATGGAGTTCCCATTGTCATAGTTACTATTGTTTTTGAAGCCCTAATATGCTGGCTGTTAGCTGAGAGTTCTTTTAGATTTATATTGCATCTATCACTTTGACTTGTTAAAACTCTGTTCAAGATACACAGTAATACGAGCAGCATCACTATTATGGCTATTATAAAGATTCTTCCTGTTATTGGCACTTGCATGAAAACAAAACGAGATGACAACGGATTTAGCAGGCCTTACCTAGAAGAATTTTAGGAGACCGATATGAGAAAGACTATACTCATTGAATATAAATATAAATAAATAAATATATTCATGGACATTTCACACGACGCCCTCTAGTCCCAAACTAAGCAAAGCTTGTAATATGGTAACTAGATGCTGATAGAATACTTATATACTTTTTTTTTGTAAATACATACTTATAATACATAGTCACACCCAGACATAGAACAAACATCTATGTATGGCACACACAAATGTTTGTTCTTGGTGGGGATCGAACCCACGACCCACAGCACGGAAGGCAGAGCTATACCGACTGAGCTGTGACGCCTGCCAAATATATCTTTTATCGTACGTCTTCTGTGTGGCCATTAGTGCAATATTGACAAGGTCAAACACATTGCTTGAAAATCAGTCACTAGGTCTTTTGTCACGCATCGAGACACACCTACCATCCATTACGTATAAGTAGTACTAAGTAGGTACTGTGCGTAATTATAAGTAATCCTTCTCATTATTTTCTGACTGAAAACCAGCGCTGCTTTGCCTCTGCAGAGCTGCACAGGGACCTTTTTGGCACATGTCAACGCTGGTCAACACTCACACACATCTGCCTTCATGCCTGTGTTGTGTGCCAAATGTCTTTGTCTCTCTCTATCTCTATTTTGCTATAAGGTTTCTTAAGAGACTGAAAGAGAAGAACTGTTATGGCAACTGTCAAACAATAACAACAACCCTAAATAACAGAAGAATACCCTAATATTTGTATTTTGATTGAACTGAACTAAATCGTTCTTGGAACTAAATCTTGGAGCGCCGCCGGCCGGCGGTGGCGGCGTGGCGCTCATATTTAATTAGACCATAGTTTACAAACCTGTTCATCTGAACGTATACTTGGGTCATTAAAAGGTGTTTGACCTCTGTGGGAAATCCTATGCAAGTTACTCGCTCCCATACAAATAGCTATCAAGATACCATAAAGTATCCCGTGACATGACACTAGACACTAAATGCCAGGAGTGACCATTTTAATGAGTCGTTTGGCTAAAGGTGCGTTCATGATTCAATTTCTAAGAGTTTTTTTTTCCTTTTCTACGTACAGAGCACCGGTGGTCTAGTGGTAGCGACCTCGCCTTCCGATCCTAAGGTTGTGGGTTCATTGCAAGGTAAGTAGCATGCGACAAACTTAGACCAAGTATTTATTAGCAAAGTTAAATGTAAATCTCTGATTCAAACGTAACGTTATTAGGTTTGATTTATGATTGGACTAAAATTACATTTCCGTGCAAACGTGTGCCTGACGTGCTATGTAATTTTGACAACTAAAACCTACCGAAACCACGATTTCGAGGTCGAGTCAAGGCGAGGGTTATTCGAGGTAGCGACTAAGAACACGATCAATGACCACACAGCAACCAGTGTCGTCACACTAAAACAGCTTTATAACCTCACCCAGACATGAATGAATCTCTAGGCGTCATAAAAAAACGTCATTTTGTATTCTACTGACGTTCCTTCGGTATTTTGTGACGCATTCTGCAAACAAACTGTATTATACAATAGTATTCAGTTCAGATAACAGAGATTAGGGTCGTTATCCACCTCTGCTATGATATAAACTACAATTTTATTTCCTAACTCATTAGGATTGACATTGAATTTAACAAAACTCCCTATAATTTGATACTCTGACACTTGCTTGCTTGTCAGAAAAAGGGTAACAGCTGGTAAGTTTAGTGAACGAATGACTAAAAGCGCTCCTATTCAAAAACCCTGTTTATAAAGTGGCTTGATAAATATTCTGACTTTCATGTCAATGAAAAGAGACAGCAGTCCCCTACACCCATGATTGCCAATCGATAGTATCAATAAACTTAAGGTATCAACGAAATCACGTTTTCGGATGTAGACAATCAGAAGACAAATGATTTTATCGGCTATTTTCAGCTTTTTGAGCTCACGAGCTTAGTGACAAAATATTCTATGTAAGGCGATATATTTAAGATCCTTTCTTTAGTGGATTACGGGCTTTAAATCGAATGAAAGGTGATTTTGTTGCCATTCTTCACAGTTATTTAGCTCCTGTTTCGGGAGCATTGTTTGATTTTGGGACATAATTTTGAGTGACGAGAATATTGGATTTTTATGAGTGGGTACCTGTATTGTTTTTAAATCACGCACGTGGAATGACATGCGAATGATACATATTAGTTTTTGGTATTCTGTGTCTTTAGCACTTTTAAGCCAACTTCACAAAACGGAGGTCGATGTTACAGAATTTTAGGTTCTGTAGGACATTTTAGGACATTTTCGCAGTTTTTACTTTTTTCTATAAGTACTTTGCTCGCTATCAAATCACACAATGTATTGTAGATCACAAAAAAATACCTATAAATGTTACTTCTTCTTGCGATGGCGTCGTTACCGTAATATTTTTCGAGATATTTCAAGGAAAATTATTGAGATTGGTTCTTCTCAAATCACCTACTGCCCCCGTATGCCAATCTTTTGCTGTCAAGTTATATTTCACTGCCCAGTGTAATTTCTTTAGGTCACGTGGTACAATTTTGTACCACGTGATCATTCTTTTTAGACATTTGACAGCAAAATATGCGCGAAAACAAATTAAATGACATCATAATGTCACTATTTAGTCACAGAATAACTATGAGTTAGTATGAACTGACCATGATTTAAAACTTTGCAGTTCAACTTTGATTGGCATACCAATGCTGGACAATACTGGACATGTACTCTTTGTGATAGGTATATTTCCCTCTTGTCTATAGAATGTACGTACATTGTTCCTAATATCAATGTCACCGTGGTAGATGGAGAAGCAATTGTCTAAATACAGTGATGGAGCCATGTCAATGACAGCCCTAATCACAAACCGCGGCCTCACGGAAGGAAGGACGTCCGTTTTCCGCTAGATTCAGAAAAAGCGGTGGACATGATATAGCGGAGACGGTAAACTGACGAAGGTGAGACAGCTTTATGTCTCAGAGTGATGGACGTAGTACAATGCATCACAAAGCACGTCCTCAGTAGACTCAGTGAGGCAATGCATTGTTATAGGCAGATGTAACAGCTTAAACCGCGAAGTCCACATAGGCCTCTCCCTTACATATCTAGGAATAATTAGTTGAGACCTTCTCTTTCTCTATCTACCGGTAAAATCAAAATATCTTTGTATCTATGGTATTATGATCGTAGTGAACTAGTGACCCAGTTGACCTAATGTAATCACCTTTTTATGCAATAAATTAAAAAGAAAAACATCGTGAGGAAGCCCACGGTCTAAACCATGTCTGCAAGGAGGACCTAATAAGCGTATGAGTTTCGTCTAATAAGCAAAGATTAAAAATCCTGTAATTTAAATAATTCTCGAATTCATACTTGATACTCAGGTCACAAAATTTACAGATGCAATGAAGTGTAAAATTGCTTATATATACTCATAAATTGCTGTTGATGGCTGACTGACTATACAAATTAATTAAGTAATGTTAATTATTACCGGTATTTATTTATTATGCATTTTTGCATGAAAAAATTTACATAGTGCGATTGTAATTCTCGAAATCATTGTTTAAATGGTTAAACAAAATTATTTTACTGAATAAAATATGAGTTAATTGACTTTTCAGTTTCTCTACAGAAATATCTGTACATGTAAATTACGGATACTACGAGCTATCATTGAATGTACTTACATTTTGAAACTGACATTTAGAAGTTGCTGACTGGTTGCTATCTAAATTGATGGTAACCCCATTGCTAGGACGTACTGCAGAAAGCTGCAGATGGTTATGACTTATTTTAAAGATCCTGTTATAAGCCTGTTCATTGAAAACAAGCTTAAGGGCAAGGTACCCATCAAAAACACTGGATGTCCTTGTAAAGATACCAGACTAGGGAGAATTCACATCTTGCAATGGTATAACGGATTGTTTGCGTAGTAAGCGACTCTAGGGATCAATGTGTTCTAATTTACATAGTTCGTAATATACCGTTCGTTTGTAATCTTACTGGTTCGTTCTTGGTCACCTGTTATAGGCTCATGAGAGACCAGCTCCCTCAAAATTTGTAATTTGATTTATTTTAGTCGTCATCATCATCATTACCATAGCAGCCTGTGAAAGTCTTTTGGTAGATATAGGCCTCCACATCTTTAACGGGTCCAATTTCATTTAGTACGGCTCTTCAAGTAACCATTTGATTAAAAACTGAACATTCCAAAAATTTTATGTCACGTTTCAAACTGATAGACGCAGTGCAATGCCCCGCAAGGCGCATCCTCAATAGACGTGCTCAGTGAGACAATGCAGAGATTATCACTAACATCAACAAAGTGATAAATAAAATAAATAAATATTCAGGGACATTTCACACAACACCCCGTAGTCCCAAACTAAGCAATGCTTGTAATATGGGAACTAGATGGCTGATAGAATACTTATATACTTTTTTTTGTACATACATACTTATAATACATAGTAACACCCAGACATAGAACAAACATCTATGTTTTCCACGCACAAATGTTTGTTCTTGGTGGGGATCGAACCCACGACCCACAGCACGGAAGGCAGAGCTATTACCGACTGAGCTGTGATGAAACAAGTATAAATAAAATCGATGTGAGAATGCAATGTTGGAGTCCATATCAATATGTTCAATATGTCAAGCTATTTTTATCATAAACCGGAGTTGGAATGCCAGCCGCTTGTGATTCCCCGTGGATGGAAGGCAAAGCAGGGATGAGCTGATGTTAGAGTACGTGCCTTCATTATACCACCAAAGTCCGGGTTCTAGAATAATAAGTGTGGGATAAATAGGCGTAGACTAAAAAGTATTTATTGACTGTGAGTCTAATGTGCGCCATGGAAATATCCTGTGCCTATTTCACCAAACCGTACCAAAAATTTTATTGCGTGTTGCGGACAAAACATACATTATGTGCATTGTAAATCGAGATATCCTGTGTCAGTTTTACCTACTCATATTCTGCGCAAAAAATCCTAATGAAAAAAAACCAAGCACACAAAAATAGAATAAAATAGGTTTAGTATGGGGGTAGACCCCTTATACTAAATCTATTTTATTAGATTCTATTTTTTTATGCCCTATAAGGCATCTGATCCCGGAATCAGATTGAAGTAGAAACCGATCCCGAATTGTTTTGTAATCGAATGCCAGGATTCGTTTCCAAAATAAAATAACTAAATATTTCTGGATCCTGGGATGCTAGTAAATTAAATATAGCATGAGTCTTAGTAGTCTTCAAGGGAAGAAGGTTTTTCACTTTATTTTGAACCCTTAGAATGGATAAGTCAACACCGTCGTGCAGAGGAAGCGAGCCAGCCATCCGTGTGGCTCTAGGACACTTCATCGTATAAAACCAACGAACACCGCACCTGCCTCATAGTCAGTGTGGTGTGTGTGCTGGTCAACCATGGCTGCTGGGAAAGTTAGTAGATTTATCTCATTAATTACCTTTTGAATTTTGTATTAATTAACTTTATTAATTTCATTTTAAACCAAATTAAACCAAGGTTTATATTAGAAGCAGTTATTGTTTTTGGTTTGTTTACTTTTGATATGAAATTAATGAAGGATTGATTGATTTAAAAATTGATAAACTATAACTATTATTACTACTAAATTTTTGAGTAATTACAAAATAATTTAATCAAAAAGGCTGTTATGTGAAAATGTAAAAAAAAACTTTAGTTCAATTTTATTGTATTTGTTACTCGATATCAATTTTAAGTTTTTGTGTGCGAAGATTACAGCTGATTTTTTTTTAAAACCTAAGTACTGTTATTTTTTAAAACCAATTCAGTAAAAGTTGGTTGGTAAAAATTACCGATTGAAAATTAGCATACCTGTAACCTTGGTACCCTCAGCGTATTGTCAATTTGGTCTGCAATACTGAGTGATTTGATTATACCCCATGCGAAGGGTAATTGGGTCACAATGTTACTAAATAATAGACGATTTCATGACCCACCTACTCAATAATTACTGGTACAGTTGAAGTATTCAATTTATGATAAGTAAAAAAAAACTAAAAATAAAATTCCATATGCTTAAAAGGTGTTGAAACAGAAAATAACGCTGTTATTATTTTCTCTCTTCTTTTGTTTTCGAAAATAAAAACTTTAGACGTAGACCAAATTTTAGACCTCGGTTCATATTAATTACTAGTATAGTTAGCAACATTAGTAAATAATGATGAGACAATTTCAAAAATATTATATAACTGAAAACTAGGATTTTTCCATTATATTTTCAACTATGATTAAAAACCTAAAATTAGTATTTAGATAACAAAATATGCCTAGAGCTAACAGTAAACAATTAAAAAATTCTGTAAAAGTGATCAACTTATAATATTGATTGTACGTACTAGTAAATATTTAAAGAATAATAAAAAACCTTTTTGGTCTAGATTTCTAGAAAATACATACGCGTCCAGAGCAACTTTACATTATCCTTTCATGATTTCAGGACATTATTTCAACAAAGTAAACTCTATATCAACAACTGCTTATTTCGTCATTACTCAAAAACTATCAACAATGACTATAATAAAACTCTTCTTCAGATAACCTTCTTCACGACCATCCTGCTACTGATAGCAGCGGCCCTGGCAGCACCTGTAGAGCAACCAGAAGTCAAAGAGGAGCTAGTACCTTCTGAGAAGGATGACCTGAAAACTGAAGCCACCCATTGGGGAGGACACTGGGGAGGTTATGGAGGTAGGTAACAGAATAACAAAAAAAATACTGATTTATTCAACTTTAATAATGGAACAAGCCAATCGCCCACCTGTTGTTAAGTAGTATTAATCACTGCCTGTAACGATGCATTGCCTCATTGAGCACGTCCACTGAGGAAGTGCACTGATATTCATGCGACTGTTATATCTCAAGTAAACAAAAATTTAGAGATGCTTATAGACGCTACGTACTACGCGTACGTACTACGTACTACGTACGTACGCTTATAGAAATAAAAACTTTTTTTTTACAATTTGGTAGACTTTTTAACTTAAATCTCACCTAAACTTTTTTAAAGGATATTATTTATGTAATTTTTTAATAAACAAACAAGCTTGGAATGCACTAGCACCAACTCAAACGTTATTTGAAATGTAGTGTGTGTTTTTTAGGTACTAAAAGCTATTTCGAGTAATTAGCATAATTTTAGATCATATTTGTCTCCTAGGTAGATTTGTGAGCAAGACTTGTTGGAAATCGTAAAAACTTTTGATTAATATTGTTGATTTATTTTAAAACCAACCAACAGGTCACGGGTACGGCGGATACGGCGGATACGGTGGATACGGCGGGTACGGATACCCCGGTTACTACGGTAGTAGCTGGGGCTGGCCGAGCTACGGGTACGGCGGGTACGGCTACTGGCCGTACGGTGGGTACGGCGGGTACTACGGTAACCACGGGTATTGGTGGTAGGATTACTTAGAACTAAAGTTGTGATAATAGATACTTATACATTGAATTACCCCGAAGACCACCACCATCATTTTCATTGAAAGTGCAATCGAATTTACATATTTTTACTGAAAATATTGCATATGATTTTAGTAAAAATATATTCACGATAATTTCGATGATAAAGCTGTAATTTGAAAATGAACATACATTTTGTTAAAAAACTTGCCAATCCACTAAATGTAAAAAAAAATGTTTATTTAAGACTGTGCACGTGATTGTATAAATAAGTTTAAGTTGTGTTCTTTTAAATATATAAGTAAGTTTTTTATTTAATTTATTTTGTTCTATTCATCGTATTTTTATTTAGTTTCTACAATATTATAAATTGATATGTTTATCACATATGATATATGTTGTAATGTCTATTCGTTATTGTATTAATATTCAAAGTGTAAATCCCAAAAGAGCATTGTACTTATTATAGTGTAACACAATGCAATAGTTCCTTAATCAAATGAATACAACGAGTACAATTTATTGTTCTAGGACATATATAAATTTTGTTTTATCTTTTATCATTACCATTATAATGATTACAGTGTTTTCTTAAATTTATTTTTAATTTTCACATCATCATTTTAATTATTCTCATCTTAATGTATTTTTAACTTCATTTCGTGTATTCTGTTTTCATTTTAATCATCATTATTTTAAGTATTTATGTTATTATTTAGATAAACGGTCTCATTGTCACTGCCTTTAATGGTAATTATTCATTTAAATATTATTTAAATCACTATGGTAACAATAAATGTATGTATGGTTAAAAAATATTGCTTGGTTTTTTTTACAAAACATTTACATACTATACTTAGTAATAAATGAAATATTAATGAACGTTTCACATAACCCCACCTAATCCCAAACTATAAAAACAAAAATTAACTTAGACTGAGTATTAAATCGTCTATCAAACACAATTTATTTCAGTAAGCTAGCATTCATGGTTTTAAAGATATTCAAGTTTTTATAGATGGCCCTGAATTTTTGCTCTCGACTGTAGATGAAAAATGAAATTCTATCAAAGATAATAAATACACTATACTTGGTTGTTTGGACTAGTACCAGCTTCGTCAACAACATGTCTAGATAGAACCCTACTATTGAATATATACCGGTGAGTCTAGATTACTTATAAATTTGACAGAACTCCAAGTTGAAATGTCCCTAAGTACCTTATTAGCGTGAACAAAACGTAATCATTTTACTGCCTCAAAATCACACGCGTGTAATTTGTATACTTATGTGATATTTCGCCATACATTGTTATAAAGGTAGCTACTACTATGCTATGCTATCTTTGACAGACGCTGTGCTAAAAGAATGCCAGAAGTATCATTGATAGAGTCTACTTAATGTCTGAAGTCAAAAGTTTTCAATCAATGCATTCTACCTGTCATGACCTATGCTGTCGAAACGTGGATACTAACTTAGGGCTGTCATAAGCTAAAAATCGCTAAAACCAGCTATGCTCTGAATTTCTCTCAAGGATAAAACCGGAAACCGAGTTCTAAGACAGATAATCAAGGTGGTCGATATAGCTCAGAGGATTATCAAGCTAAAATTGCAGTGGACTGGCCATGTTTGCCGTAGAACCGACAATCGCTGGAGCAAACTAATACTCAAATAAACACCACGTTTAGACAAGATGGGGCGACGATTTGCGAAATGTAGCGTAAACAACACTGAATGAGAAGAGCCGAAGACTGGACCCAATGGCGCGTCTTGGGAGAGACTTACGTCCAGCAGTGGACCATTATTAATGATGATGATAGTTTACGGGTAAACGACTGGTAACTATGTAATCAATAGATACTACCCTTATGTAAGTACATATATATCTATCAAGACAGCAATTAAGTGGACAGTCACAATACAAGGAATCACGCACATTATTGTATGCAAAAACGGTATTAGCTATCAAGGCGATAGAGTGAGAAAACTATTGATTGGTTTGTTACTGAGAAACAAGCAGTTACATACATATAGCATACATATAGCTAGCTAGTTCGATTATGTTAGTGATATTATTAAAACGAATTAATGAATTAAATCAAATAATTGATAAAGGAGTAAATAAAGAGATAAAAATAATTTAGATTTGATTTTGGTTATAGTACCTAAGTATTTAAAAAATTACGGGTGGATCATTTTTATCTGTGCTGAGCGAATTCAACAATATGCAAAAATGCATTGTCTCACTCAGCAGCTTCACTGAGGACGTACATTGTACTGCTCTAAGACAGGTGCCAGTCATGTGTATATTTTTGCCCTTCAAAATGGAAAATAGTAGTGTAAACATCTCTGCTTGGCGGCTGAATGGAGAATACATCAACGTCACTAGAGAAAATTATAGCTTTCCTTAGCCTGAATGAATTATAGATATCCTGAAGGTTGGAAGGTTGGTATGGAAGTTTTTTTTTCCTCGAACGAATATTTTTTTTCCTCTGTTATTACTTTCATCATAGAGCAAAAATAAGATAGATACATAGATTTTGAAGTATTAAATAGTTCTTATTAAACTCCTGGGTACTTTATTAAATTAAAAAAAAAAATCTAAGTGATGGCGCGTTGATGTCTTTTGAACGTAGAACGTGAACTCTCGCGCTAAGTATAAATCAGCGCCATCTATATTTTGCTTCGAAAACTAAAATAGAAGGCTAATACCTTTTTACGCTGGAATTACCTAGCTTAGCTGCCGCTGGGTAACATTCGCTAGTAAAAACGGATGAAGTAGCTTACTCAGTACAATTATAGATGGCGACTCTAGCTAGAGGTGCCTATTTAAATACAGCCAGGTTAAAAAAACTTGAAAAAAATTAAGCATTCTGATATTTATGTTTGTGATGGATAAAAAATACAAAACTACAAAAATACAAAATTTGTTGCGAACACATATTTTATTTCAAACTGACACATTTTGCACACGTAATATGTTTAAATACCTATTCAAAATTATAATTAGCATTTACTTAAATACTCTTTTACTCTTTTTAAGTGTTACCAAAACTTTATTGCTCATTTACTTAGAGAAGGTCAACTACTTTTGCATTCTTTTTACTTCAAATGATCGCATTCTAACGACTTTTTATAAGATTTTTTTGGTTTTAATATCCATCCTTAATATGAGACCTAAGACAATAATTTGAATCTAAAAGGTAATTCTCTTAGGCCAGGTTCCACCAACTTCGAATAACGCTATTTTTTATATTAAAATATTTCTGTCCGTGTTTTAAAGTAGAGACGAGTAGAGTAGAGACAAAAAATTCTGAAAATATTTTATATCAAAATATTTTATCTATCCTGGTAGGTAGGTGACCAGGTACCTCCTATCTACCTACCTACTTTATTCTACATCCTTTAAGCAAATAAAAACAGTTGCAAATGGTTTGTTTTGAAAATAGTTTATGAAAACTATAAAGTTAATTGTATCGTCATAAAAAAATATATTTGAAATATGTTTAAGATTAAAAATATTTTAGTTGCTAAAATAATAACAGCCAAAAATGCTATTGTAATTCAAATTATCAATCTAAAATTAACTAGATCGCCATAAAAAAGTCGTCACTTCCTCGAAAACGGATTTTACGACTCAATTCAGAAAGATTGACATTAATTTTAAATTAATTTAGCCGTAAATTATATTAGTTTTTCAAACGCACTAATAATGTCAACTGTGACCTTTGTAGGAACCTATATGGAATGTAAAATAGCAGGTTTTATTGCAAAAATTTTCTTTTATCAATCTACTCGTATGAATGAAATAATAGTGTACAATTTTGTTTAAATTTTCTGGAAATTATTTATATTTATTATTATTTATATTTTACACATCAATATGATTCGTATAGTTAATCTTGGAGACACTAATAAACAAATTGACAGAGAAGTACTAACTACGAGTAATACAACAGCAGAATTTCAAATTCTCAAAGCAATGCATAATAATATAAAAATGCATAAAAACATTTTTGTTGTGAGCCCAACCTTCTCTATGCAATTCATCAACATTAGAATATTTACAAAAGTAATTTTTTTGACGTGAACTTTGCTTTCAGAGGGCAAGGTCCAATTTTCATCAGCACGTCAGCTCGGCGCCGCGCCGGTTCATCTCTAAATACCGAACTAATGTGACCTCGCTTCCGGAAAGGTCACCGAGTTTGACCTTAGACCGACAAATTTATTCTCAGCGAGATTTTAACCCAGTGATGACATCTGATGTTGAACGTGGGTGTATTCTGAAGACGCTCGACAAAGTGACAAGGGTTCTTCTAAAAGATGTCAAGTGTTTGTGTCTGCTTCTAACAGACTAATGCTTAGGTTTTTTAAGAACCTTTGGCCGTCATAATGAGAGGACAAATCAGTCTACGATATTCTGATAAGCATCGACTCGTCAAGCACAGAGCATCGAATAATTCGGCCCATTCGAGATTACAGCCATATGCAATGCAATGCAAGGAAAAGTCTGTTTATGTGTACAATCGCTCATAGTCATCTTATGACGGTTGCATTTTTATGAAAACTGTGGCTTTACGACTAAACTTAGCTAGAAGGTACTACAAACTAGATTTGGCTACAATTGAAGTAGTTATTAAACATACCTAATGATGGAAATGACTGTTCTAGATAGATATGCTAAACTTTTTTTACCTTGGGTAATGTACCTAGATCAGTAGCATTTTTATTTCAATAAGATTATATAAATACAACTAATATAAAAACCGGTTTGATTTTCAGATAGGTTTGTTCAATAATCAGGAAAAACCTGGACAACGAAACCCCAAAATAGAAATATGTAGAAGTGGATGGAAAAAGGCGAAGCCAAAGGGCACACATATCTAACATCACATTAACAAAAACAACATAACAATCAGTGAATATACAGACGATAAATCTAACAAGAGACTAAATAAAACTTGTACTTAGATATTTATATCGATCGATGTCAGCGTGCAATATGGTTATTTTCTCGAGTGGTTTTCAGAATGAGAATGCGACCCGCGGGTCTATTAAATGCGCAGGTATTGGTTTGTTCAATTTCAAAACATTTTCTACTTGCTATGAAATTTAAATAATTAGTTTTTTCTCAATATCTTACATTCATCTCAAGGGTAATAGGTATTGCTTCAATATTACTATCATTTAAAATCTGTTATCTGTTAATCTACTGGCATTAAGATTATTGTGTGATAGTTTTAATTAATTATAGTACCTACCTAATGTTCCATGTATTTAACATTTTAATAGTGCACCCATTCGTAAGATTGAGTTCTGCAATAAAAAGAACATTCAAATTTTTCTACGAATATTTCAGCCTCATTGATTAACATGAATTAAACAATACAAAATGCAACGTTCAAATTCTTACTTTACGATATTTTTATGTTAGTATTATACAGCTTTGTTATACCTAATTAGGTTTTTCAGAGTTCAGCACATCATGAAGAGAAAACGGAAGACGTGATTTACATTTTTTTTTGTAAATACATACCTATCTACATAAAATACATAGTAAAACCTTGACATAGAACAAACATCTATGTTTGCCACGCACAAATGTTTATTCTTAGTAGGGATCGAACCCACGACCCACAGCACGGAAGGCAGAGACATATCGATTGAGCTTTGACGCCTGTCATATTCATTACACGTTTCTTCGGCTTTATTCATGGCTGTATAGCGCCATCTAGCACGCTGCATGTAATACATCTATAATATGCGCCCGAACCCCGACAGATGGCACTGTCGCGAAACAAATCCTAGATCGCGCAAACAAAGTTATAGCTGAGTTTGAAAATACTTTCTAACGGTCTCCGAGCCAAGGGTCGCTCGGCACGAAAAATCCTTCCTTTTTCAGCAGTTTGTTACAGCAGAGCACTCAGTTTTTATCCTTCATATCGACAGACGATTTTACCAATGTGATGTGAAGTGATTTATTTGAATAGTAGGTAGTACACTTATTATTATAGTCAAATCAGTAGAGTCAGACCATCAAAATATGTAATTCAGTAAATAAATTCTGTTCATGACTTCAGATCCCAAATCCCAAAACGAAGTCTCTGATTGTTGTTGTTTTTATAGACATTGAACTTTGACTTCTTTGTTATTTCATTCTGATATTTTAGATAATTAATTTATTATTCTATAACTTCATTAATCGAATGTAGGTTAAGCGTGGGAGGCCATTATTATTCTAATTTGTGTAAATAAGAAGAAAAAGAATAATGGCCTGTAGAATCAAATTCTAGCTTTGTTTGGAGTGGTTGAAGAAAAACCAACATCATTTTCTGCCTAATAAATCCCACTGCTGGATGTCCCACGTAGACGTTCCGCCATGGGATTATGTAACCACTCAAAGTCATTAGTAACTAGGTACTATGCTACCACCTACCACACCACTTCAAGTTGAAATACAAATAATTTCTGCGAGAAAAAAACATCTACAATGGTAGATACTTGATACCTACATGTTTGTATATCACCACTTCAAATTATTCAAATACAATATTAGATTTTTTTATAACACCATTAACCATAATATTTGGCATTCTGACCTATTCAATAATCTTCGCAATAGCTTCAATCTCCTGCCTCATTTATCCTACATATAATTATAATACATAATTATGATTACATACAAGAATGTTAGGTATGTAAAAAATGCAATACGCACTTCTGTTTCCTTGAACGATTACAAAATAATGTTTGCAATTACTTAAGTATTAATTTATTAATAAAAAAATAGTAGGTACATCTTTTTTTGGATGTTGAATGGTCGCGGTCCGGTCCAAGTTTGGAAAAGTGTAAAACCCTTAACAGCCACGCACACTAGTGGTCAATGCGGCCATGACAGCGTAGCGGTGACTTGTCAGGGTTCAGAAAAAAGAGTAGCAATTAAAAAAAACACAGAAACAAGGTAAACGTATACGGCTTATAGATATTAATATAATAAATAAATACTGATGGACATTTCACACGACGCCCTCTAGTCCCAAACTAAGCAAAGCTTGTAATATGGGAACTAGATGCTGATAGAATACTTATATTTTTTTTTGTAAATACATACTGATTATACATAGTAACACCCAGACATAGAACAAACATCTATGTTTTCCACGCACAAATGTTTGTTCTCGGTGGGGATCGAACCCACGACCCACAGCACGGAAGGCAGAGCCATTACCGACTGAGCTGTCACAGCCTGAATATTTGTTTATTAAGTGTAAAAGTAGTAATTGATTTTTTTACCTGTTTTAAGTTTTCGGACCTTTCTTATTACACCCTAAATGTAGTAGGTATTTTTGTCAAAGGCTCAGTATCAGACTAAATCAGGGCCATTCACAACTGACTTTGAAGATAGTCAATAAAGGTGGTTCACAAATCCACAGTAAGTACCACAAACAAACAGACATTGAAACCACATTTACACATAAATTGTTTTGTCATATTTGGAGTCTTTGCGATAATTAAGTTAAAATTAAAAGAGTTCAAGTACAACACGTATTGTAAATAAATACTTAAAAGTATAAATAAATATTCGTGTGTAGTATTCCGATTTAGAAGCTACTGGTGTTTGCTTACCTTACTACGAGTTTCAAATCTATGTGAGATAATCAGCATTTTTGGATGCAAAAGTTTGAGTGACCCAGTCACACCGTAGCACGCTATGTCAATTTGTATACGAAGTAGACTCAGAAGTCTGTGATTTAAAAAAAACTTAGATAGGTAGGTCCTGATGCAAGCTAGCAGTAAAACTCACAGTATTTCATAATTCCATAAACTGGTTAATTATTAATCAATCAAACTTCAAGTTCGATCTTTGACAGCTAACCTTCAAGGGGTCTTCTTCTTCTTAATTATGGCTTCTGCCCGTCATATGAATTCCTGCCAGTGTCAAGTGAATTATTTGATTTATTTGAAATATTATTTAGTCAAGTAGAGTCATTCGTCAAGTCGATTGTCATGATTCCACAAACTTGTCAGCTGAAATGCAGCTGAACCGTAGCTCTTCATTTATTTTAAGCAATTTTCATCGCTACACAAGTCGTTTCAGCTAAGAACCATAGTAGAACTGAACAGAACGTCAACCATTGTAAATTAGTAGAATTGAGCCCCAGTTTGAGTTCAAACAAAGATTTCTCGAGCGGAAATCGATTGTAATCATTTGTAGCTGTACGCGTACGTTTTTAATCGATTTGAAATCGAATTCCATTAGTAAGCACTACGTTTGCATAAGATGACCTCGTCTTCGTTGTTAATACTCAAATCTTCCTCAGATAATAAACGGAGCAACACAGGTACTTATTGGTACAATTGATAGTTATAAGGACTTTATGTACCGTGAAGCTAGTTCTAAGACAATTAATACAAGGTTTCAAAAAGGTTAAACTTGAAATTTCGAAAAGTATTTATTCAAATTGAGCTTGAATTGGCTTTCAGAAATGAAGCTACTTATATTTCGCTATATATTTCCAACGGAGATTTCAAGTTGACTATATGCCTGCTCTCCATACCAGTTAATACATAGGATGTTCATTATTATATTTGCACACATAATATGTTATATAAAGGCCTTTACATCTATTGAAGATGATTTTATACAGCGTCAGGAGGCAACCTATGCCTACACTTAACGGGACGCTGTAGTGCCTGGGACAATGTTTAGATGGAGTAGGCTTGCCCAGCACCTATACCATCCTCTCAGCCTAGTCGGCCTTGCCCACAGGAAAGACAAGGTCAATACGTGCGGAGCTGACTAAGCCGCGGGTTTCCTCACGATGTTTTCCTTCACCGTAAAGCTCGTGTTAATGCGCATATACATTTTTCGAACGAAAAAGGCATTGATGCACGGTCGGGATTTGAACCCACGACCTTCGGATCGAAAGTCGAGGTACAATTCCACTCGGCCAACACGGCTCTTTACATAATATGTACAGTATGTAGAATAAAAATCGCAAATTTTACCAAATTGGCATGCCAATGTTATGAATATAACGAAATGGTTACATAAATAAATATCAAAATATCAAATATTTCGTATTGATCCAAAAAGGTGTGTTAAATTAATTAAAATACTAGTTCTATCACTTAAACTGTATTACGCCATAAAGTCATTCAATTTAACAAACGAAAAATGGTAATTCAAATTATTCTTCATAATGTTAATATCCCCTATAAGTTTCCTTCTGGAGATTTTGAAACTTTTTGTCTCAAATTCAGAGTATCTACTCGTGATCGATCTGAAACAGCATACAGGCTGTTACCTACATAATCTACACTACACATTGGTACGGGACCTAACGGGAGTGACTGCTAGTAGTCTAACCACACTGATCTTCCATTTCATATATTTGATCATCATTGCATCACAACCTTGCCGACTTTTTTACCAAATAAAAGTTAATAAGGCAATGATCTTAGACAAATAATGTCAGCATTTTGTTATTTGTCATCATGCTAATTGATCGAGCGAGCGAAGCGAGCGATATCTTAGTGCCTAATTCACCATCTCGTGATTACGCTATGAATCCGTTATAAATATCTCCGTCTCTACCTTAGACTTGTCAAAGACAGAGATGGGTATAATTTTATCTGACGAATACTTGGAGATGGTGAAACCGGCCCTTAGTGTCAAGTCTTGGTGTAAAAAAATACACTCAAATGCTGAAGGTGCCAATATGGTGGCATTTCAACCTAGTAAATCTTCAATGTAAGAGTGTAGTTGGTTCGTGATAATGACCATGCAAATTGCATTTGTGCAAGACCGGAACTCAAACCCACGACCTTGAGGATCGGAAGCCGGGTTCAAAGCATAGTGCTCTTGAACAAATCAGTATAGAACTTTTTACTGCATTCAGTGGCTAATAGTAATTAACGTGGAGTACTCAGAAATGACTATGAGTTATGAAATATCCTCGTAGCACCAGTTTTTAATTGTCGAGCAGTACCGTCTAGAATAAATGTGACAATCATAAACGTATCGTAACGCTAGCGTATCCGAGATACATTGCGCGGTGACGCTACAACGTTTGGCAGTCAAGCTGGCGTTGACGCGCAATATCATTCGAATACGTTAGGTTTACCTAACACAGGTCATTGTGAGATTTATTTCAGTTCAAACTATTGATTGTTTGATTCAGAGGGGTAATCACGAACAAATCTGACAGTCGCCGCGTTACGTAAACCTAACTTATTCAAGTGATATTGCGCGACAACATCAGCCCGACTGCCGAACGTTATAGCGTCACCGCGCAGTGTATCTTGGATACGCTAGCGTTACGATACGTTCACGATTGTCACATTTAATCGTGATCAAGGCACTGGTCGTTTTGCAGGGGACCTGCAGAGGAGTAAGCTCGGATGGATGTGACAGGTATCATTATCGAAACAAATGCTCGCCGCATTTGATTACTAGTGCTAGAGTACTAGTGCTAGAGGTTCAAATACTGGATCCTCTAACCACATCCTCCTCTATCACTGTTTTTACATCTTTGACATTATAAATGAGTGATTGTGTAATTGTGTATCATTCGAAGAAGTACAAGTGGATCCGTGTCCCAATAAAAAATAATTTTAATGACTATTTTGGTAAAAACCATCGTGTAATGGCATTTATGACGTGTGCCCATGACATTGATCTAAACTTGATAAGATTTCATTGTGGATTTGAAAAAAAATAGTCAGTATTAAGGGCGGCTTGCACCAGAATCGCTAAACGCGTTTAACTCTTAAATAGTATTTAGCGAGTTGTCAAGTCATACAAATACGTCAGATTTAAATCGATTTAGCTGTTAAATACGTTTAGTGATTCTGGTGCAAGACGCCCTTAATGTCTAAAAGATATTATGATAAGTGCAAAAAATAACGCTTCGTAGGGCTGCTTCGTCAAAAAATCTATAAAAAAATTTTGATCTCATTTTAAAATCTTTGTAAGTATTTAGGTCTCTGCCTTTCGTGCTATGGGTAGTGGGTTCGATCCCCACTGAGAACAAACATTTGTGCGTGGAAAACATAGATGTTTGTTCTATGTCTGGGTGTTACTATGTATTATATGTATGGGTATGGGTTTGGCATAATAGCCTTATTGGCAAGCTTTCTGCTTACGGACTCCCAGTTAAATTCTGTTCCTGGCTTGGAGACTTTCTGAGGGAACGATCTATTCGAGTGGTTGTAGATGGCTGCTCTTCAGATCAATTGGCCATTAACGCCGGTGTACCTCAGGGGTCTGTACTATCTGCTACATTGTTCTTGCTGCATATTAACGATCTGCTAATGCCTGGTATCGTTGGGTACGCAGACGACAGCACAGTCGTGGAAAGATATACCTCCAATGCCCAGGCCAGACAGAATGTGGTTCGGCAGGAGAGAGAAGACATGCTGGAGCGCTTGAATTTGAAACTCAAGGCAGTGTCCGACTGGGGTGACACTAATTTGGTCAAATTCAACGCCTTAAAAACCCAAGCATGTCTTTTCTCAGCAAAGAAGAGTCCGATTCTCCAGGCTCCCGTTTTCCGAAATGTATCTTTGCCAATACAGGACCACCTTGAGCTTCTAGGTGCCTCACTATCACCTGCTCTTAACTTCGGCTCGTACATCGAGTCCAGGGCTAAAACGGCTTCTATGAAGCTGGGTATCCTAAATGGAGTGCGTCGGTACTTCAGACCTGGACAGCTTCTAAGCCTTTATAAAGCACAAGTCCGATCAGGAATGGAGTACTGTTGTCACTTGTGGGATGGCTCGGCTAAGTATCAGCTGGCTGCTCTGGACTCGATTGAGCGCAGAGCTTTCAGGTTAATAGGAGAGCAATACATGGCGAAGACAAAAATCCAGAGTCTCGAACACCGCCGCAAAGTTGCATGCCTATCGATCTTTTATAGGATACATTTCGGGGAATGTGCTCAGGAACTGCATGACCTGATACCACCATCCCCTTTCCACCACAGGACAAGTAGACGCACGGCACAATACCATCCATACTTGGTACACATTCCACCCATTCGCACCAAACGTTTTGGATCTATATTCATTATGCGAACTGCCAAGGAATGGAACGCGTTGCCGTCTTCTGTCTTTCCTGAGAAATATAATCTGGGTCTTTTCAAGGCAAGAGTGAATAGGTGTCTTCTAGACTGTCCTGCTCCATCGTCGGCCTCATCGTCACCTACCATCAGGTGAGATTGTGGCCAAAGGACATTCTAAATTATATAAAAAAAAAAAAAAAATTTATAAGTATGTATTTACAAAAAAAAAAAGCATTTAAGTATTCTATCAGCCATATAGTTCCCATATTACAAGCTTTGCTTAGTTTGGGACTAGAAGGCGTTGTGTGTAAAGTCCATGAATATTTATTTATTATTATTTATTAGGTACAATATTTGCGTTGAACTTTACAGAAACGTCAAGGTATATAAGGTTCAGTGAGGGGCTGAAAAAGTATTTATTTTATAGAGCGTTATAATGATCAGCATAATTTAATTTGGTTTAAAAAAATGTATTGTAGTTGAGGTAAGAAGTGCGTGTAAGCCACGTGGCTATCACTATAGATTACGTACAAAAAGTGCGCATGCGTGCAAAAGTAGGTTTGATACGTCTTTCAAGGGTACCGCACTCAACACGCCCCCATACATCCATACAGTCCTTCAGTCAATGACATTTTTTTACACTGAACTTTGCATTGCTTATCTGAAAACGGAACGGCACAATTGTGCTCAGACGAGGGCGTGAGTACATTTTTTTGTTAAACTGCTCATCTAATACTTTGAAGGTCTAGAATATAAAACTGGAATGCATGGCAAACTCTCTACTGACTGACAAACCAACTGACAAAATCTTGACATTCGACAAGTTACCAGCGTTGTTTTAATGGAATATGGAATGATACAAAGACCTATTACTATCAGAAAAGCCATTCAGCTTCCATTGAGGACGTTTTGCTCTCAGAGCATTTTATAATACAATCGATAAAAACATTGAGGGAGTCTTGCACCAGAATCACTAAACGTATTTAACGGCTAAATCGATTTAAATCTGACGTATTTGTATGACTTGACAACTCGCTAAATACTATTTAAGAGTTAAACGCGTTTAGCGATTCTGGTGCAAGCCGCCCTTAGCTTCCAAAATGTCCTGATCCGTAATGACTCGTAGCTTCATGATTACATAGATATGTCGAGCACTCAAATTATGAACAAAACGCATGTCTGCTTGATCGCTGCATTCTTCTGTGACTATAGGTAAAAAATATGGCTCAAAGCGTAAGGTAATAGCTTCATTTCTGTTTAAATATTATTCAAATTGTTCCTTTGATTGATCGGTGCCAGAATAGTACGAATGATTGATTTTATTTTAATGGTTGAACTTCAAAACGTAATTTCCACGCTCATTAGAGTATGGCTTATATTGTAATTGGATTTACATATTTTTTATCGTGTGATTTTACACTAGGCCGACCACAGGATTCAAATTAGTTTTAAAATTAAGAATAATTTTTAATGAACCATTTTATCCCAATCATGCACAGTGCATGAGGTAACCGCTTAACATCAGGTGGGGTACCGGCTTGTTTTATAACTTAGTTGTATAAAAATCATACAGACATGGGTTAAGTAAAAGGTTAAAATTATGTAGCATAGGCCTGAATATTATTTGAGAATAATCGTTGATTCTGTAACATTATAATACGATTAATGCTTTAGAATTTTCTTAAATTCCAACCAACCTAGATATTATTGTTGATGAAATAGGCTTCTGAAAGGAGAAGGAGGGAGAAGGCCTGAGAAAGAGGAACCACGTCTTTGGGGAAGATCATTGCTCAGCCAGTCAGCCCACTACACCGCAAAGGTCTTTTTTAATAGGTACTATAAGTATATCTCTGACATGAGAGAATTTTCATAATTTTTTTGAATTGAAGCATTACAAAGTTGAAATGTCACCACATTTCACAACTTCAGTATTTAAGTATATTTCTTTGTAAAAAGGATCATACAAAAAAACGCTATAGGAACCAGCAGGGGTATGCCAATCAAAGTTGAACTGCAAAGTTTTAAATCATGGTCAGTTCATACTAACTCATAGTTATTCTGTGACTAAATAGTGACATTATGACGTCATTTGATGTGTTTTCGCGCATATTTTGCTGTCAAGTATCTAAAAAGAATGATCACGTGGTACAAAATTGTACCACGTGACCTGAAGAAATTACACTGGGCAGTGAAATATAACTTGACAGCAAAAGATTGGCATACGGAGGCAGGCCGTAGTTTTTTACCCGTTCTTCTGTCTCTGGTCGCGTGGAACTGACACCTAGAATAACCTAGTTATAAAGACGATTCTAAATAATCGTTGTGATTTTGTTGAATGACGAATTATAAATTAAAAAAAAAACCCTAGTATGTTATGCGTTCAAAATTACACACTGCATAAATCATACAAGAATGTTATAATAACATGGCACTTAATTTCCTGAATCCGTTTCCTAGTATTTATTAGCGATATTAATCGATTTGGTTTCATCCAGTATCGAGTTGATGCGCCAAACATCGGCGCCATTACGATTCAAAGTTTACAACACCAGTCGACCCTGGGAGGTAGACTACAAACGAATTCATATAGTACATTTTGCTTTTATAACATACGATTTTAGACTGCGATTTCGATTTCGATCGCAATAGTTTCTTTGACACTGACGAATGACATCGACGGTTTTTTTGTAAATGATCATGATAAAAATACCAGAATTTTTAATGTTGAAAAAGGTGTATATTTACAAGTGTTGTAATATAAGAAGACCGATATAAATACCGATATAATAGGTAGAGTACCTATGAGTTGTAATACCTACTAAATTGTCTAGCACTAGTATTAATTAACACAGACTAATAATAATTAAGAATGTAATGAGTACTAAAATGAATGCCAAAAATGAAAATGTCAGTTGATTTATTGTCAACATTAAAAACACTTAACCATCTTTTCAAAATAATGTTAAAATATTTACTATGAAGTTGATCACGTGGTGCAATTTTGTACCACGTGATCATTCTTTTTAGACACTTGACAGCAAAATATGCGCGATAACAAATTAAATGGCATCATAATGTCACAATTTAGTCACAGAATAACTATGAGTTAGTATAAACTGACCATGATTTAAAACTTTGCAGTTCAACTGAGATTGGAATACCCCTGCAGATCCTCATGAATCCGTTACTGGAGTCTCGATTCTCACTTGAGCATTATTTCAGGATACCAACCCCGGTTTTTTCATTCCAAAGATTCTCCTCATATCTATTCGTGATATTATGAATATTATGATCGTATACTATAAAAATACTCAAACAAACCAGTATGATAACTTGATAACAAACTTAGAGTGCGTGGGTGCCATACTCTATATAAAATGACATATTTCTCACATGTAGCATCTATAACTTCTAATTTAATTAAATATTTTTTAATTTTAAGTCAGATTTATATGACACCTGATTAGATTGTCTTTTATTTTTTAATTTACTGACTTGATATTCGCAACTTTCCTAATGACAAAAAGTAGAACAGATTAAAGTAATAATTTCTAGATTTTATAACGTCCACTAAAACAGGACTCCCTTTCTATGATTAATTTTATGCCCAATAGTGGGACCTATCATCATTATCATCATCAACCTATATTAATCTATTGCTTGACGTAGATCTCTCCCACGACACGCCTGGTCTTCGTTTCTTCTCATCCAGTGTTTGCGCTACATTTCGCCGATCGTCGCTTACATAACCTATGGACCGGCAATGTCCACAATACAAATAGGTGTTCACAGATAATTTATAATAATAAAATAAAAGAATAATTAAACAGATAATTAAAAAAACATTGTTAATCGTTACAAAAGTTCAAGCAAAAGAAAAAATGCTTGCAGTCTGGTCAAATGTTTTATTTCTTTTAGTAACGATCTAGTTTTCATAAAACTTGTTCATACAGGCAAAATGACTATTATTTACCGAAATTATTAGAAATTGGTTACGTTTTATAAAAAAGGACACCCAATTATAAAGTTCAAATATGAGGTCAGATTGGAACATAATATCTATTTTATATTCAAAATAACAATAAATAATAATAAATAATAATAATAAATATTCATGGACTTTACACACAACGCCTTCTAGTCCCAAACTAAGCAAAGCTTGTGATATGGGAACTAGATGCTGATAGAATACTTATATACTTTTTGTTTTGTAAATACATACTTATAATACATAGTAACACCCAGACATAGAACAAACATCTATGTTTTCCACGCACAAATGTTTGTTCTTGGTGGGGATCGAACCCACGACCCACAGCACGGAAGGCAGAGCCATTACCGACTGAGCTGTGACGCCTGTCACAGTGAAGAAGATAAGAGAAATATTTAATATCTTTACGCAATTGTGAGGATTCTAGATCCTTGTGATTTATAATTACTGAACTGCTTGTATACTGGACCATAGATATTGACGATATATAATTTTGCTAAACACTATTTGGAATTTCGAAGCGCCAAAGGTCTTTTTCTTAAAAAATTGCAAAAACTATAAATCACGAACTTCATCGCTGTAGTAATACGAGTATGCACTTCGAACTCAAAATTAATAATCCTTTTTAGCGTGTTTTTATATTCTAGGAAAATATCCTTTAAATTTTTGATGATGCAGTTAGTTAAATGTCATTGTCAATGTGAGCACTGATAGCAGCTTAAAAAAGTACCAACTAAAAATGAATTGATCAGAAAAGTTACAATAATTATATAATCAAATTAAATTAGTTGAAAAAATGTAACAATAAAAACGACATCACGAAAAAAATACTATAGGTATAATACGAAGATTATATCCATAATAAGTAGGTAAAACTCGTATTAAAACGACTAAAACGACTGGCGTACGAGTTTCAAAATTTTTATTTACATTAAAGGTAGGCACGAATTTCAAATGGAATTGACACCTCCATTCCATCCAAGGATAGTTCGCCACTAAACTAATACAATTTATATAACAACGTGATGTATGCCACTATTGTTACACTACCTTGTACCTCTTTATAAAGATGTAATTGTAAAATGATAAACGCTATTTAGAATTCTTGTGAAGAATATGTATAACTAGCTTGCACCCGCGTCATCGTCCGCATTCCGTTTGATCCTATTCATTTTCCGGGATAAAAAGTAGCCTATGTGCTAATCAAATCAAAGTGTCATTCAAATCGGACTAGTAGTTTTTGCGTGAAAGAGTAACAAACATCCATCCATACTTACAAACTTTCGCGTTTATAATATTAGTAGGATAGGATATCCGAGATGAAGTTATCTGACAGAGAACCAAAGTCGTCGACATAGCTCAGAGGATTAGCAGGCTGAAGTGGCAGTGGGCCGGCCATGTTTGCGGTAGAACCGACAACCGTTGGAGCAAACTAATACTTGAATGGAGGCCACGTTTAAGCAAGCGTAGTGTAGGACGCCCTCCGACGAGATGGGGCGACGATCTGCGAAATGTAGCTGGCAGACACTGGATGAGAAGAGCCGAAGACCGAGCTCAATGGCGCGTCTTGGGAGAGACCTACGTCCAGCAGTGGACGAGTATAGGTTGATGATGATGATGAGGATATTCGCGTGTTGTTGATAGCATATGATCTCTGTGGCACAACTTGGCTGTCGCTAGCGTTCCGTTTACTCCTAAGAGAGAACTCCTGAAGACAATGTTTGCATTTTCACATATTTTGTTCTTGGTCTAGGTTCTGAGGTATATCACATCACAGGAAAAACCAGTCTGCGGACAAAAGTACTGACATCCATGTACTTAAGGAATCAGAATCAGAAATATTTATTCGCAAAGATGATACACATTAATTGTAGTGATATTAAGATAATAATGCCGATTAAGTTAAGCGTAACAAATCATTGATTCACCAAGCCAATGGTGGTTACAGAATTTGGATCTATATAAAGGTAGAAGAGTATTTAGATTAGAAATAAAATCTATGGTGATTTTTTTCCATGTTTTTGAGGTTCACAGTAATGTGTGTCTATTCTGAAAAAATGTAGTTGGCCATGTCACCCAGCAGGGGTATGCCAATCAAAGTTGAACTGCAAAGTTTTAAATCATGGTCAGTTCATACCAACTCATAGTTATTCTGTGACTAAATAGTGACATTATGATGTCATTTAATTTGTTTTCGCGCATATTTTGCTGTCAAGTGTCTAAAAAGAATGATCACGTGGTACAACATTGTACCACGTGACCGGAAGAAATTACACTGGGCAGTGAAATATAACTTGACAGCAAAAGATTGGCATACGGGGGCAGATCAGTGACAATGTCATAGTACTTAAGGATTTGCATTTGTAGATTTCGCAGGCGTTTCAAAAAATATTTACACCAGTGCGAAATCCACAAATATCTGCTTAAGATAATCAAAACGACTGTAGCAAATGCGAATTTTACAGTAATTTTACTAGGTAAACAAAAACAATATATTGGGTTGTCGAAAACAAATCAATTTGAAGTCCGCTGGCTTGTGCAATGTCTATAAAGTTCAGTGCTTATTTTGTGCCTTCCTTTCACTTAACTAACAATTTATGTCCAAAACATATGGCATTCCTTAAATAGCTACTAGAATAATCACCTGAACAAGGATATTTTTATACAACCACATTATAGAACAAGCCGATAACCTACCTGATGTTAAGTGGTAACCACGGCCTATAACAAACCGAATCTTTTTCAATGAAACAGAACCTGTCGCGTGCCCATAAATAAAAACCATGATATAAATAATTTGTCACAAAAATGAATAAAACTCATAAACTGTAACACAAAACGTTATGTGGTATAAATTATAATAATTTCATCAATTATAATAATTAAATAAGAAGAATTTGTTATTGTAAAATAGTAGATAGAATTTTATTTCGAAACAAAGGTTTTTGAATGTATTACGGCCAAGTCCAAGGCTTTATGGTGAGTATCCAGTGTAATATTGTATTTTAATATTTTGTTTGCGACATTTTTTTTATATTCAACCCTTCTTGTGTCTTGCTCATGTGGAGTTCAGATGAAAAGCCGAAATATAAAGGTGACAAAACATGACTAATGCATGAGTCCAAGATTCATTCAAACTGGTCAGTCGTATTTATTATCGAATAGAATTAATACAATTATGGAGTTATTTTGCTATGAAAAAACGCGATTAAAATTTTCAAGAATCCATAAAACAAATATCATAAGTGTTACTATTACCACTTATAATGTACTAACCTATTAAGGGCGGCTTGCTTGCACCAGAATCACTAAACGTGTTTAACAGCTAATTTGATTTAAATCTGACGTATTTATATGACTTGACAACTCACTAAATAGGTACTATTTAATAGTTAAACGCGCTTAGCGATTCTGGTGCAAGCCGCCCTAAGAATAGACAATTTTCTCAAAAATCTCCAGACCTGGTTAGTTCTCTAAATCATTGTATAAATATGAGTATGTAGAGACATATTTAGTTACTAGCAGTTGCCCGCGACTTAGTACGCGTCTACAGTTTCCGTGTACATTATATTATCTGTGCGTGTACCGAGCGGATACTTTGAGAAACTTGACATTACACCTCATTACACCGAACTCGTACTGGAATGTAAAACGCTAGTCGTTAGACCAAAGAGGTAGTACTACGCCCTGTCAAACTGATGTGACATGACATGACATCATCCTCTTGCTAAATTGGCGCTGCTAATTCCGTTCGTTCATTTTATCCTGTAGATCCTGTTAATAATTCGGGATAATAAGTAGCCTATATGTCAATCCAGGTTACGAACTATATATATGCCAAGTTTAATCCAAGTTGGTTCAGTAGTTTTGACGTGATTGAAACACAAACATCCGAACATCCAAACATCTAAACATCCAAACATCTAAACATCTAAACTTTCGGATTTATAATATTAGTAGGATGTAGCAGGTCCTCCATCGCTACTGCTAGAAAACTTACCGTTGTCAACTTTTATAGCATTCTTTTAATGAGACTTTTTCACACGGTCTTTTCGTTTACTGTATAAAAAACCTGTTGCAAAACTTCGCGCACAACCGGATGTGAACCCGTGACCTTAGGAATTGAAGCCTGGATTGCTACTTACAAAAATAATTAACTTAGTAATGACTGACCTTACACACAGACTAAAATATCAGTGATATAAAAAGAATAGGTGATACAAAAAACCCTTCGGAGCCTAAAGCCTTAACCCCCAAAGCTATATATTGTTTGCGCTCGCGCATCACAGAACTTATCCGTGTGTGCGCGCACGCCGGCGTGCTCGTGTTGTGTATTGTGCTATGTGCTAGTCAGACAAGGAAAATGGTGAGCTTTTTAATGATTTTTTATAGATTTTTAAGAAAAGTGACACACATAAGGAAAATGCTGAAACTATCGGATTTTTGGAGGTAATTTTTGTGGAAACATCACATGAATTTCAAAGAAAATACCATGTTTTTGAATTTAAAAATATATTGCTTCTCATAATAACTATAACAATTAATTAAATACAAATATAATTCATAGTATTTCTGATGATTTTGCAATGAGCAGTAATATAATTTGAAAATCAGATATAGATAACTGTGAACTTTGTCTCTATGACCTAACAGATAGGTACGACTTTAGTTAACAAGCAATAGAAATACGTATAGTGACATTTCATTTAATTTTACATTTGTTTGTATGGTATTTTTACTTGATCACATATTTTCATAACACTGTTTATATTTAGATAAGTAAATATTAATGTACTCCTAACTTTATTTATTTTTAGTATTATGTCCGTTATAAGTTAGCCTTTGACTGCGATCTCACTTGATGTTAGGCAATGATACGGTCAACGGAGAAGCACGCTAATCTAAAATCTTATTCACTCTGATCTTTGAAAACCTTCCAGTGATAAGAACGAACCATAGATATATAGATAGATAGATAAACACTTTATTGTACACAAAGAAGAAACAATTAAAGCTAACTACCATACTTTACTACTTTACATACTACTTTTTTGTTCCATACTTTTTTTTTACTAAAATTCTCAAATAATTGTATAGCTTTATTTTAATCGATATAGGCTATGCGGATGACAACACGTCTATTTCCAAAACGACTTGCAAATTATGTAAATTATGACTTTACGATGTTCGATTGAAAATCTATAAAATGAATCCTACGTTAACACCCACAGAGCAGAATAACAAAACAAAAATACCATACATTCAGATGTTTCAAAATTTAAATAATTTTTTTTCATCGTTACTCTAGAAAGTAGATTTAACTAATGATTTGGCTAATTGAAAATATCGCGCAATTTCATTCCTTTACCTAAAGATAACACCAAAACCTATTGATAGCAGGTTAAAGGTTAATACTTTTTTATACTAGTTCTTAGCCCTGGCTTACCTTAATAAAAAACGGATCGAGAAATGGTAGCTGTAAGAATGGCAATAAATAAAAAATACAAAATATTAATGTCAGTGTCACCAAACTACTGCCGCTGAAATACGCTGCCAAAATAACGTTTAAAACAAAACAATGGCTTTGTTGAAATCAGCTATTAGCGCGCACAAAAACACGTTCATTAATAATTTATATCGTTTTATAATTTATAAGTTAAAAAACTGGAAAACCGACTTCAACTCGACTACCAGCTTCATCATCAGATGATGATGACGATGATGACAGTTCATTGGGAATGTTCTAGTCACTATAAACACCACATAAAAGTCACAGGAAAGCAAAATACGCAATTTGGTGCACGTGGTTGGTGTTGATTCTTTAGAGGAACAACTGGTGGGTTTTTGCTTTTCTCCAATTAAATGCGGTTTGAATGTACAAACTGGGTTTATTGACAAATTTAGAAAAATGTAAAAATTTAGGTGTGCACCACAAAGGGTCCATTGTTGCTAGCAGTAAAATGGTAGGCGCTACGCCGCAACTTGGCATATTGCATCGTTGCTAGCAGTAAAACAGTAGGCGCTGCGCCGCGCCGGGCATATTTTTTTCAGTTATTTCTATTTATAACCCAAACTACTCAACCGATTTTGATGAAAATAAAATGGGACCAATCTGGAAGTATATCCTTTCAGATGAAAAAAGAATTTTTGAAATCGGTTCATAAATGACGGAGTTCTGAGGTAACAAACATTAAAAAAAATAAAAAAAATAAAAAAAATAAAAAAAAAAAAATAAAAAAAAAAACATACAACCGAATTGAGAACCTCCTCCTTTTTTGAAGTCGGTTAAAAATAAAACATAAATGAGCGTTGCTGCATTTACACTTAAAGCAGGCTACAATATTTCCTAAACCTGTAACACTGACTCTACCACTTAGCCTTATGATAAACACCAGCGAAACCGGATTGGACTCGTATGAGTTAGTAATTATCTCTCGTGACGGAGTTGTTAGGCCACCTCAAGGCCTCATTCGTGGCTTAACGACTGCTAGACTGTAGAGCTGGGACCGACAGTTTAACGTGCTCTCCGGAACACGGGAACAATCAGATGTAAATGATAAATAATAATGATAATGATAAATGATATGATAATGATGATGATAAATGAATGATGAATAAGATAATGATAAATAAAAGATAATCGGTGAAGATTGACCAAACGACACGAGCACTTCACCAATATGAAAAAACCATAATATTGTAGTCTTCTTAATTACTTATATACTTTCGACACTGCCCCCGTATTCCAATCTTTTGCTGTCAAGTTATATTTCACTGCCCAGTGTAATTTCTTCAGGTCACGTGGTACAATTTTGTACCACGTGATCATTCTTTTTAGACACTTGACAGCAAAATATGCGCGAAAACAAATTAAATGACATCATAATGTCACTATTTAGTCACAGAATAACTATGAGTTAGTATGAACTGACCATGATTTAAAACTTTGCAGTTCAACTGAGATTGGAATACCCTTGCTGAGCGGTTGTTGTCTTAAAAGTATAATTAGCACCAGTAGCCTGTTTACATTGTAAAGTTGTCCGAGCTAAGATGCGCTGGTGAAGGACGGCGTTATGCAAGAAGGCCGCACCGGGTAAAGGTTATGCGCGCGACAGATTCAACCAATAAGAATATTGAGCTCTTGATCGCATGTTGCATAAACTCTTTTATTTTGACTCTTGGAAATTAATACCACATTTTATTGAACCGATATGGATTTGTGATGTTTTCATTTTGTTTTTTTTATGAGATGTTTCGGAACAGGATGATGGCCCACCTGATGTTAAGTGGTTACCTTTGCCTATAACAGTGCGTTACCTCACAGTGCAAGTCCTCTGTGTAGCAAGGTGTTAAGACTAATGTGCCTGTAATAGCACCAGCACCCGAGTATACTTACAGTAAAACCAAGTTCACATTAAAACAAAGGTCTAGTTCGATAAAATTTATCTTGAACCTTACATTAATATACCAACTTCCTACGACCTTTACAATGTCATTAGATTGGGGGCGTTTTATATGCATCTTCCGTTTCATGGTCCCAGAACTTGTATTATTGTTTTTCCTCTCACTGAAATATAAATTTGACTTCCAAAATGAAGTGAAGCGCGTTGAAGTCTTTTGTATAAGCAAAAGTTCAAAAACGTGATTATTATACAGGGTGTAATAAAACAAGTCCCAATAAAGCCCTGTATACAGGTTGGGGATGTATATGGCGCTGACTTGCCTTTACCCATACATCGATATCTGATTGAAGTAATTAATTGTATGAAAAATACGATTTTATTGGTAAATATGTAAGTACATCAAAATAGCAAACACAGTTACTTGACTCTCGTCATACTCTTCTCTCTATACCTCATCGGTAAAATCAAAACGAAAAGGAAGATAAACACTTAATTAATACACAATAAAAAATGTTTTTTTTATACGAATTTTTTTTTCAATAAGTAGAGTTTTTATTAGGTAAATGTCATTACTCTGTATATATTTTTAATATTTTAACAATTAATTAATAATCGAATTATTGATTTCGCAACCCGATCAGATAAGCCTCAATGACATTTTATAGGAAACACTTATCTCCTACTTAATTATGTGTATGTGAGCCATAGATGATTCAATGTCGATATTATTTGGACAACTCATAAAGTTCTGCTTTTCAAGAAACGGTATCCGTTATACGACGTCCGTTGTTTTAGATAAATAAAAATAAATATTCATGGACATTTCACACGACGCCCTCTAGTCCCAAACTAAGCAAAGCTTGTAATATGGGAACTAGATGCTGATACAATACTTATATACTTTTTTTTTTGTAAATACATTTTTATAATACATAGTAACACCCAGACATAGAACAAACATCTATGATTGCCACACAAAAATGTTTGTTCTCGGTGGGGATCGAACCCACGACCCACAGCACGGAAGGCAGAGCTATTACCGACTGAGCTGTGACGCCTGTCAAAAGATAGATAGATAACCATTGTTTACCACAGAAATAGTACAGGAATCACTGGATTTAAAAATAGGTAAGACAATGGACGGCCTTATCGCTGAGAGCAATCTGTTTTACTTAAAAGTCCGTTTATGTCACAAATGATGATGGTTTGAAATATGTCATGTGTGGTGAGTTACGTCACAAAATGGCGGTTTAAAATATATCTTGTTTGTGATAAGTGCGAAGTTCAACGAGCTTTGACCATCTCAAGGATATTATAAGTACCGTCACAACATAAATCCTCAAAATTGGCAAATAAAATATTTTGGCAGATCATGTAAACAATTAATTTTGTTAGACTTCGAGACACACTGTATTTATACCTGTACCTATTAGGGACAAATAAAGACTTATCTTATCTTGTCAACGGTGGTCAGCACTCACACACATCTGCCTATATAGTATTATAGTGACTTACTTTATTTTGTATTTAATTGTGTTAGTACTTATTGTCTGTTTTTTTCTTTCTGCTTGTTTTGTGATGTACCTACCTGTGATTGTGAACTAAATAAATAACTTATCTATTTATCTATATAAGCATTTTCTTCCAACGAAACTTTATGGAACTTAAAATACACCACAATATTTACGTACCCTTCAAATCGGTTAAAATTATACTGAAAAAAAGTGGTTAAAAGCCGTACATTAAAAGACAAACGATAATAGACAATATTATAATTGATCTGACAGGTACACTAATACTATTTGTCTATGGTTCGTCAACGCCTTGACATTATGAGGTGTTATATTTCATACTTTAACTTCAATGGACGTTAAACTATTTGCTGATCTATATTTTTCAGGGTTATTTAACCTTTTCAAGGTAAATTTTGTGGGCATTAGATGATGAAAAAATAAATATTACAATAGCGCTTTCGAAATGCGCTTTTGTGCTAATAAATAAATAATAAATAAATATTCATGGACTTTTACACACAACGCCCTCTAGTCCCAAACTAAGCAAAGCTTGTGATATGGGAACTAGATGGCTGATAGAATACTTATATACTTTTTTTTTGTAAATACATACTTATTATACATAGTAACACCCAGACATAGAACAAACATCTATGTTTTCCACGCACAAAAGTTTGTAATAAAACTCTTGAATTATACAAATTGCTACAAAACTTAAAAAGTTTTTCATTTAATTAATTTTAACAAGTAACTTGATACTATAAGAAAATAAAAATGATTTAAGATGTTCAACACTTCATTTGCATAATTTTCGATACAAAAACGATTCAGACATAATTAATACATTTGACCTTTGTATAAATAAGTAAAAACGTCATGAACCTCATTAAAAAAAAATTGCACCCTACAAAGGCCTACGGGCGCGCAGACTTTCGTTGGCTCTTCGAAAATACCTCATTTGGGTATATAAAAAAAATCAATTTAAACTTTAATCACCTAGCATTACGGTTAATATTTCTTCAGCGTAATCTGGTGATTCATCAAGTTTTGAAATATTAATTCTTATTATTGAGTTACAAAACCGATTTTTTTACGAAAGTTACTCAAAGTTGGATGTCTTGAGCAACCTTGGGTTTAGGTATGTGTCATGTTTATGAATAATCATTTATTATCTTAGCAATGGATATCGGAGATATTGATCAGAAGAAATTTCATATCTCAATATTGTATTATGTGTTATTATTAGCACCTTGGTTGATTTTAATTATTAAAAAATTTCAATTCATTTATTTATTCTTGAGCTCTACAAACATAACTTGCATTCTTGTGCTTGCATTGAATTACGTCAATGAGAATTCAATCGCGCTCAGTATTAATTTAAAAGATAAAAAAAATATTTAATTCCGGCAACACAGTAAAAAACACAATGCCCATAAATACCATTAAAACTAAAATACATTTTTCTATATTTTTAAAATTACTTATTTATTTTATTATTATTTATTAATTATTTAGATAAGCCAGGGATCGTAGGAAAATCAATATTAAAATTAGTAATAATGATTATACCCAGATCTCGCACTTGAACGGCGATTGGGAGAACTTTGGTATCTTGAAACGTCATTGATCACATCCTATTTTATTTCCGTTAGGAGTTTATTAACCTTTTTAGAATGTATTCGAAATTCAAACTGCGAATTCTGACCTTTCCATAAAAATGTCCGTTGCTAAAATGGTCATAAATTATTAAATGCTTATAAGTTAAGAATTCGCGTCAATCAAACGTGATTGTTTTATTAGAAATTAGAATCCATTTTAGAATCTTTTTTTTATAATTTATGGACAAACGTTTGACTGCAATCTCACCTGATGGTAAGTGAGGATGCGGTCGACGATGTAGCACATTTGTCTAGAAGAAACCTTCACTCTCCTATTGAAAACATCAAAATTGTAAGTGTTCGGAAACACAGACGCCGGCAAAGAGTTCCACTCTTTGCAAAAATTCTCTGCAAGTATTTTTTTATACCATAGATTTTTAGAATCTGACATGGCACGTCTTCAGTGGATATGCTCAGTGAGGCAATGCGTTGTTATAGGCAGAGGTAACCACTTAACATCAGGTAAGCCATCGGCTTGTTGAATTATAAAAAAAAACTTTGGGATTGTCCATCTACTCCATTGGAGGCTTTAGCGTGATAAGACTATACATGATATAAAAAAAAACATTAAATATCACCACCGACTTATCTCATGTGTTTGTTTGTTTATTATTTGCAGCTCCAATATTCTTTTGAGTTTTAATTAAAGGCCAAGGCCACAATTCGGTAATCATTTTCAAATCGACTATTATTCTTGCATTATGCATGCTACTTTTTACTTTATAAAATAAGGTATTTTACTAAGCACCTTATCGCTTAGAATATAAAGTTTATTTTGGCATGTTGGCTGAACTTCCATGAGTGGCTCTTTAGCCACCTTTGACATAATTTTCTGAAGACATCGTCTCTATAATTGAAGTATGTATCTTCATTTTCGCACTTATTACTTGTACTTTAGGAATCAAAATTGAAAGTCCTGATTAATAGCGGTTGTTGAAGGATGTCTATCGATTAGTAATTCGATTTTCAAAAAGTCGTCTCGTTACGGATGTCCTGGTTTTGTCATCATCTACAAAAATAGGTAGGTAAGTATTCTTATGTATTTTTTAAAAAGTATAAGATCCGAGAGCATCGTCAAATTTAAAAATGAAATTTTTTATGACTGTTTATTAGCAAAAACGAACCAATCCACATTATAAGAGTTATACATTTTCAAATAGATTTTAGTGCCGGTTGTAAAAAGATATTTTGAAGTATTTAGTTATTACAATTAATTAGTACGTACCTACTTGGATGTCGTAAAATGCTATAAAAGGCAGATGGTACTTTACTCATCATTTAGATTAGAAACATTCCAACAAAACATTTTAATAGCTACACTGAACCTAATAAAATTATTTTCAAATTAAAACAATACATAGTTTTTGTGATAAAAATATTTATGCATGTAAGTAGCTAGGTAGCTACCTACTTTTATGGTACCCAATAAAATAACAGAATGACCAATAATAAAAAGAATTACAATAACATTATTTTCAAACCTGCTAATAAAAAATATTTAGACGGAAATAAAAATAATATTCGGTCACACGAACCAAACCGTTAAAATGTTTTATTTATTTTTATAACTTTGACAATGACATCTGAATTTATTAGTACCGCTATTGTATAACTTGCTTGAATTTAATTTATTATCTATTTGTATTTTTCAATATTACTTAAGTACCTATATAATTATTATATTAAATAAACAGTTTTGTCACAAGGAGGCACTTAGAATCATCATCTATTCTAAAAATAGGTATCCTTGTGCTTTTAGAAAATATTATAAGTATTGACGTTTGATATTAATAAAATTACACAACGATGTTAAATATTATAACCTTATCATGGAAAACACTTTGTCGGTATCGACAACTCAAATTGACATCGTTAAGATCAACTATTCGACATTGACAGATCTATCTTTGGCGCGTGGGCGCATCCAACCGTACCTCCAAATAAACCATATCACACAGACACAAGGTTCAAATTTGCATAAATGCCTTTGTGTTCAGATTATAGACAAGATGACATCTCTATTGAATGTAAAGCGTAGGCAAATACATGATTGAGAATCGGAATTAATTACGCTAAATGTACGCAATGACGTTATACAAGATCGATTTTTATCTTTGTAGATTTGTTCTATTTATACACAATTCTACTCAATATTTAAATGTTTTATATTGTTTTAAATTATATACTTAGTAAGTACAAACAAAACAATTTTTTTTAAGCTATTTGGAAATAATGGTAGCAGGATGCTAGTCATAAAAACTATAAGAGTCTTCCAGATGCAATAAAATCTTATAAAACCTCAATCAAAAACCAAAATGTTAACTCCAGATAAAAAAGTGGCCAATGTCGAATGCAAATGAATCGGCATCCTAATGAACAATTACCGTACTAACTGTTGTTTAATCTATGCGAATGTCATAGTAACTACTGCTATCATCTATGCCACTGTCATAAAAACAATTAATTATTCTGTGAACTGCAAGAACCTTCAATCAAAATAAAGAATATTAACCAAAAAACAGATGTTGCAACATTTAATAATAATAAAATGCTTAAAAACCTCTTCCTGATTTCATGCATTTTATTATTATTATTAAATGTTGCAACATCATGTTTTGTACCGAATTTAAACAATAATGTTTAAATATTTAAATTTTTTTCTGCATAATATTTTAAAAACTTAATATAATAATATAAAAAATCTAAGTAAAATAATACACCTACTTTACAAAAATACACAAAAAAACCCCACACGCCTATTACCAATAATGTCTATAACCAATATTATAGGTACACTGTATTTTATCATTACAAAATCTACAACAGACAAGACTAAGTGATGAAGTATCTACAAAATACCAGTCAGCACGCAATTTAAACCTGCATATTGATTTATTACATTTAAATAAATTTAAATGAGTAATGTTATTTGAATTGAACATATTTAAAATATTACAAAAGAAACAAATACCGTCCGTGTACAATCTTAAATCACATTACTAGGTAGAGTTCGTAGTTCAGATTACCCAACGCTAAAAAGGTTAAAGGCTATGCAATGACCACTGCTGATCCATACAGACTACGTGTTAACCTATGGTGTACACTACACGACTGAATGACAGCTTTTTTGCTAGAGATTGAACGGTCCAACTTGAGATGGAGATGATAAGATGAGATCGAAGATTACTTGTAACCCTAATTTCGAAATGTCATTTGGATCATACGGAGGTAAATAGTATTAGATAGTTCAGTATTTAAATTCAAACCCATGGGTTAGTCAGCTCTACATAATGTCTTTCTTGCGGATAAGGGCGACTAGGCTGAGAGGATGGTATAGGTGCTACAAGCCTAGTATATCTCAATCACGTGCTAGGTACTGCAGCGTCCCGTACATCGGGGCATGGCTTAAAAGTGACTCCTGACACTGTTTAAATCATTTAGATTAGAAGCCTGCATAATTCCAATATACCCACAGGCATTTCTTTGTCATAGTCATAATTTCTTTATTCAATAAAATCACGCGGGTCATTTAGGATCGTCTTATAAAACCAGGTGGTTCTAGGTGCCAGTTCCACGCGACCAGAGCCTAGAAGAACGGGCAAGAAACTACGGCCTGGTTGCTAGCGTTTTTTTGTCTGATCCTTTTTCCAAATAAATATACTTTGTTAATGTTAGTTGCGATTCGTTCATCATTTTATTTTGTTTATTAAAAAAGTTTACCCGGATCTGTCTCCGCGCACCCGGGCGAGGTCGAAAGTCTCATTTGGTTTCGAATATCTTGTAGAAATGTCAAGGCTAGCTATAGCATGGAACTCGTCCATGATTTATAGAATTAATGACAAAGATTCAAAGAAGTCCGACTGATTTGTATCATGTTTACAATGATCAACTGGATTTAAAACTTTTGATATTTCGGTGCATGTTTTTATGTTAAAATAATAAGTAATAGTATTTTAGGAATATATTTTTCTTTTAAAAACTATTATTACACCTGAGGTCAGTCAAGTTGTCATTCTTTAATAAATCAATTAAAATACACCTTTCTATTTCTATAAAAACAAAAATGAACGATGAGTCACGTGACCATTCCTATACATTTATAACGTTTTTTATTCTCTAACGATTGTAAAATGTCATCTTTGCAGAGGAAGATGTGACTATTTTATTATCTGTATGTAAAAAAGAACATTTTTAAGTATTTGTCCTCTGGTTTGTTAAGTATTTGAGAAGGCATACCAGGCTCTGAATTTAGTCCATTTGTATATTTCCATAACAATGAATATTCGGACCGCATCGCATTGAATGAATGAATGAAGACAAATTCCATTCATTCAACCGTGGAGATGATAACGAGGTATTTAGCACATTCACTTCCTTTATGAGCTATTGAACTGTCGGTTTCAATAGTAGGATGTAGGATGCTTTGGTTGAGTTTAATATAAAGTGTACATGAAATATGAATCGGTAGATTTCAAGAAAATGTTTTATCTACTTTTAATTACAGGCACATGAGAAATGTCTCAGTGTGAAGGGTTTAGTGCAATAAAATAAATAAATAAAATAAATATTCGTGGACTTTACACACAATGCCCTCTAGTCCCAAACTAAGCAAAGCTTGTAATACGGGAACTAGATGGCGGATAGAATACTTATATACTTTTTTTTTTGTAAATACATACTTATAATACATAGTAACACCCAGACATAGAACAAACATCTATGTTTTGCACGCACAAATGTTTGTTCTTGGTGGGGATCGAACCCACGACCCACAGCACGGAAGGCAGAGCTGTTACCGACTGAGCTGTCAATACATCACAGGGAACGTCTTCAGAGGACGTACTCAGAGAGACAATGGATCGTTTCCAAAAATATTTGCTTTAAAAAAATTACTGTATATTTTTGAAACGCAACTCGTGACATGCTTGCGAATTATTGACCATCCACACAAAGGTAAATAACACGTACCTAGGTACTTATAATGCATAATTTTTAGGCAATCGTGAGCGGATCATAACCACAAAAGTACGAAAAGGTCATAAAAAATTCAATTTCACAAGTGATTGCGAAGATAAGGATAATTCAATAGTTGGGCGTTAAATAATTACACCTGTCAAAAGGTAGTCTTCAACAAAAGATTTGTGTCAGATGGTGCAACCGGCCGGCTGGTCAACTGACTAATATGGTCGTGGCGACACTGATAAGAATGTGCAAGGACGCGACGTGTAGATAATGGAACTTTTGCTAGCTATACCTACCATAAAGTTCAAAATAAAAGAAGCAGTAGAGTCTAAAAAAAGCAATAAAAAAAATTCATAAAAAAAAATTCTACGGCAATAAAATGAAACACTTTTTTTAGTTTTCTATTTAGAACTGCATAAAGGTTATGATTCTGAATAGTACGCAGTATTTATTAAAGTAAAATTCATGAAACACGCTACTCAAACATTAAAACTCGTAAGATTCCTATAAATTACCTAGTTCTGCTAAGAGACTCATTTCGAGTCTTATATTCAAAGAACCAATTACAAAAAAGTGTAGGTAAAAAGGTTTTAACCCATATTTTTTTATTTCATGTACATTTTCAAGATTCATATTTAGAGCATAGTATGTACAAAAGAGTTCCAACCCACATTAAAATTTCTCATTACTCCTAAATAAGAAAAGTGTAAGTAAAAAGAGTACCAACCCACATTAGTCATCAATTACAAATAGATCTGACGTCATTTTGCAAAAGACTTAGAAAGCTTTTGGCCTTGGCAAAGCATCCATAGACGAGTTTGAATGTCAATAATAATTGTTTCGATAACATTTCGAGTAATATAAGTATTTATTTGCAGATGCCAACACCCACGCCTCGTGATGGTGATGTTATAAAAACTAAAGATAGTGTTTCCGGTTCCGTAATGTTTTGAAAAGTGAGAAAAATAAAGAAAAAGCTACTTTTGGTTTAATACCTCTAGTCAAAGTCAAATTAATTTTCATCCCAGTTAAGTAAATATTAGTCTAGTGGCAACCCTGTTGAGATTTCTACAATAGTTAACTACATATTACTACGTGACTATTAATAGTCACGTGACTTTTCGTTCAGAAATGTCATTTGATACCTTTTAATAAGTTCTATTCTCAAGCGATTTTGAAGTGCTAACTAGGGTCCCAGTTCTTTGCATTAGAATGGTCGCTGTCAAAAACTAGGTACAGATACGTCAACTTAAGACTTTTTAGCATCATCACGACTCCTAGAGTACATTTTTTTTGTAACTTCAGCGACCGTGACCTTTGATGTTTTGTTTGCTTTACTTTAGAAATAGCAAGCATCGCCTGCGGTCGGTAGTTAGTGTTGGCTGTTGCAGCACGAAGCAGGTGTCAAATTATTTCATAGTCTAAAAACCTCATCATCAAACTAATGGGTTCATTAGTTGGAGATGATAGTCTAGGATTTGTATTTTGGTCAATGTCTTACAACTTAATGAATAGTTTTAGTAATATCATTTTATTTTGGTTTTATTGTTTTCCTAGAAAGGGTTGCATTTTATTTAGAACTACGTTTTACTAGATAGAACACATTGCGCGCTCTATATTGTTTTTTTTATAAAAAAAAAAAGAAGATCGTGTATTTTTTTAGAATAGAGTTTGATGGAGTTTTTTTTTTCAAAACTCGATTTATATGTTATATTCTATTTCGAAATTGATAAACTATTGACATGTATTTCACTCTTAGTGTTTTACAGAGATTTCATAGTTTATTATCTTCGGGCTTAGGTAGTAAAGTAATTTCAATCGAGCATATCGTCATTATTACCAAGAATTGAATAGAAAAGATGGCATTTTGAGATAAACTGTACTATTTTTCCTAGCACGTGCTCTACAATTATTATACATTTTTGAAACCGCAAAATGCGAAGGTCTTAGAAGTGTTCTTGAACAACATTGTATTGTAGTTGCATTTAGATGGAAAAATCAAACGCAAATAATATTTAGGTAATAATTGAGTATAGCCCAGATTCGCAGTTTAAAAGCAACTAAAAATGACTTCTACGAAATAAGACACTTTTATATTTCGTATTTTGTAAAAAGGAGCTAACCCACATTATAAATGGTCAGGTGATGTGATGACGTTTGTTTGTCAAACTGGTCATTTTCAATAACTTGAATATAATATTAAAATTATTAATTTATTGTGATTCATATTATTATAACTTGCCTAGTCATACAACTATGTCAAGTGTCTTCGTGTCAAACAAATTGGTGATCAAAACTTAGCTGTGTCGATGAAAAATTGAATATTGCGTGTGCGTGTCATTAAGGTGCAATTTGGCTTGTAGTAAAAAACAAACAATTGAATTATCAAATTGAAATGTTCGGTACATAATGTGCGAATCGTATTGTGCATTCGTGTCAGTAATCATTTGCAACTCAATTACACCCGGGGATTTGGTTATCCCACTGATAGGATTAAATCTACAGATCATTGGTTACATGTAGATTTGAAATCATTCCTTCTACTAACGGATCGAAGAAGGGAGGCTAGTGGGCCCAGCCCCCGTATGCCAATCTTTTGCTGTCAAGTTATATTTCACTGCCCAGTGTAATTTCTTCAGGTCACGTGGAATAAAATTGTACCACGTGATCATTCTTTTTAGACACTTGACAGCCAAATTTGCGCGAAAACACATCAAATGACGTCATAATGTCACTATTTAGTCACAGAATAACTATGAGTTAGTATGAACTGAACATGATTTAAAACTTTGCAGTTCAACTTTGATTGGCATACCCCTGCAGGCACCCCCCAAAGTTCCGTTTCACAAGAGTGGAGCAGGATTTGTCACGGAAACCCCTTATTAAATGGCCCAAACTAAAATCCAGAATCCACCAGTGATACCAGTGATATTGAAAAAAAACATGTAAATAAGAAACCTACGTTTTTTATAAGTACAACTAAATGATGTAACAAGCTTATGGCCCACCTGGTGTTAAGTGGTAACTACTGCCTATAACAATGCATTGTATATTATTGTGATGTATTGGACTGCGCCCATTACTTTGAGACATCCTGTAAGTTTTTAGCGAGGATTTGCTCATTTCATACAATTTATTTTTCAACATTTTTTCACTATAGACACGTTTTATTACAATCCTAAGTTAAGATCAGTTGCTAAAATAATGATCAGCCCCCCGTATTCCAATCTTTTGCTGTCAAGTTATATTTCAAAGCCCAGTGTAATTTCTTCAGGTCACGTGGTACAATTTTGTCATTCAATCATTCTTTTTAGACACTTGACAGCAAAATATGCGCGAAAACAAATTAAATGACATCATAATGTCACTATTTAGTCACAGAATAACTATGAGTTAGTATGAACTGACCATGATTTAAAACTTTTCAGTTCAACTGAGATTGGAATACCCCTGCAGCTTCATTCAAATGAAAATTGACAGAGCTTCATATTGTGTGGTTTTAAATACCGTAAGCTAGAATAATATTCCATAGCAACACCATAGTAATACTAAAACTTATGTAACAAATTCGTCTCGCGGCTCTATACTGTACAATTCTCTATTGTCTTGTTTCACGGCAAACGGTAAAGCCGTTTCCTAACCCGCTCATCTGTGTTGTAATGGGGTCAGGTTCATGCATTGACATAACTTTACGATTGTATTTACTAGGCAGACTGGTTTGTAGTAGCAGAAGCGTTTGCACACAGGCCGATACGATACTAACATGTTTTTTTTAACCGATTTCAAAAGTTTTTTTTATTCAATAAAATCACAAGGATCATTTAGAACCGTCTTATATAACTAGGCAATTCTAGGTGCCAGTTCCACGCGACCAGGCGCCTTATTTTCAGTTTGGGAGAGATTTTACTCTAATAGAGATGACGTCATATCTCGGCCAAAAACTCATGTCACCCACTGGTGAAACAAGTTTTCGACCCCATTTTGACGTCACCCTTATTAGAGTAAAATTTCTACCGAATTGACCATCATAAAGCCCCAGAGCCTAAAATAACGGGCAACAATAGTTTGTTGCCCGTTCTTTTACCGACCAACCGATTTAAAAAAAACTTTTTTATCTTAAAGGATGTAGCTACTTTCAGATTGGTCCCATATAACTGGAAAAAAAATGCTATCCGCGTACACGAAATTTCAGTTTTTCTATTTTTTTTAAACTTATAAATTACTAATGGCCCGTCCCGGCTTCGCAAGGGTATCTATATCTATATTAATTTACATATATATAGCGTATGTCACCCGGGAATAATGTAACTAATTGATGACCACTATAACGTTGCATTGTCTTACTGAACACGTCCACTGAAGACGTACCCTGTGATGCATTGCACTGTGCCCATCACTCTGAGACATTTAAGTCTCATGTGCGTGTAATTGCACCAACAACCCGGAACTCTCCCAGATTAACTCTCCTTTAATATCGTGTAAATATCGTATCGGTGAGATTTTGAAGACCACTAATCGAGGACAGAAGGTTTACAGAAAAACAGCTGATGGTAATTTTATTCGTGCATAATCGCTTCATTACGCTGTTTGAGTTTAATATTCCGAGTGTAATCGTAGTCAAATAGTAATAAGGCCTTTTTTTATCATCGTTGAGTTTGAACACACGAGTAGATATTTTTTGAACTGGTGGTGAAATAGGCACTTATCACATAAAAGATATAAATCTTTTTGATGGATAGCGTTACTCAGAGATGGTGAAACAGACCTTTAGTTTAAAGTAAAGCCGGATATTATAACTGATGGTTATCGTAATCCTATCCTATCCTATCCTACTAATATTATAAATGCGAAAGTTTAGATGTTTGGATGTTTGTGTTTCAATCACGTCTAAACTACTGAACCTGTTCAACTGTCGGTCTCGGCTCTAGCAGTCATCAAACCCCGACGGAGTTTAAGGAAGCCTAAAATCTCCGTCACCAGAGTTGGCCACTAACACCGCTACGCCACAGAGGTCGTTGGATTCAACGTGTGAAGGATAACGTATAATGACCAATCAGCATCACAAAATGACAGATGTTGACTTAATCAAGTCATTGTTAACGACAAAACACTCCATCAATGTCATTTCAGGTCGCGTTTGATTAAGTTCTCATCTCGACATTAGCAATGTTTTTGAATCAAAATATCAAATTCCTTTTGGCCGAACTCAAGTTGTCAACTTTTTATGAAAAAAGTTTATGTTAGAAATCATTTTCAGCCTATTTATTTATAAATTGCTATTTATATAAATCTCAACACACAATTCATAGGTACCAAATCAAATCAGTTATTTGTGCCTTTCGTCCGTCGGAATAACGTTAAATATTGCCGTCCTTGTTGTTGACAAAGTTTAAACTAGAGACAGATAGTATTTTAATACTATCTGTCTCTAGTTTAAACTTTGTCTAACGCCTCAGATAAATCTGAGGCGTTATTCGGTATTGGTTGAACTCAGTCTAAATAGGATATTTTACACTGTTTTTTATTGGACTTTAAAGTACCTAATTATTTTAATAAAATGAACAGCTTTGTAAATTTTATGTATCTATGAGTATTTTATGAGTCAACTAGCAAAAATAATTAAATTATAATTATTTTTTATTGTTTTCGTTGTGCGCTTGTGCCTTATGTCACCGACCGACTACATTCCGCAAACCGGAGTGCCTTGGACCTCTTCTTCAAAATATTACAGATCTCTGCTGTTGGTGTGGCACATCATACTCGAGAGAACTATCTTGTAAAACTCAAGAATGAGCTTCGTAGTTTTTTTTGTGATCCAGTTCAATTTGTGCTTACATATAGCTTGCGTTTAGTATGCTCGTTTAAAAGATCTTAACTGCTGATTAAAAATTTAGTAGCTACTGTCTTTCTTGTTATGGAGAGTCATGTAGAGTCCTTAATAATTAAATATCGATGAATATATTTCCTGTGCCACATGAACGGCCGCGCTTTGTAATGTTTTAATAATATTTCTTTGGTGACGCACTTAACATCTATGTATTTAGTCCGAATTTATGCAAATAATTAAATCTTTTGATTCAATGTTAAAACAAGGTTAGCTTCAAAAACTACGCGACATTTTAAAGCACAGATACTGCAAAACTGTCTTAGGTAAAGTTGTCTATTTTTTCCCAAAACAAAAATCGCGAAATTTTTTTTTGCATCGTATAGACGTTTCCATGTGAAAATGGGCTTAGCATCAAATTTATCCTAAAATTATTACCTATAAGTAGCACTAATATAAATAAGAACAGTACGCACAACGGATCTTTATCCCTCTGAAGTCAGGCGCAACAAACGATTGCGCGTGTGCAGATGCAAAAACATTCGCTTAATCCAATTCGACCCAAAAATGGGTTCTGCGCAGATACTTCAGGGTGACAAAGATCTGTTGTGACTACTATAGTTACCTTTAAGTAGCACGATTGACCCCGAGTCGGTAAGCAAACGGATTACCGATGTATAATCTACTAATAGTTACTACAATAATAAATAAATAATAAATAAATAAATGTTGATGGACATTTCACACGACGCCCTCTAGTCCCAAACTAAGCAAAACTTGTAATATGGGAACTAGATGCTGATAGAATACTTATATACTTTTTTTTTGTAAATACATGCATACAATACACAGTAACACCCAGACATAGAAAAAACATCTGTTTTGTTTGCCACACACAAATGTTTGTTCTTAGTGGGGATCGAACCCACGACCCACAGCACGGAAGGCAGACCGTTACCGACTGAGCTGTGACTCCTGTCACAATATTTGTGCATAATGACCCGCGTGTTGCGTGTTACCCAACATAACTTTGACAATATTTGATTAGGTACGGTAAGTGTCGTGACAGACCAATTTTAAGGTATTTGGGTCACTGGTCTTTGACCCTGGACTAGCACCAGGTCACCAGACCACGGAGATCCATGCCAATGTCAAATATTAATAGAATTAATAAACAAACATCAGTGACTATTGGGAAGGTTGCGATATTAACTTTGTCAACCCAAGTGCTACCACTCTGCCCAAGTCGGTCGCTCTAGGGAGAGCATGTGTAGATGGGGCTATCGCGACCCTGCTCTCAGTCAATGTGACTGCGGGGTCCCCATCCAAACGATGTCCCATTTGCTCGTTTGCCCCTTGTGCCCTAACACCTGCACAAGCAATGACCTCATAGATGCTACAGACGAAGGGGTAAAAGTGGCGAAGTTCTACTCGAACTTCGTCTAGTCATACCATTGACACGCAAAGAAGAAGAAGACCACTCTGCCGAAAAAAATAATTACTTAAGGATGTGGCTGGAATCTAATTTCTATAGTAGGTATATAAACCACTAAATTTTTACTTTAATCCGACGGATGTTTGACATAAAACTTGGTGACAATACTCTTAAAAGCAGGCCATGAAATTGTCAATTTTTAGAATTTGGAAAATCGACGTGCGTAACCACCCCTGAAAGTTTTTCTACAAAATCTCATTCACTGAACAGATTAAATTGAAAATCAATATACATATTCTTTGTAACTAGCCCAACAGCGTAGTGTTAACATTTTTTCTAAATGACACTTGAGGGGTTAACAACCTTTTTTCAAGATCCTAAAGTTAGGTGGTACATTTATGACAACCTTCCCCTGGTACTGTCAGCATCAGAAATATACCTTTTTTCAGAATTTCAAAATTGTGTTAGTTCTAATCATAATTTACCTAAATACTACTTTTAGGATAGAAGTTCCTAGTTTTCAGTCATAAAATATTTTTCAAACTTTATATCATCATCATTTACAAATACTGACTACACTATCGTTCTAACTTCAGGGTAATTATTGTAAATTTATCTTTGTTCAAAAAACACACAGTCCCAAGTTGCTAAAAAACATAAATAAATATTCATGAACATTTTACACGACGCCCTCTAGTCCCAAACTAAGCAAAGCTTGTAATATGGGAACTAGATGCTGATAGAATACTAAATAATAAAAATAAAGATGTAATAAAATAAATAATTTACAGTCATTGACCTTGACCTAATTTAAGATAATAATGCAACAAGGATTCAGGTAAAATAAGTACAAGTGCAAGTAGTTTTAATTAAGTACAATTAGGTATAGTAGTCACAACACGCACAACGGATCTTTGTCTCTCTGAAGTATCTGCGCAAAACTCATTTTTGGCTAATTTTTCCGCACAACAGTGCGCAATTGTGATACACAACGCCATGAAACAAAGCATCACCTTAAAATATAAATTTCAGAATTTATTTATGTATTTAATTACGGGTTTGATTTCATTTGCTATTTAAAAAAAATAAGCTTCGTTTGAACACAACGACGTTTAAATAAAATATTCTGTGACATTGTAGTTACATCAAAACTCGTTTATTATATTTGATTTAATAATTATACTTTACTAATATTGAATTGCAGAATCACGTCCTTGACACAAGTTATAATATAAGTTCAAATAATTTGAATTAAGTAGCAGTAAGTATCACATTTCACACTACTTGTAAATTGTCACGATAGATATTTAGATAGATAATACTTTATTGTACACACAAAGAATTCAGGTGACATACAAAAACCTAAAATACCTAACCTAAACCTTAAGTACCTAAAGGCAAAGTTAAACAAACTAGTTCATAATTTATAATAATAATAAAACATTAAATATTAAGGAGGTAATTTCTTTTCTCTATGTTTTTATCCTATCAACAAACTCTACCTGCGCTCTTATTTTATATTTAGTAATTTTTTTTATAAATTGTGTGAAGCAGCAAATAAATGATTGTCTACATAAAATCTGTATTATACAAAAACATATTTAATTTTATTAAAATAATTATACATTTGAATAATAACTACAATAATTATAAATTAACAACAGTTATTTCGTTTAATAATTTACAGTACTAGCTGTCATGATTTTATATTTTTTTCATCGTCTGGCATAAAGTTTTCCAACTTCACATTTATCAAAACAAAGTTTTTCCTTGTAGCAATAAAAAGTTAAAACGTCACTAAGGATAAAACTAAGGATGTTTCCACAAAAGGTCATAGAATGCGAATAACTACAGATAGTAGATACAATGATGATGTAGATACAATGTGATGATTGAGGAAATGCACTTTTTACCTTACATGACTTATTCGAGTTATTACAGCGTTAAGTAGGTTGGTCTTATTTCCAACCCTATCTATATCTGGGAGATGCGGGGTATATTTTTTTAACGGTAATGTAATTACATAATTATTTATTTTAACTCAATGGACCTAAAACAAAAAGCAGCGAGTATTTGTTTTTTTTTTCAGAAATAAAGTATTTTTTTACTTCTTTTTATATTTTTTTAATTTATAAAATAATAATATTCATTTTTTTAATAAATCAATTTTGAAATTGCATTCTATTTAAAAATTTTCTCAGTACTTGGCACGAACTTAGCGAAAACCAATAAAAAAAACTAAAACACAGGTTTTTTTTTGCAAAACAACCAGAGATTATTTTTATGGTGGTCAGCTAAGCGTGCTTGATATACATTTATTTTAGTAGTCCTTTTCTTTATTTGCAGAGGCTGTCACTGCACCTAGCAGTGGTCCTCCTGTCCGTGTACACCTGTACAGCGGAGCGAGAGACGCGCGCTATACAGTACAATTCGAACCAAAACTATGCCGTGTACGGCTCACCCATCAGCGCTAATCTAGACGAAGATGGATACTTCTACCCCAAGCCGAAGGTCCCCTTCCCGCAGCCGGTGCCGGAGCAGACGGTGACACAGGGGACTTATAATCCCCCCCCGACCCCCCCTCCGACGCGGCCCCTCCCGGTCCAGACGACCGGCTACGTTTATGAGACGCCGCGTGTGCCTTTTGTGCTGCCCACCAGGTGAGTTTCAATACTATACAAATTGTTTATTTGCAACAAAAACAAATACATAAGACAAAAAAGTACAAATTAAAACGAATAATGTTACACGTTTAAAAAAAGAATGCCTACTTGCGTCTTAATTCAGTTTCAAAATAAAGCACATTTTGTGTAACGTTAATTTGTTTGTCATTGATGTCAACTGAACCATACTTACCACGAAGGAATGAAATTCAAAGAATCTTACAGGCGTGTCGACGATGATGTCTCGTTTACTAACGTCTCATTTATTATTTTTAATTAAATCAATGTAATTTTTTACTAGGCTAGATATTAATAGACTAGTATGTTCTTTGCTAATCATGAATATTTTCAATTTCAGGCCGCCACCGCCACCACCGCCACCAACGAGACCTCCTCCGCCACCACCACCGCCACCGACGAGACCTCCTCCGCCACCACCACCGCCACCAACAAGACCTCCTCCACCCCCGCCACCACCGACTAGGCCCCCCCCTCCACCAACATACCCGACATACTCAACTATCCTAGACGTGACCAGAACCACTGGCTACACATACCCCGTGCCTAAAGTACCATTCACTTTCCCTACCAGACCACCTCAGACAACTGTCAGGCCTTTACCGCCCAGCACCTACCTACCTCCTACCACAAGACGGCCATTACCACCTACTACGTATCTACCACCGACTACGAGAAGGCCACCACCACCACCTCCACCACCAACGAGGCCACCACCGCCACCACCCCCACCACCAACTAGACCACCACCACCACCACCGACAAGGCCACCTCCTCCACCAACCACTACCAGACCTCCAACTTACTCCACAATCCTTGATGTGACCAGAACAACCGGTTACACATACCCTGTACCGAAAATACCGTTTACATTCCCAACTACTCCGAGACCTTTGCCTCCATCGACTTACCTTCCTCCTACCACAAGAAGGCCACCGCCACCACCACCACCTCCTCCGACAAGGCCGCCACCACCACCAACAACTAGAAGGCCACTACCACCACCTACGAGACCACCAACATACCCGACATACTCAACTATCCTAGACGTGACCAGAACCACAGGATACACATATCCCGTGCCTAAGGTGCCATTTACTTTCCCACCTACAACGCAGAGACCTTTCCCTCCATCGACCTATCTCCCCCCTACAACAAGGCCACCACCACCACCTCCACCACCAACTAGACCTCCCCCTCCACCACCTCCACCACCAACCAGACCTCCCCCTCCACCACCCCCACCACCAACCAGGCCACCACCACCACCAACAACGAGAAGACCACCAACCTACTCAACTATCCTCGATGTAACTAGAACCACCGGGTATACCTACCCTGTACCAAGCGTGCCTTTTACTTTCCCAACCAGGCCTCCACCACCGCCTCCAACTAGACCTCCTCCTCCACCTCCTCCCCCACCTACAAGAAGGCCTCCACCACCACCACCGCCACCTCCGACGAGGCCACCCCCTCCGCCGACTACAAGACGACCTCCTCCACCACCTCCGCCGCCACCAACTAGGCCACCAACATACTCTACAATCCTCGACGTGACTAGAACTACTGGCTACACGTATCCCGTACCGAAAGTTCCATTCACTTTCCCAACCAGGCCGCCGCCACCACCGCCTCCGCCTACTCGTCCACCTACGTACTTACCTCCACCACCGCCTCCTCCTCCGACTCGACCCCCTCCACCACCTCCTCCCCCACCACCACCACCACCCCCTCCAACTAGACCACCACCACCACCGACCACAAGACGACCCCCTCCAACTAGACCACCACCACCACCGACCACAAGACGACCCCCTCCACCACCAACGACAAGGCCACCAACTTACTCCACAATCCTAGACGTGACCCGTACCACCGGCTACACGTATCCAGTTCCAAAAGTACCTTTTACATTTCCGACCCCAGCCCCGCCCGTATACCGACCGCAGCCGTCATCTCCGGTCCCATACCCCACTCGGCCCCCGTACATACCTCCGCAAACGAACCCACCGGTATACGTACCCCCTCAGACAACTAGACGGCCGGTGTACATTCCCCCTCAGACTACTAGGCGGCCAGTGTACGTCCCCCCTCCGACTCAACCCCCCATTTACCTCCCCCCTCCGACACAGCCCCCCGTGTACCGCCCCCCTCAGACGACGCGACCGCCGGTATACCTGCCGCCGGTGACGACGCCGGTGCCCTTCACCACTCGGCCGCCGTTCGTCAAGGAGCAGGGGTACTTCTACGACCGACCATCGGTTGCCTTTGTGTATTAAATTAGTTTGACAACCGATTGCACCAAAGTCATTCACCTCAATTTTGACACGTAAGAAGTAGGCTCTTACATGTAAAAATTCAGGGCACTGACAAAACTAGCTAAATAAAAACAATGGATTTTGACATGTGCAAGAAATTAGGTACCAATGTGTTTTTACTGGTAGATTTTAGAAAGTTTGTTTTGAAAACTTTAAGTTAATTATTAGGTAATAGCTGGGATTTATTCTGTAAATTGTTGGTGCAATTACTTTCATACGTTTAAACTATGTTGCCATAAAATTGTGATACCAAACTGTGTAAGGATGTATGATAGCAAGCTATTGTTTGTTATAATTTTAAAGATTTTTGTATGGTATTCATTAAGATAGGACCGAATTGAGGTTACCGAAATACTAGTGATGATAAGTATATATATTTTAATATTAAATTACGTAATACTCACAAATACGAGAAGTGTAAACATCACTGCCTTATACTAAATTATAATAAGTTTGTAGAGTTATTTTTAAATAAATTAAATAATTCTAGCTACTTCGGTTTTAATAAACTCCTACAAATTTTTCATATATGTAGGTAATGCAAATTGCAGCAACACGATTGTATAGTTGGCTGCAAAGCACCAGAAGGCAAGTGGTAGCTCCATGTTTACGGAAAACATCCCCCATATGTTCAACTTTTTGAAATTCACATCTATAGTTCTCACTATAACCTTGCCGAATTCTCTTAAATCTTTCCCTGAAAATGTATTAAGTTAGTAAAATGTAATCATGAAATTACTAGGTCCAAAACATTATTCAAGTGAGCCACAAGCAGACCAACCAAAAAGTTAAGTGAGAGATTTCAAAATTGAGGAAAGCCGATGAAAGAAAAAGGCTTAGAATCATTCTTTCTAGAATTAAGAGCAAACTTATGTCCAGCAGTGAACTTCTACATACCATGAACATATGCATATTTTTTATGACTGATAATTATGAATAATATTAATATGTAGTTATTAATAATTAGGCCTTTGCATCGAATCTAGATGATTTATATAGCGTCAAGAGCCACTTTTCACACATGCCCCAATGAACGGGACGCTGCAGTGCCTAGAACATGTGCAACCAGTAATATCCCGTCTCCGCAGAACATTAGTACTAGCTCAAGAATCAAACCCACACTTGTTACGTCGCTGCCTAGTCCAGGTCATACTCACGGTTATCACAATATAGTTTGTCAATAACTTTGACTCGTGTTGCCTCCATCTCGCAGTAAAACCTCTCGAATGCGAAGCACAAAAAAGTTTGAACCATCCATCTCTTCAAAGACCAGACCAGGATCCCTATACCACTTGCCGTGAACTCCACCTACGAGAAAACACAGGAAATCATTTACTATTATGACTATATAGACTTAGGTAATATAATAAAAAAATCAATATTCATGGACATTTCACACGACGCCCTCTAGTCCCAAACTAAGCAAAGCTTGTAATATGGGAACTAGATGCTGATACAATACTTATATACTTTTTTTTTGTAAATACATACTTATAATACATAGTAACACCCAGACATAGAACAAACATCTATGATTGCCACACACAAATGTTTGTTCTCGGTGGAGATCGCACCCACGACCCACAGCACGGAAGGCAGAGCTATTACCGACTGAGCAGTGACGCCTGTCTATGTGAATATGTCCACAGATTAAACTTATTAAGCACTTTCAAACAAATTTTTTTGTTACTAATAATAGTATTGTGAATCGCAGAATAGTATACATAAATACCTGTGATCTTTCGAAACTATCTAATATGACTCCAATGTATAAAAGAAGTTGAACGAAGGACATCGAGAAATGGAGAAGTATCTGTATGAAAATCAATTAATTTTGACACTTATTTATGAACTACTAAAAACCCATCTCAAGCATTACACAACGGAATATATATGTCTTGCAGTGAATACTGTTTCTCACTCAAGGGGTAAGATACAGTGCATTTAACTGAAAAAAAACCGTTATTGACTCATGCAGACTGCAGACAGCCCCCGTATTCCAATCTTTTGCTGTCAAGTTATATTTCACTGCCCGGTGTAATTTCTTCAGGTCACGTGGTACAATTTTGTGCCACGTGATCATTCTTTTTAGACACTTGACAGCAAAATATGCGCGAAAACAAATTAAATGACATCATAATGTCACTATTTAGTCACAGAATAACTATGAGTTAGTATGAACTGACCATGATTTAAAACTTTGCAGTTCAACTTTGCAATTCAACTGAGATTGGAATACCCGTGCAGTCAGCGAAAAAGTACTGACTAAAGTAGACTTACAAACATTTGAAAAGATTTGTTGATCAAATTATAAACAGTTACTATGGTTTGAAAATCTGACTTAAAATCCCTCAGGACCATCTGGTAAGATCTCTCTTTTGCACAGCTCAGTGTAACCTCCAACCATTTGTCAATTTTACTTGTCAAAAAGTGTACTAAGCACGCCACGTTTAGTAATTTCATTTCGAGAATCACTGCTACTGAAATAAACAAAAACCTCGGCCAAAACCAAGCTTTATGTAAGAATATTCTCTCTGATATTATAAAAAAGTAAAACAAGATAAGGATTAGACTCGATACTCTGGTCATAACTTTCATTCTCAAGGAATCCCCGGGGCTTAAATTGTACCCTCCGAGCTTTTCTAAGTGTATCACCAATGTACGCACTGTTTTGTAGTAACACACGTTTATAATAGATGTCAGAGCAAATATTATGACGTATATAATATACCCCCTAAAGTACACATTTCGGGAAGATTGACTCACAAAATAGTCATTTGTAAAAGCGACGCAGAACAAAGTAATCATAAATATGTTTATTATAACTAAAAATATTATGTTATTTTTTGAGACAGGCAACACTTGGTTATTTTTTATTTTGCAATTTTGCGTGAATAATATTGTATCTATGTAATAGAATGGTTTAAAAATATATACAAAATCGTTAGTGCCACCCGACATCATAACTGAATACCTATTTTCACAGTCACTACGCTAGGCTAGGTTAACAAGGCACTCAATTTTATTAGAAAATAATTATTCAAACAAAAAACAAAATCAACAATAGAAGCAATTTCATTAATCAAAAAGATAAATTGGTTTTTCTTTCCACCAACAGACCATAAAATTTTATTATGTATAGCTTCTTTCAGTAAGATTAAAATCTATTAATAAAGTATATTAGTCCATCGGATGAGCTATCTGCCCAAAACCCATTTTTGGGTAATTGGATTTTTTCGCACAACAATACATGCGCAATTGTTTGTTGCACCTAACTTCAGAGGGATAAAAATCCGTTGTGCGTACTGTAACTACACTTAATTTTACCCAAAGAGCTTAACTAAATAACAAAACTGAATATTTACAGTGACCCGATGAGTCTTCGGTGAAAGCGTATGTTTCCTTGTCTGCGATTACAAAGCAAATTGCAATAACACCAAGACATAAGTTGCGGCAAGACTTCCAAGCTGCAGTGGTGTGGTGACGTCAACTTCGAACATGCTGCAAGCCTGCAGTTTGCAGAAGCTGGTGTCGATTGTGCGTACTATACATTTTCCGAAATGCCTCAGCTCTACTTCGTTTCTGTTTACCATATAACCTGGAATGAACAATTAAAGTAAATGAACTTGGCGAGTCTAAATAATCACACTTTATGGTTGATCTTACGTGAATTTTCACAGGTTTTCTGGATTATTTTGACGCGTATATTATCTATTTCCATGTAAAAACTCTCAAATGACCAACAGAAGAATGCTTCAATTAACAGTCCTTTTACAAACCATGTTAGTACTGCTAATCTGATCCAAATTCTTGATGTTACTGGTCCCTGTAAACAAGTACTTACATTTGTCAAATAATCAGGCAATTGCATCTTATCTAGATGATTTATACAGCGTCAGCGGACACTTTTTACCCAAGCCTCGATGAACTGGACGCTGTAGTGCCTGGGACATGATTTAGATAGGGTAGACTTGCCCAGGACCTATACTATCCTTTCAGCCTAGTCGGTCGTATCCACAAGAAAAACAAGGTCAATACGTGCGGAGATAAGATAAGATAAGTTTTTATTTGTTTTTTGTGCGGAACTGACTAAGCCGCGAGTTTCCTCACGAGGTGATCACAAAATTTTAACTTAACAGTGTTATTGATAATGCGACCTATAGCCATAAATTAATCATTAATGGGTAAGTATAGGTACTTATAAACGCTGAATAGTTAAACAGTTGATTAATATAAGCTGTCATTGTTTGACCTGTTATTAAGATACTCCTATGTGTGACACTTACAACAAATGTTTCCTTTCCTGCCGTTAACATCAATACCTGTATGTATACAATAATCTGGACAAACATGGTGATGAAGTGTATCGCTATCTGAAAACAAAAGAAATGTATAAATAAACAAAAGTCGGGTGAAAAAATAAACAAAAACAATATGACTTCAAATTCCCATCTTGACTCATCCTATCCTACTAATATTATAAATGCGAAAGTTTAGATGTTTGGATGTTTGTGTTTCAATCACGTCGAAACTACTGAACCAACTTGGATGAATCTTGGCATATATGTAGTTCGTAACCTGGATTGACATATAGGCTACTTTTTATCCCGAATAATTAACAGGATCTACAGGATAAAATGAAAAAACGGGATTAGCAGCGCCAATTATTAGCAAGAGGATGATGTCATGTTATGTCACGTCAGTTTGACAGGACGTAGTACTACCTCTTTGGTCTAACGACGAACGTTTGACATTCCAGTACGGGTTCGGTGTAATGTCAAGTTTCTCAAAGTATCTGCTCGGTACACGCACAGATAATATAGTGTACACGGAAACGGTACTCGCGTACGAAGTCGTGGGTAGCTAGTACTTACTATAAATTGAAATACTGCCTTGACCAATCGAAAAACGTGTATTATTGTTTGAAACACTGAATTCAAATCGATCAGCATTTGACCGATCGACTCGTTTTCAGTGTTTATTATCATCACATTTTCTGTCCATTTCCGAAGCTTGCACACCAAAAGTTGTAGAATGAATGAAACGTGCAGCAATTTCGTTTCATACATCAAGGCTGTAGTAACTATGCAACTTCTAGTCCAATGCCAAGTAGGATCGAAAAAAGCTCTCAGTCCATTTAAGTAGACATAAAAAAGAATTTCTAAAAATCCAGCCAGTCTTGTCAGCGATTTAAACCTTACTGTATCTTCAGGATTTTTTATACACTTGCTGATTTTTTGTAGATTCGTGATCAAGTCAAAATGATCTTCGCTGTGGTAGTACGTCATAATTGATACTGTCGTGAAAATCACAATGTATTGAAAGTAGAGGGTAACGTATACCTTGTGGTTGAGAAACGAAATGATTTCTGATGTTACAATGAAAAATATAATCAACAATACATTGTAAAATAGTGACATGATCACGTCTTTTATTGTAGCTGGATACACGTAGTTCTTGTGAATATTATAAGCACTAATACAAAACAGTTTGTTAAAGAAGTAGAATGGTATAGAAACATAGTAAAAGTCTTCGTCTAACAAAACTTTGGTCTTACGTTTATGCAACGTTTTCATCGATATTTCTTTTAAAAGTCGTAATAACTTCCTTAACATTATGTTACAGAAACAAGCGACTAGCAGTAGATCAATTCACTTTGTTACCAGAAATCGTTGCATACATAAATTAAGTTTGGAGAAAATTGGTATTATTTTTAGAACGCATTATACTAATAAGTTGACTTACCGCTGTCTTGTCATCGAAAAGGAAATACGTTGAAGCATGTTTGTTCAATTTCACTAAATGAAGTAGCCTTAGCATGTCCAATTATAAAATCATGTTTATGTAGTACTTTGTAACATTGTAGGTACACGAAAATCCATTTGTTGTAAATGTTAAATACATTATAATCAACTTGAATAATGAAAAAGGTTTTTACAAAAAATAAGAAGAAGGTATTCACTCGCTTTTACTACAGGCAGCTGACCTGATAATAAATTAATAAATAAATATTCATGGACTTTACACACAACGCCCTCTAGTCCCAAACTAAGCAAAGCTTATGATATGGGACCTAGATGGCTGATAGAATACTTATATATATTTTTTTGTAAATACACACTTATAATACAAAGTAACACCCAGACATAGAACAAACATCTATGTTTTCCACGTACAAATGTTTGTTCTCAGTGGGGATCGAACCCACGACCCACAGCACGGAAGGCAGAGCCATTACCGACTGAGCTGTGACGCCTGTCAATGGGATGATGGGAGTGCTTACAAGTTTGCTCACCCAATCTTGCTTAAAAATTTGCGGTTTTACCTAGAATCGCCTTTCAAACGTCTCTCCAACGTTGAGAGATGTCACACATGTCATGATCAGAAAGATTCTCAACCATAAGCTTGTCTCAACGTTCTCAAAACTAAACAAAGATGAAAAGTTAACCGTCGTGCAGCTTGAGAGTGATTCAATTGAGAAGTTAGTAATGCTCAACTATTGTTTCATAAGTAAGACTGTTTCGCCTGTTAATGTTATAAAGCAATCGTTTATATTAATTGCCTTTGAATAGCAACTATGTAGCGTTAGGTGGTAGAAATGCAACACAATAAAAAATTTCTGATTTCTGGAAAGGCTTCAGTTGAGATGTAGAGTTGATTTCCGTATAGTTTATATTATCTGTGATTGTACTTTCTGTGTCTTTGTTTATTGTTAGTTTTTAATGTATTGTTGTGCTGTTGTGTGTGTCCCAAAATAAATGTATTTTCTTTCTTCTTCTTTCTTTCTTTTCTCATTGCTAGAAAACCTGGAAAAATAAGAGGAGCAGTAGATTCAACACGCAACCGTAAATTAAAATCCAATAAACTTGTTCATCAATTTACTTTCACAAGGAAACATCGGAGCTCTATCTATCATTACGTCACTTATAAATGCTCTTAATACTACTTTGTTACACTTCACGGTTGATTTACCTGTATTTTTTGTAACAAACACTATTAGGGCTTACTTATAATCTCCTCTCAACTTCTGTCAAAAGTTAACCACTGTTCATATTAGTATTATCTCGTTATTTTAGATAAATTGAATAGGTATATTTATTGTACACCAAAGTAAAAAACAAATAAGCGAAACAACAGTTTAGAACATGAAGTATAATGGGCGATCTTGTCGCTGTAAGCGATCTCTTCCAGACAACCTTTGGATGGACAGAAACATTAGATTAGATAAAGGGCGCACATAAAAATAAATAGCTACGGGTGATTCTAATAAAGTATATAGTGACAGAGAGAGTCTTATATAGTGTTTAAATTATAAGTTGTATAGATCAGTTGAGCTATCTATAAATCGTTTGCAACGGTGTGTAGATAGCTCAACTGCTTCATGTGTATGTTGTACATATTATAAATACTGTTTAAATTGAGAGCCGATTATAAGTAAGGCCGCAAGTAGCAGTGAAACTACGTGTAAATTCATAAACTGTCTCTGTAGTAAGTATTAAATCAAATTACGGTAAATAAATTATACCTAATTGTATCTCTGACTGATAGAGGGGTATTAAGCTATTATGCCACAGGTTTGCAATTATCGTAAATTGTACAGACACTTCTGTCAAATAACAGCTACCAATTGACTGCTCCACTGTCAATATACTGCTATGTTCACCTGCACTGTTATCATTAAGCTAGCGTTGAAATCAAGAAGACATTGCGGCAACAGCAACAAGCAGGCAACAGGCGTGCAATAAGCGAGAACTACCGTTGTATAAATGTAGGTAGTAACTAGGTGTTAAGAAAATCGACCTTCATTTAAATACTATTTTTTTTAAGTACTTGTGCCCCGAAAAAGGAATATGAGTATAAAAAATTACCCCTGACAGTGCAAATCATCTCAAATAGACGCGAATCCGAATTTACTTTTACAAATGACTCAACAATGAAAAATCACATTAAATTACATCAACTAACATTACAAGATGTAACAAAAGTAACATTAACGTGTGATTACCTATGTTATGCGCTGTTTTATGTATTAAAATAGAGTTAAATGGGGTTTCTCTTGTTGTTAGAATATTTTAATAGTCGCTGGTGGGGGCGGTACGCTTCGGTGCACTGTGCTCTGTGGTGTACGCTTGGTAGAGATGGGAAGTAGTAATATCGATAAAAAATTAAACTTCCAGAAAAAGTGATGGACGTCATAGTCATAATTTCTTTATTCAATAAAATCACAAGAATAATTTAGAATCGTCTTATATACCTAGGTAGTTCTAGGTGGCAGTTCCTCGCGACCAGAGCCTAGAAGAACGGGCAAGAAACTACGGCCTGGTTCCTAGCGTATTTTTTGTATGATCCATTTTACAAGAACAAGTGTTACATCATTTCATTTAGGTATTCTTTATCACTAGTGTCCCATCATTTACCTAAATGTAGAGTATTCTACTTTTAAGTTGCATTACCTCACGCACGGTGCACTTTTAATTTACCTTAAATTCATAATTAATGTGACTTTGGGAAAAAGTTTTACTTAATGTAGTAGTCTAGTCATGGTTACTAAAAAAACCAATAAGTCATCACTAAAATGAAATTTTGAACGTTTATTACTATGGATCACATGATGAAAGCTATCGATAGAATTTTGAATTCATCGACAATTTTCTTCAGCACCCCAACACTAGTAAGCATTTACCAAACACCGACCATCTCAAAGAAAAATACATACTCACTCACACGCGAAGACACCGCCAAGTGGCACACACATTGCCGAATTAATTCTATTGATGTCACAAATCTGCAACTAAATTGTCTTCATCATATGGTCGGGTCCGGGGTTATGAGGGTTTTTGTGTGATGTGAAGATGTCGAGTGAAGGATCTGTCTCATCGTCGACTGGTTCTAGGATTAGGCAGTTCGGATTGTACAGAAGCATTGATGCAAGGACGGAGGAGTTCCTGAGACTCTCGCGCAGGCGGCAGATCAGACAGGGATGCGCCTGCGCAGCCGTCTCCACCGCTATCACCGTTACCGTTGTTGTTGTGAGTATCTCTCTTCTTATAATAAGTTTTTTTAATGAGGTTCAATGGTTCTTAGTTTAGACGCCCCATTAATATTTTTAATCCTCTTTCGTTTCCCCATTGTTGGGGATCGTGACTCTATGCAAGGACTCTTTCGATGGTTTTCTTCCATCTTGATGGATAGCGACGTTGACGGGTGTCTCCAACGGTTCCGACACCTGGTCAGACTAGCGTTTTAGGCTCCACCATCTTGGTCTCTTGCCTTCTATTTTGTGATCAGGAGTTTTTCTGTTGAATAATATTATTATTTTTTAAGTGTTTCCTAACCCGATTGCGTTGTTACCTACTAACTTTACTTCAATAGTGACTAAGGTCTTTGACAGTAGTAAAAAATCTAGTACCTACCTAAGTAGTTTTATTATTATTTTAGCTTCGATGCATACACTCTACCAGATCACAGTTCCTTTTTTACCTAAGTACGTATCTTTATCCCTCTGAAGGTAGGTGCAACAAACGATTGCGCATGTACTGTTGTGCAGAAAAATTCGCTCACTTCTTCTTCTTTTCTTAAATATGGCCTCTGTCCGTTATTTCGACAGACAATTTTGCCAGTGTCAAGCTTCAAGAACAAAAAACTATCAAAATCACATTGGTATGACATATTTACGATATGTCACGTGACTAATTCCATAAATTCCATACATTTTTCACGTTTTTTTTTATTCTCTATCAGTTGCAGAATGTCAACTTCTTGCATTTTCTATTCTGTAGGTTTAATAGTGGTAATAAAAACGTGAAAGTTAATGTCAATGTTTGTGTCGTAACACCTAAAGCATTTTTTAGAAGTTGATCAATTATTATGTAAACTACTGTCTAATAGTGTTATTTATAATTTCTTGTAATTTTATAGCAGCTTTTTAAAGTACTTTGTCATTGCCTTTTGATGACACCTATATTACCTATATTTACCTATAGGTACCTATATTTATGGTTTTATTCATATTAGTTACTGAGAGCTCTGTTAGCCAAAAATACCGTAAAATTTGCTGCCATCTTTCCGTACCTACACATGTCCTAAACTGCTGCGTTTGTGATTAATTGATAATCATGCAAATGCACTACCTAATAAGGTCGTGAATTACAAAAATGAATTGAATAGATTCTTCAGTTGCAATCATTCGTTCGTATGAGTTAGCTAACTCTGGTGACGGAGTTTTAGGCCACTTTAAGGCCTCCATCGTGGCCTAACGACTGCTAGAGCCGGGACCGACAGTTTAACGTGCCCACCGAAGCACGGAAACGCTCATTTATTAACAAACTTGCAGTAAATCATCATCATTAATGTACTACTAATGAGTACAAGATCTTCATTATTTTTTATAGCTTTTGCAGTCTAATTTAAATAAATAAATAAATATTCAGGGACATTTCACACAACACCCTCTAGTCCCAAACTAAGCAATGCTTGTAATATGGGAACCAGATGGCTGATAGAATACTTATATACTTTTTTTTTTGTAAATACATACTTATAATACATACTAACACCCAGACATAGAACAAACAACTATGTGTTCCACGCACAAATGTTTGTTCTTGGTGGGGATCGAACCCACGACCCCCAGCACGGAAGGCAGAGCTATTACCGACTGAGCTGTGACGCCTGTCACAGTCAAACTCTAAGGCGTACGTACTAATTTTAAGCAATACTGTCTAAATGACATCTTTGAGTGTAGCTGTTAACATTTTATTGCAGTCTAAATAAATAATTTCATTTATTTATATGCTGTTATTTAACTAATTTATACAAAATTCTGCTAATTAACTGTATTATTATGACAAAAAAATACTTCTGTCATCGGTAGCGATAAATTGTTTAAATTAATATTATTCTCTATTATACAATAATAAATATTGAGAAGATTTCATAACATTATTACGTGTATTTTGTTAACTAGAAAATCAGGTAACTATTTATTAGGAATCTCATAATGACATAGCTGAGACATAGAATTTTGTGAATGGTCGGGTCATAATTACCTACTCACAATTAGCGATTTATCATTGTTAAAAAATAACACACATTTCATAAAACAATTGAAAATCTATGACTTTATGAGGTTTGCATTTTTTATATTGTTGTGTGAATACGATATTAATTAACATATTATTTTCAAATTCTGGTTTGTTTATCTGCAAACATAGAGTAGTCGTACTCAAGTGAATTCTACTAATTTTAACTGAAATAGCTTTTATTAGGAGAGCGCGTTGAAATCTTTTGTAGGTATACATAATATAAATATTTTCTACCTCAGAAACCCGATTTCCTCTTGCATTTTTACATTTATACGACATAAATTGATGGTATTTCTCAGTCATTTTTAAGTCACTACACGTAGTTTCTCTTTCTAGAACATTGTAATTCTATAGGAAACCTCTTCAAAACTATCTTCCGTAAAAAGTTTTTATGCGAACGATGTGACCCCAAAACGGTGCTATTCAAAAGTTCGTGTCATCGTGTGGAGACGGCTTTAATCTAAAAATGAACATCTAATGGTTTAGTCATAATCGACTCTCCGTTCTTTTAGGCTCTCCGCATCACCTAGTTATATAAGTCGAACGATTCTAAATGATCCTTGTGATATTATTAAATACAGCTGTTATGACTATTACTTAATGCTACTAAAAAAAAACTAAATAAACAAGAAAATTTAAACGTCTTACAAGACGTCTTAGTAGTCTGTTAAAGTTAGTTACGTCGCTTTTAGCGATAAGGCCGCCCATTGTACATTAGCTTTAATTGTTTCACTTATGTCCTGTTTCTTCCTTGTGTACAATAAAGTGTTTATCTATCTATCTATCTGTCATATAGCAGCTTGAGAGTGATTCAGTTGGGATGTGGCTAAGTAATTAATGACTAAGATTAATGAGTCTACATAAATCGAATATAGCTATCTACATTATGACAGGTGGTTATTTAGAACACACGTTCTGTTTTAGAATGCGATGCATTGTTTTTGTGTTTCAATAAACATCACTCATCGATGTGACTTTAATGTTTGTAAACAAACTTCCTGGCTTTGGCACGCATTGAAATTCAACTGAAATACGTAATAATGACCGTTAAACATTAAAATGAGTTACAGTGTTTTGGTCTGAGCCGTGTGTAATTGGTAGGTTTAATTAGTGAATAACCAGTTGTCAGCGAAGTTGAAAACCGCTAGAGAATAGAAACAATCAAAAATGTATAGAAGGGATATTATTTATATACATACTACGATTTTTTTTAGCAATATCAAATAGTAGAAATGTTATTTTACTACTAAAAGTAATGTTTCACATCGATACATTGTCTAGTCTAGTAGCTATTGGCCATCGCATCGCATACCGGCGCGGCGGCGCGGCGAGCACTCACACAAATCATTTTTATTTGATCACTGCCGTGTTGGACTTTTCCACTGTGCTCCGTACAGAGATGGGCGGGTAGGTAAAAATTGGGTAGGTAAAAATGGGAAGGGAAGGGTAGAATATGTAAAAATTAAAAAATACCCATTTATACCGGGTATTTTTTATTAATACCCGGTAAAAATACGACCTACATTTTTATAATATGTTTAGGCCTACTGTCGTTTTATAGTTACACTAGCGGCGCGTCCCGGCTTCGCACGGGTATTTAACAAAACGGGGATAGAACCTTTGTGGCATATCGACCCGCCCGCCATTTTAAAATTTTTTAAAGTTTCCGCGCACATTGAAAGTAGTATATATGGGTAGCGGACACTAATACAAGCAAAAAATGTTCTATATTATATTGTCCTAAAGTGTCACGTTTCCGAGATATTTGGAGTTAAAAATCGCCAATGAGGTAAAGGAGTTAGATTTTTTTTCTTGTTTTTAGTGTTCCGGTTCAGTTTTGGAAAAAACGAAACACTTACTTACACTTACCGTCTGTCCGTCTGGCCGTCTGTCCGTCTGTCTGTCACGCGCTACCAGAGCTGAACCGTAGAAGCTAGAGAGTTAAAATTTGGAATAGTAATTGACCGAGCGAGCGAAGCGTGTCAGTTTCGAGATTGGCCAAAAATGTTTTTGTCCGGCCGTCTGTCTGTCTGTCAGTAATCGCCTACAGGTCGCATTTATCAACCGATTTCGACGAAAATCGGCACACAAGTTCCTTGATTTATTTCAATTTTTTTGTCGAGCGCGATTTTTGATTGGAAGGAAAATAGGGGAGAAAAAAGGGAAAGTTTGCTGTAGCGTTATTTATCGACGGATTTCAATCAAATTTGAGAAGCACACTAAAGACTTATTTCTACACAAGATGGTGTAAGTATACAACATAAATAATTTAAAAATAATATAAAATATGTATTTTAGTTTTAAGGTATCTATAATATGGGCCTTGTATTTTTTACTGTGTTGCCTGAATTAAATGAATTTATTATTATTATTATTATAATTATAAAAAATTCCAAAAAATAGTGGAAGAAATGTAGAAGGGGAAAAGAAGGGAAATTAATTTTAATTTTTTCCGAAAATTTACGCCCACCTATTTCAGTTAGATTACGCAGTCCTTTCCGCCTTTATGAGACAAATCCGTAGACACTAGATTCGACTTCCTAGGACCAAAGGAACGTGAGTAATCGCTAAAACTTATACCCCTATTTTGCTCAAGCCTACATAGGTTAATTGGAAAGGCCTATTGGAAAATTGAAGCACCTGAAATGCGATTTAGCCAGAGGAAAAGGGAAAGTGTCTGTTATTGCATGGTTATTATGGCTCGCGAGATCTACTGTTCTTACAGAAAGAACAACTAGTTATTATCCTAATCAGTAGATAATTTTATGCAGAATCTAAATAGGTCTAGATGTTATTTGGTATTAAATCAAAATAATCCAGAAACCTGCTAAAGAATGCATCAATTCTCACCCACCTGGTATCCCGCCGCGGAGTGCTGCCACCCGAGGCGGGAGGGGCCCCGCACAGTCTGCCACGAGGATAACGAGCGTCTCAGTTTCGGGATTGGCCAAAAATGCTTTTGTCCGTCGGTCTGTCAGTTCTCGCCTACAGGTCGCATTTATCGACCGATTTGGACGAATATCGGCACACTAGTTCCTTGATTTATTAAATTTGTTAATCGACCGCGTTTTTTAATTGGGGGGAAAGTAGGGGAGAAAAGGGGAAGAGGAATCGACGGATTTCAATTTGAGAAGCACACTAAAGACTTCATTTTAGACAAATTGATGTAAAAATATTTCCCAAAAGAGGTAGTGGAAGGGGGAAAAGAGGGGAAATTAAAAGTTAATGGTCATAAAGGCTCGTGAGGTCAATTTTTTTCACAGAACAACTACTTTATATAGTTAAACCTCATCAAAAATCGATAATTTGAATAGTTACCTAGCTGGTTTAATTTCTGTTTTCTGGTTTATTTTACTTTTAATACGAAATCATTATAAATCAGAACGAATACTAACCAATAAAAACATGAATTTCCTACTAAAACTAAACCTCAATGTTAAAAAAGTGTTTTTGAATTAATACCCGGTATAAATTCAAAATGGGTAGGTAAAAATGGGTATAAATGGGTATATACCCGATGATCGGGTATTTACCGGGTAAGTGCCCATCTCTGGCTCCGTATATTTTACGTTTAAATCGAGATTTTTGATATAGCAAATATCGCAAGCTTATAAATAATTGATGACAAATGAATATAATAGTCGAAAGGTAGAGTACTTACGTAATCGAACCAGGAAATCTATTGTGAAATGTGCAGAAGCATTTGATAACATTTACTTGAGTTTCTGATAGTATTTTAGTAAACAGAGTATAACAAAATATTATTATATTCGATTGGTGGGTTTTACAATCAAGCTAAATAAATAAATACTGAAATGGGTACATTTTTAAATTTGATTATTAAATTGAGAAAATCGCGCTTGAACATCTGACTTTCACACGGATTTTTATTTCTTTTTCCACAAAAATTGTGGATAATTTAGCATAACATTCCGTAGGTTACATATTTGTACGTAATCACAGTAATTTAATAAGTTCTTATTTTGAGGTTAAAAAAATGAATACCCTTTTATTATTGGGCGTATCTTTTGTAAAAAACCTATATTTCGGAGGGTCATGAGGAAGATGAGATGATAAGTAATGTTAAAGCCAACGGGAGTGGCCCAATGCGCTGGACGTTACGGTTGTCGCACGCGACTCGATAAAACAAGAAAGCAGAAAGCATACATACTCACACCTACTATAACAGTATGTAAAGTAGCGCGCTTTTGTTATTTTACATATAGCTAGCTAGTAGTCACAACAGATCTTTGTCCCTCTGAATTATCTGCGCAGAACTTATTTTTGGATCGAATTGAAAGCAAATTTTTCCGCACAACAGTACATGCGCAGTTTTGTTAATTTCTTTTGGAAACGGATCCTAGGAACCGATACCAAAACAATTTGGGATCGGTTTCTACTTCACTCTGACCCTAAGATCAGATGCCATAGACCCAATCGTTTTTGCACCTAACTTCAGAGGGATAAAGATCCGTTGTGCGTACTGTTTTGAGAATAATTGACATTTACCTTAAACCATATATAATAACAGATAGACATTTAGACAGGCGTCACAGCTCCTTAAAGTAGAAGCAAAGTTAAATTATACGAAATAACTTGTAAGCCCATTTGTTCCACTATGGTTCTGAAAATATCTCCGTAAATTTATCTACACAATAAACACCTGAGATAAAGATACACTGGTCATAAAGATGAAAGATAATAATATACCTTAGTGGGCATACATCTTTATTACTCACGTACTGTTTTTTTGTTTATGGCACCCTGATTACGTATCTCACAACGACGCGACGAGTACGTCGGATCGTGTCGTTGTGAGATGAATAATCAGGGTACAGTTAAAATCATAAGCAAATGATGAAGAGGCCAGTCGTCTTACCACCAAGTATAATGATGATGAAAATCAAAACCATTAGTTGTAATTTTAACAAAATATTTGTCATATTATGCAAGGACTTTTACAGTGGCATATACAGTACAGAACTTTTCTCTGCACTGTGGTTAGACCAAAGAGGTAGTACTACGCCCTGTCAAACTGACGTGACATGACATGACAATGAAATCCTCTTGCCAATTGGCGCTGCTAATTCTTTTCGTTCATTTTATCCTGTAGATCCTGTTAATTATTCGGGATAAAAAGTAGCCTATGTGTCAATCCAGGTTACGAACTATATATATGCCAAGTTTCATCCAAGTTGGTTCAGTAGTTTAGACGTGATTGAAACACAAACATCCAAACATCTAAACATCTAAACTTTCGCATTTATAATATTAGTAGGATAATTTGTAGGATAGTAGGATAGTCGCTGGCTTATCATGATACGTAATCAAAGAGGATACATCAAATTCAGTGAGTTCTTCAGCGCATATAGAACGTGTACGGAAAAGTATATAAATAACATTGACAATTAGTAAAACGTCACCGTTCGTCGCGTCGTTAACTTAATTATACACTAGTACTTAATAATTCACTAACAATTACTTAATTTACGGCAACTTCATTGTTATAACTATTAACTTGTAATGTTTGTGTTTTTAGTTTTTGTGTCAGTTGTTTAAATGTGGTAACCTTTCTTTCACTTTTATGGTAAGTTATAAATTTTATTATTAATTATCGACATAACATTTCGTGAATATCATAAATGAAAGTTATTTACGCAAAATACTTTTTACGAAATATTGTTTCATAAAAGTTTCTGATTGCTACCTGTGGCATTGTGGAATATAATATGAAAGTGTTCTTGGTCATATCCAGCTGCTTTGACATGTACAATTGCAAGAAAGAAACGAACCAAATAACCAGATTAATTCTAGTAATTTAAGAAATTTTCTATTCTTTTTTGTACAATATTATATTAACTAGACTTTCGTACCTTTCAAAAACGTAGTTTTGATCCCACACTAATATAAAATGTTAAGACATACCTGCCCCCGTATGCCAATCTTTTGCTGTCAAGTTATATTTCACTGCCCAGTGTAATTTCTTCAGGTCACGTGGTACAATTTTGTACCACGTGATCATTCTTTTTAGACACTTGACAGCAAAATATGCGCGAAAACACATCAAATGACGTCATAATGTCACTATTTAGTCACAGAATAACTATGAGTTAGTATGAACTGACCATGATTTAAAACATTGCATTTCAACTTTGATTGGCATACCCCTGCTGCATATGTAAACATCAACTCCTGTGCTTTATTTTTGGCAATAAAATTATTCTTATTGTTTATATTATTGGTGATTCTAAAAACGGCAGAAGCTTATGTCCAGCATTGGACACTTGTATATTAATCAAACAAGAATTGTTCTTTTGTTAATATGAATACTTAGGTTTCTTCTAGACAAATGGGCTACGTTACTTACCATTAGGTGAGATTGCGGTCAAAAGTTTGTGTAGGTATAATGTAAAAAAAAGTGAGGCATGGTAGGCATACGTGCAAAGTGCACTAGTAAAAATACTTTTCTTTTCATGTCCACAATGTCTCACACAAATCATATTGTAGGTATTCCTATTTCAGTAGTGAGCAGGTACTTACAAAACTTTTTCTTGTTTTCCAGGTGGTGATTTTTATCTACGAATTCAGCTTAAACTCTGAAGTTAACATCGACAGCTCGCTGAGATCCAACTGGTTCAGTCTTATAAATGACACCACTGAAAATGGTTTCAGAACTAAATACACAACGAATGGCATCGACAAATCTACCCTTACTTTGCTACCGATACTGCTAAAAGCATTGAAGAAAAACGTTCTTCTAGAAAACATTTTCGAAGAACAGTCCAGCTCCAGCCCTGCTTATGAAGAAAGAGAGACCACAGAGTATAGTTTGGACAAGAATATATTCACAAGAAACTGGTTCCGCGTCCCTTCGTCTAAAGTTTACGCAATAGCTTACAAAGCTTTACCTCTATCATACTACAAGAGTTCACCAAAAAGCCTAGAGTACTTTACTAAAATACGAAAAATAAGAGACTATCAAAGAATTATCAATTACATGGATAAAATGATTAGTGAAAGAGTTGATATTGGGCCAACTAAAGCTATGATGAGAGAACTATATACAGAAAAACCTGTTAAAGTTATTAAACCTGAAAAAGAACCTATTAATAAGCAAAAATACATTGTTAAACCGATACCACCAAAAACTAACACAGTTGTTAAAGAAGTAATTGATAAAAATAAAGATAAATCTATAAATTGCAAATGTCCACTGAGGATTGGAGAAATTCTGCATAAAATATTACTTGGCATTGAAAAGCTTTTGTCAATAAACACGAGCACACAGATGAACAGTATGACAGACTGCCATCACCAAAAAACTTTGCAGCCAAATAACAAAATACTTGATGCAAAAGCGGCTACTTCTGATATCAATGAAGGTGTAACGTCAACAGTTAAGGGTCTAAACACTAATAGTTATGGAGATACAAAAACGCAAGCAATAGATCAAAAACAGAGTATTACAAAGTTTATTGAACAACTTTCACAAAATAACACTCAATACAAGAATGAAACTAAACCCGTTGAAAGTTCAACCCCCCTTGTAAACGATCATCTTGATGCAACTGATGAAATTCCGAAAACCATGACAAAGCCAATGACAAGAGTTAATATTATACACAAGATGATGCCGGAATCATTACATAATATTTATCCAAAGACCGATCCGAGTCAATACGCAAATGATGTAAATTCAAAAGATAAATATAATCGTGATGAACCTGCAACCGCAACAGTTACTTTCAATGGTTTATTAGATTTTAATGAGTTAAAGCTTGTAAATAACAGAAAAAAAACTCCTTCAGAAAAGCATATTAAAAATACGTTTGATAACAGTAAAATCAAGCCTGCACCTTATAAAAAGCCTGAATTTGCTGGAACAAAAACATTAAAAAATAATTGGTTGAAAACTCTTAATAAAGCTATCTATCAGATGATTGAAAAGGATAAAAATATACAAATGAAACCTATGCCAGCTGGAACTACTTCAAGACCTAACCTTATAACCAAACCAGCTAGTTTTAATAATTTCAATGCTACTATAATAAAAATCGAAACAAATAATAATCATCAAAATGTTTTATTGAAAATAGATGAAGATGAAACAGAAAATCAGAACAATTTAACTCAAGAAGATATGCTTAAACCAATTGAAAGCTCAAAAGATTATTCAGCTGTTACAAATAATAATTCTATCGAAACAACTAAAGTGCTATGGGAAGAACTAAATAATGAAAATATACCGGCTTGGAAGTCGATGATACCAAATCACAGGCCGATCTATTTGGAAATACAATCAAAAAATGATTGGAAGCATGAAGATTATGATTTTAATATTATAAATACTTATGATAATAATATAGAACTAGAATAAAGATTTTCCACTAACAAATAAATTTTTTATGTTCCTTAATAATATACTTTTACTTGACTATGCAAGGTTTTTTACCTTACATTAGATAATTTATGCAAATTTTTTTCTTGTTCTAGGTGATTCTACTAATCTACGAGTATGCGATTGCAGTAGAATGGAGCTCAGTACAAAGAATAAGAAGTGAAAATGGAAGTTATGACGTCACTAACATTACACTCGATGTACCCTTTGCAGACAGACTCGATCGAAGTTTTTTCGGATTTGATCAAGATTACTATGAACGAATGCCACTGTTGGTCAACGCTTTGCAAGAAAATAACTACGTAGATCCTGTTTCTGAAACGGCTAGACCTCTAAATAGAAAAACCTATAGCAAAAATATCACAACTCCTAGAACATTCGCTCCAAATGCAAACAGACAAAATAAAATAAGAAAAACTAGCCCAAGGCCATTTATGTTCGAATACCGTAGCGCAACACCCTTGCCTTTCAGTAAGACCTATGGTTCCCGGAGTTGGGTCGACAGTTACAGAAATGCACAGAGGCTACAAAATATACGACAAGTAATCAGGTATCTCGAAACAACAATCAATGCAAAATCTGGAGACATGCACACTAAGCCTACAAATGGCCACACTATAGCGTTTTCCGGAGTTTATGTTGAACCTAAACTTACAAAAGGTAAACCTGATGAATCCAGTAGCATGGAACAACAACAACAAAATTCTGACAGAGTAGAAACCTACGCAAACCATAATGAAGATCCGTTATTCAATTTTAAGCCAGATAGTCCAGGAGAAGTAAACTTACTAGCAGATACGTATTTCAGATTTGCTCCAGTACCAACTCCTAGTATAATAGAAGAAGTCACAAAGCCTAACAAGATTCTTATGTTTAAAAGAATACCTTACAGGAAACATTGCATAGGCAGTCATTGCGACAATAATATAAATGAAAAACTCAAAAACTTAAAAAGCTCAGCTGAACATATCACGGAACTACCAACGTCTACAAAATCATTCAGCGTAATGTTAAATCTTTATCCACTAAAACCGAATGCAAGCTCCGAGTTCAAACGACAAGATGTACGGACAAAACCACCTTCAGAAAAAATTTACATTACAACATCGAAGCCTTTAATACAATTTAGAAAAAAGCCTGCTCCAATGAGGCGAACATACTATCGATATAAGAAACCTAGATATTTAACTCGAAACCGAAATCCTAGTAGTGATATAAAAACTAAAACCGAACAGTCAACAAGTGCAAATAACAGTACTACAATGATAGTTCACGTTGATGTATATTCACCTGAAGATAAGAATGGGTTCAAGAATAAAACTTTGGTACATTATACAACGACTACAATACGACCTAGTTACACTTTACCTATACCTGAGAAACCCGAACTTTTCGCCGGACAAGTAGAAGATTATCACGATGGAAGTTCAGGATTAATAACCATACAAATTCCAGAAATTACCGAAGCTTCCACATCACCTACACCTACACTGATTCCATTCTTTGATACTATTACGACCAGTACAGAAGTTAACCCATGGGCAACTGCTACTAGCCCTCCAGACATAGTAAAATTCAGTGCTGAAGATGCCAAAGTTCCCGACCACTACATGAATAATAACATGGCTACTACACAGACTGTATCAATGAATTTGGACAGCTACAATATGAATTGGGAAACAACACAACCTGCACCTTTGGAAATAAAAGGAATAAGGTTAGCTACCACTCAAATGGAAATAGAAAGAAAATACATTGATTGGGTTACCACACAAAGTACGCCAAATTATAACTATGAAACGGATAGAACAATTAATTTTGAGACTACAGAAGTACCAATAGAAATGGGAAGAAGAAGCATGAATTTGATAACCACAAAAGCAGTGCCAATGGAAACAGTAAGAATAAACTTAGATTGGACAACTACACCAGCACCTACTGAAACGGATACAGAAGATGTGAATTCTGAAACCACAAAGTCCTCAATAAGTACTGAAAGAGGTAGCATGAAATGGACTACTACACAAGCACCCGAAATGGATAGGTATGGAAACGCAATAAAAAAGCCACTAAATAAAGTGTGGGAAACACTTATCATTAAACTAAGAAACGGGGTTACTACTACAGAAAAAGACAATCCAACAACAACAGAGGAAATTGATGAAACTACCACTTTAAAAACGTACGTCCCACAAATCAACGGACATTATAGAAGTATTTTAGCGGCAAGAAATCAAAGCAGGTATAGTCCAGAGGCTTACAGGAAACGGAAACTCGAAATGTCTGTAACAGGCTTCCATTCATACGTTCCAATGTACACAGAAATCAGAAGAACCAAAACGAAGACAGTTGATAAGAATGAATAGGTTTTATGTAAAAATATAGTAATTCTTTTAGTAAATATAGTGTAGTTTCTGGATGTCCCACCGTTTCTTTGAGCCTGTGGACAACAGCTGTTGTAAATAAAGTAATTCATATGTTTATGGTATTTTATTTACCAATTACCTAAATTCCATTTGGTTTGGAAGTCGGTTTCTCATCTGATGGAGTACCAGCATTAGTCACAAAAATGATATAGCCTATATTCAGCAGATCTCAAGACTTGATCATGATTTTCAAAATCGATAAGACTGTTTCAGACTGAAAGATTTTAAAGTGAAAGTTGTCTCATTTTTGTCTGTTTTTTATTTTTTATTTTATTTAAGTACCTAGGTAGCTACTCCTAACAAACTCCGTCTACCTAAGGGATGATACTTAGCTATATTCCACAATCGCTAAAAACGAACCTAATCGAATATGGGGATGAATTCTAAACGTGTAGGGATGAAATCTTGTGCTTGATTAAAAAACTGTTATAAGTCGACCTGTGGCGCCACACTGTGGTGTAGTTTAGAACTTTATTAAAACTAAATATCAGTAGCATCATAGAGGTGCATAGAACTGGTTCTAATAACTTAATATTTAATTACACCAACCTAACATAGATGGCGTTTCTGCAAAGGTACAATAATTATAGTTATTTAAATTAGTTATTTGAGTAGGTATAGTGTAATCTATGTCTAATGTCTATGTAGGTATTTATGTAAATGTTTTCAAAATGTTGACGAAATAAGTACCTATTATAAAAAGATACTTAAGAATTTGTTTTGACGGTTCGTTCAAATTTTTCTAAGGATTTCTAACGAAGCAGTAGAAAAGGCATACTTGGTTTTTTAATTCTAAAATTATTGATTAAATACTAGTTGTCTTATTAAAGAAAATTGTTGCTAAAAAAACAGTCAGATAATTTATAAGTTAAAGAAACAGATTTCAATACGACTAGACGATGATGATGATGGCAGTTTATTGGAATTAATTTAGTGTTCGTAAATGAACATCAGAAAAGTCACAGTAAAGCAAAATAGGTATGTAAAATAGGTACACAATTTACGTGGATGACATACTTTTTCAACTAAGTAGGTACCTAAATATGGAAGTAATAAACCTTTGCAAATAAAATGAGGTAACTCTACGATAACAAACACAAAAAAATACAACCGAAGAGAACCTCCTCCTTATTTTGAAGTCGGTTAAAAATAAAAGTTCAACCCCTATATTGGTAAACAAAGGTAGCCCGTAATGTCAATCCCCTCGGTCATTTCAACTTGAGTAACCTTTTGCAACTATTTTGTTCGCCCTTCTGAAACGTGACCTAGTATGCATTCCGTCTCTTTCTCACAACATTGACCTCACACATGCCATCTCATCTCAAACATCTCAAGAAAAACCCCGTTACTTTTACCCGTGCAAAAAGGCTCTATCTGCAATGGTTTGTAGTCGGCACTGAAAGCAGCCATCTATCTCTTTCTAACGTACTAGACGAGATAAAATATGAATGAGAAAGGAACAATACAAGTTAGCGCGTGGACCGGTGGTGCAAGTTTTTGACAGCACGATTCAAACGGGCTTTGTAACTTCTTTGGTACAAAAGTATGTTGTGTTTTAGGTTTATCTAGTGTTTAATTATTATAAAATGTGTGTAAATAAGTGATTGTGAAGTGTTTGTGGTAAAGGATTATTAAAATAAGGTAAGTTTTTTATTCTTTTAAATTGAAAAAGGGAATATGTTTTGGATATTTTAATACCGGACTTTCTTTGCATAACATGTCAGTTAGTCATCAAGGTCAATTCAATATTTCCAAATATTTCAATAACTTGCTGAGAATTGGTTTTGGCAAAATAATGATACAAGAACGTGATATTTATGTTGTATTCGGTCAGTTGTTAAAATAGCCACATAGCAATTTAGTTTGATTATTTTAAATACCACGTTTTTGTTTTTAGCTGGATTGACCTTACTTGAGAATCTTGAAAACTTACCCAACCTACCTACTTAGAAGTAGTTAGTAGGTAAGTATACCTATTTAGAAGTTAGGATACCTACTTATTAAGTAAGTAGGTACATTTCACACGCGTATAAGTATTTAGTGTACTTACCTAAGTATTAAATTTACTTATGTTTGCTGATAATTAATTATTATATTTTCAATTTAATTTTTAGCTTACTACAGCATATTTAAAGTAAGTAGGTAGTAAGTTAAAAATAAAATTAAAGTAATTAAGTAAGTACAATATACAAACTAAGAACGACAGAACGTATAATTAAAAATTATATTATAATGATTATCATCAGAATTTTTAAAATGCTTCTAGAAGCGAATAAGAAGTATAAAGCACGTCTAAGAACATTTGGTACAAAGATAAACTAATTAAACTTACGTGACGGATCGCAAGCCTATCACCGATGTTAAAATATAAGTACTTAACTGATTCCTGCACGATGTTTTCCTTCACCGTTTCTTAGTGTTAAATTACCATTCAACATCCATTCATCACTTTGTAACGCAACTTTCAGTCGCTAAAAACATGAAGAGACGTACCTACTTCCTTTCTCACAAAAACGTATGGCAAGTACAGTCAGCTACAAAAATAGGTAAGCTATTTATTCGGTAGCGCTGTTAAAGATGAGATGATGACTTGCGAAATGTAGCTGACAAACACTGGATGAGAAGAAGATACAGAAAATAGAGTCTCTTGGAGATTGTAGAAGACAATGATCGTTCATAAGTTATCAATTCATAAAAAAGATTTGACAATTTAGATCTATATCCCTCTGAAGTTAGGTGCAACAAGCAATTGCGCATGCATTGTTGTGCAGAAAAATTCACTTACCTCCAATTCGACCAAAAATGGATTCTGCGATACTTCATAGAAACAAAAATTTGTTGTGACTATTATATCATTTTCAGATTTTTTCCATTGCACCGTGTTCAGACTCAATCGACTTATGTTCCTACCGGAATGAACAGATTCTTAAGATTATTTTCCTCAAAGCATTCTGTAGATGAGTGTACATGGTAGAATAGTCAATTATCACAATTTCCCACGGCTCATTGTGCGGTTCACTGACATATTCACAATAATACCTTTTATCTGTCTGCAGTACCTACCTACTCCGCAGTTAGTTCGACTATACGCAATTTAACCTAGAATTCGGTGTTCTACTGTCTTTTGTTGTAGTAGTTATGTATGTACTAGTAGTTACCCGCGACTTCGTACGCGTCTACAGTTTCCTTGTACATTATATTATCTGTGTATTATTATTATCTGTGCGTGTACCGAGCGGATAATTTGAGAAACTTGACATTACACCTCATTACACCGAACTCGTACTGGAATGTCAAACGCTAGTCGTTAGACCAAAGAGGTAGTACTACGCCCTGTCAAACTGACGTGACATGACAGACAATGAAATCCTCTTGCCAATTGGCGCTGCTAATCAGTTTCGTTCATTTTATCCTGTAGATCCTGTTAATTATTCGGGATAAAAAGTAGCCTATGTGTTAATCCAGGTTACGAACAATATATATGCCAAGTTTCATCCATGTTGGTTCAGTAGCTTAGACGTGATTGAAACACAAACATCCAAACATCTAAACATCCAAACATCTAAACTTTCGCATTTATAATATTAGTAGGATTTCAAAATATCTTGTATTGATTTGCAGTTTAGCTAATTATGTAACAAGGTCAATATAGTTTTTTTTTTATAAAAACACGAAGCAAGTTGAATACCTAGAATAACATAATTAGCCATTTTATATACCTCATGCATCACAAGTTAAGCAACTTTATCTTATTTATAAGTAAATAGAGACTCAAAAGTCTTACTATCTTATCTTATTTTGCCTAAAAAATTAAAACAAATTAATAAATATTCATGGACTTTACACACAACGCCCTATAGTCCCAAACTAAGCAAAGCTTGTAATATGGGAACTAGATAGCTGATAGAATACTTATATACTTTTTTTTGTAAATACATACTTATAATGCATAGTAACACCCAGACATAGAACAAACATCTATGTTTTCCACGCACAAATGTTTGTTCTCAGTGGGGATCGAACCCACGACCCACAGCACGGAAGGCAGAGCTGTTACCGACTGAGCTGTGACGCTTGTCAAATTGACAAAAATGAATGACCAACTTAGTATACTGAGCATAAACTCATCTGTGATTCATCTACTTACCAAAGTAAACGTGGAACTATGTCCAAAATACCTCCGATACCTCCAACTAACGGAACATGCACTTATGCTAAACCAAAGAACCTTGAAATGCCTTGTGAGTGTGAGTGACACAAACACTGCACTAGACAACAACCTATAATTAACAAAAACAAAAAATATATATATTTATGGACTTACGCCTGGTTTTAGCGAAAATTTAAACTAATCTAATGAACTTAAATAACCCATTGAGGTAAAAATTGATAAAATCAAAAGCCGCTTAATATCAGGTGGGCATGTTCCGTCTCATAATTTTATAAAAATACTTAGCATAAGTGACAAACATCATAAAATATTTTGATTTCTGTTCGTAAACTAGGATTGTTCTAAATTGGTTTTCTCAAAACAAAACAATGCAAAGATTAATTGCAACATCAACCTGAAGCAAGGCGAACCTCTACGATTTGTAAGAATCAGTGTTGCTCAGTGAGACTATCAAGATTCAAATGATTCATAAAAAAAGAAAAAATATTTATGGACATTTTACACAACGTTCGGCATCCCAACACTTCCAACCCAATCAACCGCCTCTAGTCACAAACTAAGTACTTGTAATAATAAATGAGAAATACATAGATTGCTGATAGAATACTTTTTTGTATGGACCTTATTACCATCAGGTGGGTTATAAGACTATTTGACTAACCACGTAATAAGAAAAACATTGCGAGGTACCTAATGGCTTCTCGTATGTCCAAATTTAGAAAACACGGTAACGGGTTGCGTTTAGAGCTAAGTATTTAAAGTTGGCTTGCGTTTAACTATCATAATCATCATCATTAACCTATTATTAGTCCATAAGTTCAATCAATCAATCAATCAAGTCATTTATTTGCATAAAAAATATGGTAGTTTAAGTACAAAGATGTAAAAGTATAAATAAGTGCCGCATATTTTTACCAAAGTGATTGGCGTGCAAAAATTTGTAGGTCATCAACTAAGTATTTACTAGGTTCGCTAAAACAACACTCTAACAGCAGAAGTACCTACTTAGTAAGTTGGAAGTAGGTTTCTCTTAAGACACTGAGTCTTCTAGTCTTCTCACCTCGGATTTCGGAGGAGGACAATATGAGGAAAAGAATTCCTGATGGAGAAACCAGAAACCAAAAAGTTTGATCATGAAGAACCCGCAGAGTTTTGACGTTTTACAAATTGAAAAATCACTTCATGAATGTTGTACATTCTAGTATTTCTAGTTCACATTGGGCGTTTGCACACTGACCGATAATAATACCGATACAGTACTGATACATCAGTGACCCGAACAAAAATATCGTGTCGGCGTTAACACGGTTTGAAAGCGTCTAGTACCAACTAAAATTATAGTACCTAGTCACAACGGATCTTTGTCTCTCTGAAGTATCTGCGCAGAATCCATGTATGGGTCAAATTTTTCCACGCGCAATCGTTCGTTGTATGTACTATCGGCAAAATTTCCGCCTTACCACTTTTGAAACTGTTTCGCTTGCAAGTAGTTTTTTAACCGACTTCAAAAAAGGAGGAGGTTCTCAATTCGGTTGTATGTTTTTTTTTTTTTTTTTTTTTTTTTTTTTTTTAATGTTTGTTACCTCAGAACTCCGTCATTTATAAACCGATTTCAAAAATTCTTATTTCATCTGAAAGGATATACTTCCAGATTGGTCCCATTTTATTTTCATCAAAATCGGTTGAGTAGTTTGGGTTATAAATAGAAATAACTGAAAAAAATATGCCCGGCGCGGCGCAGCGCCTACTATTTTACTGCTAGCAACGATGCAATATGCCAAGTTGCGGCGTAGCGCCTACCATTTTACTGCTAGCAACGATGGACCCTTTGTGGTGCACACCTAAATTTTTACATTTTTCTAAATTTGTCAATAAACCCAGTTTGTACATTCAAACCGCATTTAATTGGAGAAAAGCAAAAACCCACCAGTTGTTCCTCTAAAGAATCAACACCAACCACGTGCACGAAATTGCGTATTTTGCTTTCCTGTGGTGTTTATAGTGACTAGAACATTCCCAATGAACTGTCATCATCATCATCATCATCTGATGATGAAGCTGGTAGTCGAATTGAAGTCGGTTTTCCAGTTTTTTAACTTATAAATTATTCTTTTGTCTACTTATTTTGACCAACCAGAGATCTAAACATCTATTTATTTTTTATGACGGTCCATTGTTTTCATAACTTTTACACCCGAAATAATTTGTTTCTATTGGTATTCAAAACTTAACGGCTAGTCGGTTTACAGGAAATGCACCCTTAAGGTGGTAAGGTAGAACTTTTGTTGATGGTACCTAACTTCAGAGGGATAGAGGGATAAAGATCCGTTGTACGACAATTGTTGTCGTTGCTCTCCACCGATATCGTATAGTATCGTATCGGTGACAGTGTGAAAGCACCCATTGGCATGCGTATTGTTTTGTAATCTCAGTGAGGTTAACTAGAGCATTTTGTAAATAGCTCTGACCATTGCAATTAAATGCGTTGGTAATAGATTATGCATAATTTTACAGGTTAGTTTATGTCATTGAACTACGCGTAATAGGTATAATTGGTTAACAGGTTTTTTTTAAATAGTGTGTTTTAATATTTTCTAGATTTGAATGTTTATGTACTTATAGAAAACACAACAGATTTTTATCCCTATGAAGTGTCTGCACAAAACCCATTTTTGAGTCGAATTGGAGTTAGGTAAGCGAATTTTTACATGCGCAATTAGTTGGTTGCACTTAACTTCAGAGGGATAAAGATCAGTTGTGCGTACTGTACCTATGTACCACTGTAGTTCACATTCACATTGAGCGTTTGTGCGCTGGTATGTTATTGTCGATAACAATAACATACCAATATCTCGTACTAAGCTCGAACAAATATCGGTGATGGCGTAAAAAATTAAATACTATCTAAGTACATATAATTAATAAATAATATAATTGATAAAAAATATAATAAAACTTATTAGGTAGGTACCTACTCTCTTGATTTTATTAAAAATAAATTGCAAAGAAAACTGCTTTATCTGGTTCAGTGTAACCGCAAACCACTGCATTGTGAAACTGGCCTAATGTAATACTTTGTACTAGTACAATACTCTGTGTCCACGTGGACTAGTTCGATGACATAGAACCACAGAATAAAGAATGTTGAGTAGTACCGGTACCACCAAATCGTAATTATGTCTATTCTGTGACTAAACACTAATATTACTTAAGTTCGTAAGAGTTAGTGGCAAACTCTGGTGGAGTTTTTAGGCTTCCCTAAGTCCTCCGTCCGACTGCTAAGAGCCGAGACAGCATTATGCTGAGACGGGGACCATTTTGAATAAGAATAAGAATAAGAATTTATTTATTTGACAGACATTACACAAAAACACAGACATAAACAAATACAATACATAAACAAATTGCTGTCAAACAGGTCCAGTCTCAGCTTTATGCCACTCCCGAACGGGGGTAAGGAAGCTGCGCTGGTTTTCAGACTGGACCTCGGCAGAGTAACATCACGGGCGTAACTACACATCGACACAAATAACATATACCTAATAATAACAACATAATGTATAAAATGCAAATAAGTAAAACTATATAACACAAAAAACTAATATAATCTAAGTATCTAAATAAAAATAAAAAATAATTTTGCCCCCATGCAACTTGACGAGCAGGTAGGCTGTTTTAGTTGTGTACTTACATTATTGTATTATGTACCTACCTCTAGGTACCTACTGTATTGATACCTGTACATACCTTTTGGGGACAAATAAAGACTTATCTATTGAGTACGATGGACCGCTTTATCACTAAAATCAATCTCTTCCAAAAAAACCTTTGGATGGAGAGGATAGACAAAAACTATTATTAAATATAGGATTTTTGGGTTACAGATGGCAGAAATAATTCTCCAAAAGCGAAAAGCAGCCGCAATCTTCAGTGAACCGAGCCCTCTGATAGTTCTACTGCTGCTCTCCCTGATCCAGTCATGCATGAACCAGGTCGTGAACCGAGCTCCACACTTCGTGCCACAAGGAGACATGTCACAATTCAGTCTGCCTGAAAACACCCCGGTGGGCACGCCTGTGTATCAGCTAAAAGGTACTGAACGGTACCTCTCGCTCGGTATCTACGAAGGTCCATAATCGTACTTATGCTGTAGGCTTCTACAGACTGATATTTATGATGATAAACTTGACGCCCTTATTACTATTTCACGTTGCAAATTTTTGTTTTTCAAAACATAGAACTGTCGTCACCGAGATTCACCTTGTCTATCATATCAAACGTTCCAAAAAAATCCTTGTAAATTTACCAACTAAAGGTGTAACGACAGAGACATAACCAGATATAATAAATAATTCTTGAAATTCCAGGCATCGACCCAGAAAACGGGCAACTAAGGTACTCGATATCGGGACAGTATTTCACCGTGGACTCGCTGACCGGAGTCGTCTCCCTCGCCAAGAGTCTAGATAGAGAGGAGCAGAGCTCTCTGGAAGTCATCATCAGCTTGACAGGTAATTTAAATTTATGGCTTTATTTTTATTACTGTTAGCCCTATTCCATCTCCTCTACCTAGACTTATCGTCCTAGGATACCTATCATTGTCATATTACACTATGTATATTTTCAGGAATGTCACATGTAGAATGTTGATTATAATCTGAAAAGACTAAATTCTGACTAGACTTTTAGCAAAGAAAACTTTTATAAAAATTTTGGTGCTTCCAATTTGGAGCTCCTAGCTGTTCACAACACATGCAATGGTGACATTTACTTCTTTTAATTCCAGATGAGGGAATAGCGAACACAGAGCCCAACACCATCTCTCTTCGTCGCGTGATCCCCGTCAGAGACATCAACGACAATCCGCCAGTTTTCCACAATCGACCGTACATTGTGAACGTCAGTGAAGCCACCCCGGTTGGAACTGAGATCGAGGTAACCTTATCGTAAAATAAATAAGCTTTCGTTATGAATGCCAGTTGGTAAAGAGTCCCAAAATCGTTCTATCGAAATCTATAGAGGCTTCCGCGGTGCATGGACTTCTTGTAGAAACTGATGTGATGATGATGATGCTGATAGTGAATGAATGCATGTAATTGTAATGAGTTCCATAGGGATGTGTAAATGAGTAGCTACAAAGTCCATGAAACCAGTTTTGTTGAAACATCTTAAAGTAACATTATGTACGTACAATAATATACGAAAACTAATAAAAAAATGTTGATTTTTAGGTGAACCCAAAAATACTCCTAACAGACAAGGACGAAGGAGACAATGCAAAATTGCACGTTATCTGTTCTACCAAAGACAGGGGAAGTGATGCTGAAGCATGCTCTACCTTTAGAGTGGAGACTGATATGGTAAGCTGCTCACTTCTAAAATGTTTTTAATGCCGCAGTGACGAGCAGGCGACCACCTGATGAATAGTGGTTGCTGCCACCCATAGATATCAACAGCAGAGGCGATGCTGATATGCTCCCGATCTTTTAAGTAGGTAGTAAGTCTTCTACCGTTGAAAGGACCTAATTGGAAGATCACTCAAAACTTTTTAAAGAATTCCGTCTTACTTCTCCAGCTTACTCCGAACGAATACCAAGTCCGGCTCTATCTCAACCGGCCACTGGACTACGAAAGCAGGTCTGCCTACGTCATCAGCTTAGAAGCACGCGATGCTTCGGACAAACCACTCCGTGCTGTAGCAAGTGTGGCTGCAGCTGTATGGGACGTGCAAGATCAGCCGCCAGTATTTCTGAACGCTCCGTACTCAGCAACCGTGCCGGAAAATACGCCACCTGTGAGTATAAATCCATTCAAAATAATGATAATTCCGTACTTTTAGTTCAAGATAAACAGCTTGGTAAACTGATATTCTATATGGTTTTTTTTTGTCTCAGCATACTAGCATAATGGAAATAGTAGCAAAAGACGGTGACACGGCCAATCTTCGACCAGTCCTGCTGACTCTGGAAGGTGATACAGCACATTACTTCAAGCTTTTACCAAACAGACCTCTGGGAAGAGCTGTATTGGTTGCTACAGATGTACCTATTGATAGAGAGAGTGACATTGTTATGCAGAACGGAGGAGTATATAGTTTCTTTATCAAGGTTAGTCCATAAATTTTTGCACTTTTTTATATTATTGTGGGCCCAGTTGTTATTAAAATCGTATTTACACTTTTACAGGCCACAGAACTTATAAATAACGAAGTGCCATCAGATTTTACAGTCACACCAATAACAATAATAGTAACAGACGTTGATGATCACGTGCCGAAGTTCAATAAAGAAGTATTTGACATATCAATTCCGGAAAACATCGAAAACGGTAGTCCGGTTCCAGGCCTTTCAATTTACGTAGAAGATAATGATATTGGACAAAATAGTAAATACGATTTAAGTTTGAGAAATATTTACAACTCTGAAGGTGTTTTTGTTTTAAGCACGGAACACGGTGAAGGCAGGACGCCAATAAGTATAAAGGTCAAAGACAACACTAAACTAGATTACGACGTAGATGATGATGATAAAAGAACTTTTAGTTTTGATATTGTAACTTCAGCAGGCAATAGAGAATTGTCGTCAGCTCGAGTCAATATAAAGTTGCTAGACATGAACGATAATTCTCCAGTTTTTGATGAAACAAGTTACAAATTTAATGTACTAGAAAATGTTACTATTGGAACAAAAATTGGTGACGTTTTTGCAACTGATAGAGACTACGGGATATTCGGTGAAATTGTGTACACTTTAACTGGATTTGGCTCTAATTTGTTCAGAACTGATAAAAGTGAAGGCGGTATTTATGCAGCACAGTTGCTAGACTACGAAAAACAGAAAAGTTACAGTTTAAACATGCAAGCCAAAGATGGTGGAGGAAAAGGATCAACTGCTAGCATTTTTATTGAAGTTTTAGATGTAAATGACAACGCACCGATCTTCGAATCTTCTGAATACAGTAGAACTATCAGAGATGGTGCTACTAGTTTTGAACCCCAGCTTGTAGTCAGGGTAAGTAACGTATTTTATTTACTACATTAATACAATAGGAATAATATTTTATCTCTAACACTGTTCTGTTATTTAGGCATCTGATGCAGATGGACCAACTCAAGGCGATGGTAGGATAGCATACTCTCTAGAGTCTGACAATAGTATCAGTCACAAAGGAACAGTTTTTGCTGTGGATGAGGAAACAGGAGAAATTTCAATTTTAAACAAAGTCGATTCTATGGACACCCCACGTGGGCAGTATGAGCTGGTTATTAAGGCAACCGATTTTGGTAAGATCTTATACCATTATTAAAATTAAGTAAATAATTTATATTCTCGTAATGATTATTTCAAAACATACAGGGATACCGCCATTACACAATGAAACACGAGTCTTCATCAGAGTGGGAGTACCAGGTAATCAAAGACCGACCTTTAAAGGAAACTATCATCACTACAAATACACAGTATCACAAAGTCAGGAAGTTACTGATGATTTTACTTTTGATCTTAATCCTATGAACTATAAAGCTAGTATAAGGGAAGATGCTGAGCCAGGTCTGAACGTGACCATGGTGGTGGCCAATGACCCTGATGGATTAGATGATCTGTTAACGTACCACATTGTATCAGGATCAAAAGACAACTTTGTTATCAATGGAAAGTAAGTAAAATAAATATAAAACATAGATACTTACAAAAAAAATTTGGAATAAATCATTTTGGATGTTTTTTTGACAATTTCAGAACTGGATTGATCACAGTTTCAAATGATGCAAACTTAGACCGAGATGTAAATCCAGATAGGTATGAAATTTTAATAGCAGCAGTGGATAGCGGGATGCCTATCCCTGAAACTGCTACTACTACAGTTTTTGTCACTATTCAAGATGTGAATGATAAGCCACCAAAGTTCAACATAACTGAATCCACGACATACATATCCGAAAAATCAAAAATAGGAGATTTCGTCACGAAACTTGAAGCTTACGACACTGACGTAAATTTCAAATTACAATACAGCATAACAGAACCTATCAAAGCACTTTCGAAAGCTGGAGTTCAATTAAAGCCAAGCACTCCATACGATTACAAAAATGTGTTTAGAATCGATGAAAATACTGGTGAAATTTTTGTCAATGGGAAACTAGATTACAGTCAAGCATCCATTGTCATATTGACCATTAAAGTTGTTGATGTTAACGCTGAAATTGAAAAAGAAAAGCAATTTGCATTGGTTGAACATACCATTTATATTCAACCTTATGCAGATAAAAATCCTCAATTTACCAACCCAGGTTGGACTACTGCTAATTCTATTATTTACCACAAAATAAAAGAAGAACAGCCTATTGGTAGCACCGTAGTCATTCTAACAGCAGAAGATCCTGTGTCAGGACACTTGGTATCAAACTTCAAGGTGATGAACTCAGAAAATGGTCTGTTGCAAGTAGATCCTCTGAGTGGACAAGTTGTTCTAACAGGACATCTTGATTACGAAGAATTGTCAAGTCCTAACTTAACATTAACAGTAAAAGCTACTAGTAACGATGGAAGTAAGCACAGTATGGCCAAAATCATCGTTGAAGTTATAAACCTTAACGATAACCCTCCAATTTTCGAAACAGAAGTAAGTTTACTACACAAAAACAAACGGCTTTTATTTTTATTTTCTTCTTATCTAACCCATTATTTTTCGTAGCTCTACAAAGTCAGTGTTCTCGAGTCCATCAAATACCCTGAACAGGTTGTGACAGTGAAAGCCAATGATGCAGACAAAGTTTTGACGGATGAAGATAGACTCAATGGGTATTCTGATATTCGATACACATTACGAGGAGAAAATTCTGATTTGTTTAACATTGATAATGTTACAGGTGTTATTAAAGTAAGCACATTTGCGTAATAATTAGCACACCAATTAATTATTAAAATTATGAATGTTTAACGATACAATTTTATTACAATTTTCAAATCATTTCCATTTCGTTTATAGGTCGCTAAAAATAAAACTCTCGATAGAGAGCAGCAATCAGTACTAAGACTGGAAGTTGAAGCAGCAGACACACCCAAAGGTGGTTCAGAAAGATTAAAATCAATAGCAAACATTCTCATTGACGTACTAGACGTAGATGATAATGCTCCGACGTTTGAGAAAAAAGTTTACATAGGTATAAAAATAATACGAAAAAGAAATGTAAAATTCAATTATGGATTATCAAAAAATCCTTATTTTTTTATATTGATTTTACAGCTGTGGTTCCTGAAAACGTACAGATTGGTATAAGTGTAACTAATGTAACAGCAACAGACCCTGATGAAGGTTTGGGAGGAGAAATCAAATATGAGTTCCTTGATGAGGGTGAAGCTAGTGGTATGTTTATTAAATAACTTTTCGATGACAAAGATTAAGCTTCGCTAAGAATTTTTAAAAATCTAATTTATTAAACTATAACTTTTAGGTCTATTCAACATTGATCCAGTAACCGGTGAAGTAAAAACAAGCAAGGATCTTACGGGTCGTGGTAGAACGGATCCTTACAGATTGCTTGTGGGAGCAACCGATGGAGGAGGCCATAGTGGTGATGCATCACTTTCTATTTACATTGGAGATGTAAGCGCCAACGACGGAGTCCCACGATTTATAAGACCTGCTGCTGGAGAGGTTTTGAAGATTAGTGAGGTCAGAGCTACAATAAATAATATATTGATATTATGAAATCTGCAGTAAATATATCATATCTAATTGATTCATCAATGTCTCTGTTTTTTTTTAGAACGCAACAATAGGATCAGCCGTTTTTCAAGTGGTAGCAACTGATCCTGATGACCCAACCCAACCCTCTGGTCAACTTTTCTATTCAATTCAACCAAGCAATCCGGACGCAAAAATATTTCACATTGGTAACAGCAATTTCATATTTTTAGCAACAATGCTAAATCACTGCAATATTTTAGCGAGTATCTTGTTCCAGATGCACATTCCGGTTTGATTACAACGCGGCAGACGCTGGATCGAGAAAAAAAAGACTCTTACACTTTAGTGCTACTAGTGACAGATAAGGGTGAGCCTCCTCAGCAAAGTACCAGGATTGTAAATGTCATTGTCACAGACGTGGATGATCATAAACCACACTTCGGAAGGAATTTGGTAAGTTTTTAAGTAAATAGGTAAAGGTGTTTATATTTCTAAGTAACACCATTGAGGAATTAATTAATAATAATATTAAACATAATTAGTAATACTAATAATAAACTTACTTTATTAGTGGTTGACAAAATCAGAGCTGTTATGAATATTTTAAAATTTCTCCAGGATGATCCACCTATTCTCATGACAATCGAAGAAGAAGTACCAATAGGAACTACTATTGGTATCCTAAGAGCTATCGACGAAGATATTGATGAAAATGCAGCTACAGACTACGCAATCACCACCGGCAATGACTTTGGCCTTGTCAAACTAGAAAGAACGAATGATAGTAGAGCATTAATTACGACAGCAGTAAGGTTTGACAGAGAAACGATGTCAAAACTGCTGCTGAGCGTGAAGTGTTTCAAATATGGCACTAAACCGAGAATACGCAAAGCTTATAATCGATTGGTACGTACATCTACATAATCATTAACGTATTTACTATTGGACGTGACTCGATAGATACATAATATATTGGATTGGTATATATATAGTATTATATTAGTGATTTGCTAGTAGATGTAGGTAACACAATTTTTGAGAGACCTATGAATTCTTTATTTCAGGACCCATCAGAAACTCAAGTCTTGATCAAGATCTTAGATATAGACGACCATCTTCCTGAATTTGAAAGAACTAACATGACTGTTGGTGTTAGACTAAATGTACCTATAGACACAGTCATAGCGGTAGTCAAAGCAACAGACAAGGATCCTGATGCTCTGCCTATTGATTACAAAATTGTAAATATGACTTTTGAATCACCGATTAAAGGAAAATCGCTGACTAATATAAGTGATGTAATTGTGTTGAATAATGCGACGGCTGATTTGAAGATCATGAAGAATTTAATTCATTATGCTGATGGAATTTTCAAGTAAGAAATTAAGTATACTTAAAAACTCGCTATAATTTTCATAATTTAACCGCTGGTTCGATTTCGTCCTCCCGTTTTCTGGTGCTAAATATTCAATTTATGTATAATTCCGCGTCCCGTTTGATACTGTTCGTTGTTACAGATAAAAAGTAGCCTATGTGTTTATCCAGATTACGAACAGATTATATTCCAAGTTTCATTCATATCGGACCTTACAGATTAAAGATCTAAACTTTCACATTTATAATATTAGTGAGATTTTGCACAGGGAAATGAAATAGGTTTTTAGAGATATATGACTGATTACATTATTTTTTTACAGATTGGTAGTTCGTGCAAATAACTCTCAAGATCCTGAAAGATTTACCAAACTACAGATAGAAGTAAGCCCTTTTAGATTTTTGTCTTGTTCTGTACCGTCAAGTCGGTTTGAATCACAGATTATAGAAAGTACAGATGAAGTGTATAGCCATTTTCTTGTCATGGATAAAAGTGTACCATAGTGGAGGCCTTTGTGTCATTTAGTCTCTGGCCATTGACACCTCCAATGCCAAACATATTTTTATACAATTATGCCGACGTGTGTGGTTCCCACTTGCAAAAATTGGCCTGGGTCTAAAAACAAAGTAGATGGGATTACATATCATCGGTAAGTATCACATTTGAGTCTCTATTTGATAAGGAATCATCAATTTAAAGAAAAATGACCATCAATTCAATAATGTTGCAAACAACACCAACACTTTTTTTCCCAACAAAATTTATATTAATCTCTATGTGACTACACATCAGTGTAGTGTTACTATGTGACTAGACATAGGTATTTCAATAGATATTTTTAATCATAGAGCGCTACATTTGTTATTTTGAAAAAATATTTGTGAAATTTTAGCTTTCCTGCTGACATACTCAGACGAGAAAAATGGACAAAAATCGTTCAAAAAACACGTCCTGAGTATTGGATACCGTCAGATAAGAGTATTATTTGTTCGGCGCATTTTGAGGAAAAATGTTTTTATTTTACGAAATTATCATTAAGACGATTAACGAAAGAAAGAAAACGAAAAAAAAAAGACAGTACTATAAAAAAATTATTCAACAAACAGGAAGATAATGTTCTCATTATCTTCCTGTTTGTTGAATAGGTTTTAGAGTTATTCTTAACTCATAAATTTCTGGTTAATATTGTTGAGCCATATACCGCCCAGTAGCGCACTCATCAAAAAACAATTATACAATAAAAACTTTTAAACAAAAAAACTAGGCCGCTGGATAAACTGAAAAGCAAAAATAATAAACCTTAATAACTAAGTTCTTAAACTAATGTAAGTATAAGTAAGTACCTAAGAGTCGGTGCCGCGCATAGCGCTTTTCGTACTTAATTATGTAATAAGTACCAAAGTTCTAAGTACCTATCAAATAAATATATAAATAGTATAGAAAGAATATAGAAGTAAATAAATATTGTAGAAATATAAACTAAAAAATTGTGTTTTATTTATAGGTACATCATCTAAAAAGTTTTTCTTTAATTCTTATAAAATTTATAAATCTCTATTAAAGTTTGTACTTATTTCTAATAAAATTTATAAATCTCTATTTCGTTACCTCCTACTTAGGTAAGCAGCATTATACAAAAAAAAAATTACCCCAAAAAATTGGGAAATAGTTTTGTAGGTGCAACATTGGGCTGCGCGAACATGATGCGCACGGGAACATTTTTATAGCATTTTGGTGACAAAAACCTTCATACAAATTATGTCAAATGCTCCTTCTTGTGTTTTCTTTTTTCTATGGTTTGAATATAAAATATTAAAAGTAAATTGGCCAAGGGCGAAATAAAACTTGTATATTAATATTCCTTTCCAAGTAGAAGAAGTACCTATGTATAACTAACAATTTATTTGCATTGAATTTGTTTTCTAGGTGGTTGTGGTAAGAGAAAGAGATCTCCTCCGACTAGTGATGATAGGCGGCACTCGACAGAAATACAACGAACTGCGGGACAAGATGACGGCTGTGCTGACGCAGAAGAACTTGAGGATGCAGCTCCATGATGCCAACACCGCTTTTCTGGCTAACCCTGGGTAAAGTTTAAAGTTTAAACCAAAGCTTTGCTTATAGTTAAGGACCAATTTATCAACAAACAAATAATAACATTAGTCTTAGTTTAGTATCTATTTATGCGGTTTAGTTTGTGAAATGTAGTCTTTGTTTTTTGCACCGTCACTATCGTACATTTAAAATCCAGTCCATCCAAAGGTTGCCTGGAAGAGATCGCTCATAGCGATAAGGCCGCCCATTGTACTTCGCTTTAATATAGAACTATGTCTAATATCTAATTTCCGGTGCAGTACAATAAAGAGTTTTCTATCTATCTATCTAACATTATTCACAAAAAAAAATACGATTTCAAACAGTTGAGCGAGAGAGGTGGCTAAACTGATCCAAAGCAGTGCCAATCGGAAGCGTGCCCAAGATACTGGCTGAATAGCTGGACCAAACACTCACCAGCCCTCGTGCTGTGCCTCGGGCCACGCGTCCTATGGTCATCAATCTAATTAATAAATAAATAAATATTCATGGACATTTCACACGACGCCCTCTAATCCCAAACTAAGCAAAGCTTGTAATATGGGAACTAGATGCTGATAGATTACTTATATACTTTTTTTTTGTAAATACATACTTATAATACATAGTAACACCCAGACATAGAACAAACATCTATGTTTTGCCACACATAAATGTTTGTTCTTGGTGGGGATCGAACGCACGACCCACAGCACGGAAGGCAGATGTATTACCGACTGAGCTGTGACGCCTGACAAATGTCAATTGGTGATCACACGTTCCTTCCTATAGCTCAATATTAGGTATTTTGTAATTGCCATTAACCTTTCATTATACTGGTATTTTAAACAACCTTCAAACTAATAACTGTTTACCACAAAAAATCGTAGTAGGTACATTATTATGAGTTAGTGCCTATCGGTGTTAATATGCGTTCATCGGATCCGTATAATATTATAGATGATACATGCATGGTTTGTTGGTAATGGTAAACACTACTTATACTTACCCATCCAATACAAGTGACCACGATAGATACTTCAACTTATTTGATTTGAGTTCAAATAGTATAAGGAAATAGGATACAGTTTGCTCGTAAAGAGCTGATGACAAAACATACTGTGAACTATTTCTGCTTCAATCTGATAGTAGTATCAAATGCCTGAAACACGTAAATCCTGAAAAAAGTACCTTTAAGAGGTACCGAAGGCTTTTATGCTGCAAAGGGATAATACATGTTATAGGTACTATAAAGCGTAGTGTAGGACGCCCTCTAGCAAGATAGGGCGACGATCTGTGAAATGGAGCGAAGATGAGAAGAAACGAAGACTAGGCTCAGTGGCGCGTCTTGGAAGAAACCCACGTCCAGCAGTGGACTGATATAGATTGATGATGATGAATGCACTCCAGTGGATTGATAAGTAACATCGTAAATATTTATCGTTTATCCACCAGGCCCTGCTTCCAGTTCAGAAAAACCGACTCCGGCGAAGCTCTGACTCCTAAAGCCATGAAGGCGACGATCCGTTCACTTGGCACAGAGTTCCAGAATATTCTGGAAACATACAACGTCCAGAATATTACTAGCTGTGGAGCTCTGAGGACGAGGCATTCGTTAGCACAGCACGCATTGCTGGCTTTGGCTGGCGTGCTGCCGTTTGCGGCGTTCATAGCTACCATTGTACTGTGCTGTATGCATTCTAGTGGTAAGTTCTATGGAACCACTGTTTACAAGCAGTAACATTTTGGGGCTTTTTGTAAGAAAGAGTTTAGGTAAATCTTTATACCTAACTAGCAGTTAACCGCGACTTCCTATGCGAGTACCGTTTCCGTCTACATTATATTATCTGTGCGTGTACCGAGCGGATACTTCTTTGAGAAACTTAACATTACACCTCATTACACCGAACTCGTACTGGAATGTCAAACGCTAGTTGTTAGACCAAAGAGGTAGTACTGCGCCCTGTCAAACTGACGTGACATGACATGACAATGAAATCCTCTTGCCTCTGGCGCTGCTAATCCTTTTCGTTCATTTTATCCTGTAGATCCTGTTAATTATTCGGGATAAAAAGTAGCCTATGTGTCAATCCAGGTTACGAACTATATATATGCCAAGATTCATCCAAGTTGGTTCAGTAGTTTAGACGTGATTGAAACACAAACATCCAAACATCTAAACTTTCACATTTATAATATTAGTAGGATAGGATAGGATAGGATTATCATTGAGTACTTATACTAATTAAACTAACAATTGCGCATGTACTGTTGTGCAGAAAAAATCACTTACCTCCAATTACCCAAAAGTGGGTTCTACCCAAACACATCAGAGGGACAAAGATCGATTGTGACTACTATAATTTATCTCATTTTTGAGATCCGCGGTTTTTATTAACAGCTCGATTTCCTTATTACTTGGTAATTAGATAAAAAAAATACTTACGTAGTAACTCGTAGCGGCTGTTTTTTTATATTTTGGCGAAATAAAGTGTTTGCAGTCAAACACTTTATTTTGAGATGATGACAAATTAAGTAAACAGTTAATAGGTAGCTATAGGTACCTACAAGTAAGTAACTATATCGAAAGCCGGTAGCTCTACAATGTGAGATGCAAGCTCAGTGCAACGTCAAAGCATGTACAGTACGCACAACGGATCTTTATCCCTCTGAAGTTAGGTGCAACAACGATTACGTATGTACTGTTGTGCGGAAAAATTCGCTTATCTCGAATTCGACCCAAAAATCGGTGCAGCGCAGATAAATAAGAGAGACGTGAGTACGTAGTTGGATTTTAAGGTTTTTAACGTTTTTGTTTCAGCCAAACAACGAGCCAAATCAGCTCTTCTGATCGCAAGAGAGCCTCAAGTCGCAGGCAGCAACATCTCCATACCAACGAGGTTATACGCCGAACCTTTGTATACTACGTGACGTACACGTAACGTAACGTACCGCTAATACATCTGTAATTAAAAATACTACAAGTGGCGTTACGTAAGCAATAACACACAAATTGTAACATCCACGTAGCGTTACATACATACACGTTACGTAACATACCAACATATACACAACAGGCGTCACAGCTCAGTCGGTAATAGCTCTGCCTGCCGTGCTGTGGGTCGTGGGTTCGATCCCCACTAAGAACAAACATTTGTGTGTGCCATACATAGATGTTTGTTCTATGTCTGGGTGTTACTACGTATTATAAGTATGTATTTACAAAAAAAAAAGTATATAAGTATTCTATTAGCACCTAGTTACCATATTACAAGCTTTGCTTAGTTTGGGACTAGAGGCGTCGTGTGAAATGTCCATGAATATTTATTTACTATCATCATCAAGTTATATCGGTCCAATACCGAATGTAGGTCTCTCTCAAAACTCGCCACAAGTTCGTCGGCGGTTCTTTTCATGTGTTTGTGTGACGTCATCACAAGCATATACGTAGCGTAGCATACATACGTGATATACGTACACCGTAGTGTGTAATACACACACTCGCTTGACGTAGCATAAAAATGTAGTGTAAACTGTAAACATGCCATTTGCTTGTAATTTTAAATTGGCTGCCATTATTTTTATTGCTGTAAGTATGAGATTAGAGAAAATATGAAACGTGGAAAACATTTCTTGATTGTATTTTGATTTAACATTTTTTTTTATTCGGAACTTACTAAAATCTAGATTTGCCTATTATTATGTACCTACTCATGTAGTGTTTTGTATATTAATGATTCCTGTATAATATGATTTTTATTTAATTTATGTTAATTATATATTCCTGTAATTATCAAAATATTGCAAAGTTGCAAAAAAATAGATAAATAAGTAGGTAGGTACTTATTATTTATTCCATCTGATGATAAAACTAATTGTTTTTTTTTTTAATGTAAACATAGTGGCAATTCTGTTGTTACAGTAAACTAACTACCTATGTAAAAATATAATAGTCAAAGCCAAAGTCAAAATTTTTTTATTCAATAAAATCACAAGGATCATTTAGAATAGGTCTTACCATTGTGTGTAAACCGCGATCTAAATTAGCATACGACCACAATTCAATCTGATTGTTAAATTAGAAATATTCTATTCAGCTTTTTCGTCAAATTAATCAACATCTTTTTGGTGCTGAGTTATTTGGCTAAAAATGATTATTTTTGGATTGTTATTTAAGAGTGTTTATGTTAATTTGAACTTTAATATAAGCATGATAAGAACTTATGTATTTGTTTAGTTACACCGGAACAACAGAATTACTCCCATAAGGTAGGTATTTAAGAAAGTACTTAATTATTATTTGAAGCGAAACCATAGTGTTATGAATTGTAAATAGACATCTAATTTATATTTACGGAAATAAGTTACATAAATAAATTTTAGTTCAATTTTTATTATTTCATTTGAAAACATTGTCATTAGAACCGGTACTTCCAGATTACAACAAACAAACATAACGGTAGTACCTACCTCTTTGATTTTAAAATCTGACTACATAAACCACTTATTAGATTTTAGTGTTCCTGTTCAGTTTTAGAAAAACGGAACACTTAAGTATTTTGTCCCAAGGTATTGGTGGATATCAACACATCCTTAGATATATAGCTAACGATGTGGGAGTTAATTTTGGCGATTTAGGAGTGATCGCCACTTAAAATGTTCTGTAGTATAACTAAAAGATGTACCTACTCCCCCCCACCCCCTTGGTAGGTACTGTTCCTTTTTCAGAGCGCCAATCCAAAGTCCATTGAATAAAATGTCGTTGATTACAAATATTCACTTTTATTGGTCTTTTTGTACCTAAACTCTACAATGGAAAAACGGTATCTAAGTAGCATTTTCCAATAGTAGGTACGTAACTCTCATGCAACTTACCGACTCACACTTGTCAACAAAAAAAATCTAGTAGCTTATATTATTGAGGATTTGAAGCCCGCGAATACAGTTCAAACTTCAATACCGAACCGACCACTGCGCGCGCATAAACCACAATGATAGTCGTCTTATTATTTGTTCTACTCTTCCTTGGATCTCTCGCCATTTTCCAAAAAAGATCCAATGCAGTTTGCAAGTCGAAGAAGCGGCTGGATGGAAAGACAGTGCTGGTGACGGGTGGAACGGCCGGCATGGGACTAGAAATAGCCACGGAGCTGGCGCGGCGCGGTGCAAGAGTCATCGTGGCCTGTCCCTTCCCGGAAGAGGGCAAAACTGCACGCGAACACATAGTGCAGACCTCGGGCAACCAAGACGTGGTCTTTCAGCTACTAGACCTTGCCTCCCTGGAGTCCACGCGGCGCTTCGCTACCGATGTACTCGCCTGCGAATCTCGTCTCGACATCCTGGTGAACAACGCGGGCGTAGCCGGGTCCCTCACCAACAAAACAGCTGATGGAATGAGCTTCGTCATGCAAGTCAACTACTTCGGAACGTTTCTCCTTACGCTCCTTCTGTTACCACTGCTGAAAAAGTCAGGACGTCCGGGAGAGCCGAGCAGGATTGTAAATATTGCGTCGATCGCTCACATTCTGGGAGTGGTCGACATAGACCACTTCGGCTGCAAAAAAATTAAGTATTCAGCTCTTGAGTACTACTGCGACAGCAAGTTCTGTATAGTGCTGTTTACAAGGGAGTTGGCCAAGAAACTAAAAGAAGATAATGTGGTGGTTAATAGCTTACACCCCGGTGCGGTCGGCACGAGGATCTTCAATGGATGGAATGGTTTCTTCGGAGGAGCGGTCACGTGGTTCTTCTTCTGTTTCTTCAAGACTCCGTGGCAAGGCGCTCAGACGGCGCTCCACGTGGCATTGGATGAGGCTGCTGGTGACGTCAGCGGAGAGTACTTCGATAACTGCCAACAATCCAAGCCAATATCTCGAGCTTACAACAGTAAGCTGGCCGAAAAAGTTTGGAAAGAATCCTTGAGAATAGTGAAATTAGATTATGAATAAAATAAAAATGATTATCCACCCACGGACTCCGGAAATACTGATAAATGTTAGTTTAAAAAAATTATTTGTGAGAAAAATGTTTTCAGAGAAAATATCTTCAACCACATGTTTTCGATTTCACCACCCTTTGAAATTTCGACCTATCTTATTTCTGACCTTTTGATAATGAAAATAATATTATAAAATCTTTTTAATTAAAAAAATATTTATGTACTTATATTAATTGTACTTACACTCGAGAGCAATGATTCCGGGTCACTTAAAGAATGTTAAAAATCTCGGAAACTAAAAATGATAGGTTAATGCAATAAATTGTATTTAATAGACAATGTAATACTCCTTAAATGAAAGTAAAAAAATATGAGTCACCATACATTTTATTAACACAAAATTACATAAAGAAAAAAACTGCTGATCTCTCCTTAAAACAAAAATAGGAAACATGTAATTTTTGAACTTTATTACGATTTGACTTGAATTTTAATACTTCGTATTGCCTCCTCGTGCTTCCATTACTGCGTTTACGCGGTTTGGCATGCTGTACACCAAGTTCCTTATACGATTTTGGGGAATATTCTCCCATTCCTCTGTGAGAGCAATTTTGAGCTCACGAAGCGTGATTGGGGGAGGGTTTCGTTGTTTTACGCATCTGCCTAGCTCGTCCCAAGCATGCTCGATCGGGTTGATATCCGGGCTGCGCGCTGGCCACTCCATACGAGTAATGTTCATCTCTTGAAGGTAGTCATTCACAATCCTACCTGTATGAGGTCGGGCATTGTCATGCATAAATATAGCATCCTCACCTAAATTGACCATAAATGGACCAACATGATCATTGAGGATTTCTTCCACATATCTTACGCTAGTTAAAGAGCCGTTTTCTATGATCACCAGCTCTGTGCGACTTTCAGAAGAAATTCCGGCCCACACAAGTACAGACCCACCACCGTAGGCTACTTTTTCTTCGATGCATGCTTGCTTGAATCTTTCCCCTGGTCTTCGATACTCTCTGTGTCTTCCATCGTGCTTGTAGAGCATAAATTTTGATTCGTCGGAGAACATAACTTTTGACCAATCTTCAATACTCCAATTTACGTGGCTCTGGGCATATCTTAGTCTTGAAATACGATGCCCACGCTCCAGTTTAGGGCCGTTTGCAGGTCTAAGGGGTTTTAAGTTAGATTCAGCAAGCCGACGTCTTACTGTCCATGCACTTGGGTTACTTCCTCCGAGGCGTCGAAACTGATTTGTGAGTTCAGTTCCTGTGAGAAAGCGATTTCGAAGCATGGTGTTCACCAAGTATCGGTCTTCTCGTGCTGTGGTACACCTGGTTCTGCCCGTTCCTGGTCTGCGTAGGTTAGAACCAGTTTCTTCGTAACGTCGGAGAACTCTTTGTACTGTTGACAGCGACACACCGACAGTCCTGGCTGTATCGCGCTGACTCCGGCCGGTTTCCAGCATTGTAAGTATTCTGGTGCATTCTTCAGGCGTAAGCGACATAATTTCAGCTTGAATAATGAATATAGAGCACTATCAACATGGTTTATATACCCACATAAATGACAGATTACAAACAAAAGCAAAACCAAATGCTGTAATTTCGTAGTTCCATCTTCGAAAGTGGCCCTTTTTCAAATTTGATTTTTTTAAGATATAACTTTACAATAACTAAGAAGTTTTAATACCTTCATTTAAGGAGTATTACATTGTCTATTAAATACAATTTATTGCATTAACCTATCATTTTTAGTTTCCGAGATTTTTAACATTCTTTAAGTGACCCGGAATCATTGCTCTCGCGTGTATTTTACTTATTATAAGAGCAAAAAGGGCCGGCCAGTAACTTTTATTAAGTACTTACCTACTATTAAATTTTAATTTTTTTATTTATTTAATGTGTTTCGGCACTTCATGGTGTTAATGAACCCCAAAAATAGGTGCAATTAAGTGCAACTATGTTACTAGGTCAGTAAGTAATTCAATTGTTCCTACCAAAGTAATTGTATATTGTATTATTAAGGTCAAGTAACTGCACTGATGAAGGGCGACCTTCCACTGTCACTAAAGCGAAAACTCATCGACACGTGTATCCTGCCTTTTTTTTTTTGCCCAGTGGAAATCCATGTCCTAACCTACGGTGCTCAGACGTGGTCGCTGACTGAGTCTCAGAAGACCAAGCTAGGTGTCTGCCAAAGAGCGATGGAGCGAAGTATTTTAGGTGTGAAAAGAATAGATCGAATTCGGAACACCATACTTCGCTCCAAAACGGGAATCGCTGATGCAGGCCGTAAAGTAGCGAAGCTGAAGTGGGAATGGGCGGGCCACGTGGTTCGCATGGATTCGGAAAGGTGGGCGCAAGGAGTCACAGGCTGGATACCACCAAGAGGTAGAAGACGTCGCGGCCGCCCGAGGAAGCGCTGGCATGACGACCTGGACTCCTTCGAGCGGAAATGGGCGGAACTAGCCAAAGATCGCGGGAAGTGGAAGACGAGGGGGGAGACCTTTGCCCAGCAGTGAGACAGTATTGGATAATTAAAAAAAAAAACTGCACTACATTGTTGGTAATTGTTTACAATTTTATTGTTGTGCTGTAAGATTAAAGTAATTTTCCTAATTAAATCTTGTAAATCTCAAACAAATTATTTATTTAAGTACAAAAGAAAATTACGTCGGATACATTGTTAAGAAACAACTTTGCTAAAAGTTTTCAACAGCAATTACACCCTGGGGGTCGATTCCAATCTCAGTTGAACTGCAAAGCTGATCTGCCAAGTTTTAAATCATGGTCAGTTCATACATTATTAATCGATGGTTCATACTAACTCATAGTAATTCTGTGACTATGACCATCGATTAATAATACATTTTTAATAATAATATTAATAAAAATATTTTTTATTTTGTCTATGCTATGACATTATGATTATGACATTACATTATGATTGTGAGTGACATTATGATGTCATTGAAATTGGGGTACTGTAAGCTCTTAATTTGTTTTCGCGCATATTTTGCTGTCAAGTGTCTAAAAAGAATTAAGGACCTGAAGAAATTACACTGGGCAGTGGAATATAACTTGACAGCAAAAGATTGGAATACGGGGGCTGGAACTGTAAGTGTATCTGTGTACGGAAATGACTTGTAGTTGGTATATAACGTTCTTGTATCTTAAACCAGATTTCATTCGTCAAGAACATTATAAATAAGTAAACACATTAGATTTTTTGTTTTGTATGATTTATAAATGTTTTGTGTTGTAAAGTATTTAATAAAAAATAATATTATCAATCCTCAGATTACCAAAACAATCATTCATATATAAATAAATAATAATATGATAGGCACTACTAAGTACGCTACATTAAATTCGCTACAATATAGATACAGTTAAATTAACACTATTGTACATTTTGTAGCCAGGATGTACACACGACTAATAGTGATATTTCTTGTGAGCTGTTTTCTAATTCTGAAGTGGAAAAGAAGGCATTTCGAAAGACTGCACGAACAGCTGAAGATCTCGGCTCCAAGGCTACCCCTCATCGGACATCTGTATCTATTCGCCTGCGATGCTGAAGGTACGAGTAGGTAAAGCTATCCAGTACCTATTTAGAAAGTAAATTCTGTTCGTGGTAGCGCATCCCCGTATCAAGACAAGTTCGCGAGTTCGAATTCCGCTGAACTCATAAAGGGATGTTATAAATTTTTTGTATTCGGCAAAATTTCCGCCTTACCACTTTTGAAACTGTTTCGCTTGCAAGCAGTTAGCTACCCCTGCCTTTTTCTTTTATCTTCTTATTTTGACCAACCAGAGACCTAAACATATATTTATATTTATGACGGCCCATTGTTTTCATAACTTTTACACCCGAAATAATTTACTTCTATTGGTATTCAAAAATTAACGGCAACGGCAATTCAAAAATTAAATTACAGAAAATACACCCTTAAGGTGGTAAGGTAGAACTTTTGCTGATAGTACATTCTGTTGACTAAACAAACTATCGGATAAGTCCGATTTGTCCAAGTTAGCTCGCTCGATCAATTACTTTCAAATTCACTGACAACTCACCTATCTTAACTTGCAGGAAAAATGAAAAGTATACAGCTTTTCGGAATGGAGACAATTTCTAAGGGTTTAGCAGTTTCTAGCTTATGGTTCTTTCATAAACTTTACCTAAGTAAGTATGAAGGTGAGCAGAGATAGACTGATAAATAAATCCTACTATGTTTTCCGAAAAGACTTTCTTCTTTCTACAAAAGCTGAGTCAGGAATCTAGAGATCTCTGGTTTTGTCAAAGTGTATCTTTTATTCAGTAAAATCACTTGGATGATCTAGAATCGTTTTATAGGTATACCTAGTACTCGTAGGTGGTTCTAGGTGCCAGTTCCTTCTAGTGACTAGAGTCTAGACTAGAAGAACAGGCAAAAAACTATAGCCTGCATGTGCGCTCTATTGGGTCTTTCTTTGTTGGTCACGCGGCCCAAGAACTTGTGATTCGTTTTACGTGAAGTTTATTAAATTTAGGATCAATACATTTAACGATGTATGAATTGATGATGTTGGAGCCTAAATAAACATAGTTCTGAACAATATCGCTGCTAGCTATGCTCTTGATTTCCGATTGGTTTTTTATAAGTCGGTTCTCTATCATCATTTGGATCTTGTTACGATTGATAGTGAGCGAGTTCAAAGTCATGTGATTCTAAGCAACGCAAAAGATATCTATTCCATGTCTTCCATAGATGTTGAAAGAAGTGTAGTATTGTCGATCCATAAATTTTGTTTTTTCTTATCTTTTTCTTCTGGTGTGCATTAAAGATACAATCTATCTACACAACCTTTTCTTACCCCAATAGAAACACCTCTATATAGGAACCCAGTCTTCTAAAACCAATTGCATTCGATATTACACAATATTACACAAACATAATATAAAAAAATGTTTGACTTGGCAGATATTGTAGACCCAGAAGTAGCTGATATTGTTATGAAAACATGTCTACAAAAAGATGACATGGTAAAGTGTTTCCATATTGTCACAGGGGATGGCAGTATTTTTGCCGCTGGTAAGAATCTAGTTTTAATTTGAATTTTGATTTTTTTGATTTTGAGTTTTAATTTAATTCAACATTTAGGGAAGTGGGTAGATTTAACAAGGTGCAAAATCGTTCATTTTAGATATCTTTACGTCCCATGATGATAATGATTAACTAGTTGATAACAGTACGCACAACGGATCTTTATCCCTCTGAAGATAGGTGCATCAACGATTGCGCATGTGCTGTTGTGCAGAAAAATTTGCTTACTTCCAATACGACCCAAAAATCGGTTCGGCGCAGATAATTCAGAGGCAAAGATCCGTTGTGTTGTGTGTGACTGAGTATTGTACTTTATTAACCACTAGCAGTTGCCCGCGACTTCGTACGCGAGTACCATTTTCGTGTACATTATATTGTCTACGTACCGAGCGGATACTTTGAGAAACTTGACATTACACCGAACCCGTATTCGAATGTCAAACGCTAGTCGTTAGACCAAAGAGGTAGTACTACGCCCTGTCAAACTGACGTGACATGACATGACATCATCCTCTTGCCAATTGGCGCTGCTAATCCTTTTCGTTCATTTTATCCTGTAGATCCTGTTAATTATTCGGGATAAAAAGTAGCCTATGTATCAATCCAGGTTACGAACTATATATAAGCCAAGTTTCATCCAATTTGGTTCAGTAGTTTAGACGTGATTGAAACACAAACATCCAAACATCTAAACTTTCGCATTTATAATATTAGTAGGAATTAGTAGCAAGTAGGACAGGATAACACCAACTTTGCTTAGTTTGGGGTGGTTTGGGACTAGAGTGCGTTTTGTGAAATGTCCATGCATACTTATTTATTTAATACTACAAAACAGAATAGGTAAACAGAAATGCAATCAGATGTATGAAGATTTATGTAAGTAGGTAAATAAATAATAATAAAATAAATAAATATTCATGGACTTTACACACAACGCCCTCTAGTCCCAAACTAAGCAAAGCTTGTGATATGGGAACTAGATGGCTGATAGAATACTTATCTACTTTTTTTTTTGTAAATACATACTTATGATACATAGTAAAACCCAGACATAGAACAAACATCTATGTTTTCCACGCACAAATGTTTGTTCTCAGTAGGGATCGAACCCACGACTAACAGCACGGAAGGCAAAGCCATTACCGACTGAGCTGTGACGCCTGTCAAACAGTACATAAATAAAGTTAAAGATACATAATTTTTTTTTATCCTTGTGATTTTTTTTATACATTATTTATAGACAATCGTTTGACCACAATCTCACCTGATAGTAAGTGACGATGCGGTCGACGATGTAGCAGATTAGCCTAGTAGAAACCTATTCAGTAGAAATTATTTTCAGTAAAAACATGGCGTCCACGTCGCAAGCTTATAGCTCCGACATTCAGCATGAAATACCTTAACCTTTACGTGGAGACCTTTTGCAAGCAAAGTCTCATCCTGATGGACAAGATCAAAACACAAGTAGTTGGAGTAACAAACAATTATACAATGGGAAAACTATACATGTCATACAGCATTAACGCAATTATTGGTGAGTTGTCCCTTCACCTTATTGCGTGGAAAACCATCATTTTCATCAGAGTTTCATCAGCATTGTTAAAAACATTGGATTGTGATCGACATTGTACTGAATTTTTTTTCAGCTCAAGAGATATTTATGAGCCGTATTTAAGAATTCCGTTTTCTTTGGTTATTCACTAAAAGACCCTTCTTAAATCCTTAACTTGGGACCCAAAACACTCCTTTCATTATTCAGTCTAAGCAATTTCTACTTTCATGCCTATCCACTATCCAGTCTATGTCCAGTTGCCTATCAACCATGCCTACACCGCTTCGAATGGATTGATATATAAACAAACTTTGACCTCAATTTTGGACCCCATACAATATGGTGTTCTTGGGATAGGATGGGATGGGATTTGATTTCTCGTTTCATAAATGACTCTGCCATCTCTTTGTATCCACTTTTACTTTTTCCATGACCTTTACTAAACACGTCATGAGAGTGATTACAGCTAGTACCTATTAGGAAAAATAGCTAGTTAGATTAATATTGCTTCTTCGACAGCATGAGTTCATAAAAACCCTTTTTTTCAGAATCTTTCGGTATACACGTAAATACAGAAAAAGATGAAAATCTAATTATGGAAGCTACAGAAGAGATCTTCAGAGTTGTATCAGCTCGCATGTTCCAAGTTTGGCTGTATAATGACTTCGTATTCAAGTTGTTACCACGCTACAAACAACTGCTAAGGAACAAAACTCTAGTTGTTGGGCCCATCAATAAAGTGGGAAATGCTATATTTAATTAGAGTTTACTCATCGTATAAAAACTTCCTTTCACTAATATATTTAGTTCATCATTATCAAGGACTGTAGAACAGCCCAGGTTTCAACAGAGCCAAAGGCCTTCTCATAGTCCACAAACGCTAAGCACAAGGGCTGATTACACTCTTCTGTTTTTTGTATGATCTGCCGCATTGCGTGAATGTTGTCTATGGTGCCAAATCCGCAGCGAAACCCACCCTGCTCAGATGTTTGAAATCGTCAAGTCTCTGCACAAGACGATTCGAAATAACCCTAGAAAACAGTTTGTAGACATGCCTCAAGAATGAGATTGGTCTATAATATTTCAATAAATCTTTGTTGCCTTTTTTGAAAAACAGCACAACGACACTCTTGCTCCCTGCCTTTAGAGTAATCCCTTGGTTCAGAACGGTGTTAAAAACACGTTGGACTTCCTTTAGAACTGGTAAACTACCTCCCTTTAAGAGTTCCGACCTAACGTCTTCCTCTGGGGCTTTTCCATTTTTTATCTGCCTCAACTTAAGGCAGATAAAAATGGCCTTAAGACCCTCAATTTCGATCCCGTCAAGACAAATCTTCTAAGTATTTTTAGTTATTTTCAGACCATTCAAGAGAAACGGCAGAATAACGAAAATAGCCACAACGGTGATGGTTCAATACCAGGTAAAGTTCAATATTAATTTTGTCCAACATCGTAGGTGTTCAGAATTAATTTTAAGGTAGAACAATTTGGGACTAAAATCCATTAAAGGGTATTTTTATGAAATAGCCAGAGACAAGCCAAAACATTTCCTGGATCTGATGATAGAGTCTCCAGCGAAGCTAAGCGATGAGACTATCCGGGAAGAGTGTCTAGTCTTGGTGGGTGCCGCCAGCGACACGTCATCCGTCGGCATAGGATACGTCACTGTGATGTTAGCCAGACATCCTGATGTGCAGGAAAAAGTATACCAAGAGTAAGTTCTGTCCCTCTATTTTGTTATCAAAACTAGGTAGCTTAACAACTGTGACACTCATTCTTTCACATTCAGTCGCAAGATAGATACCTAAGCATTACCAACTCTGCCAAGCCTGCTTAGAATTTTGAATTTGGCTCGAAGACGTGTCATCAAAAATTCCCATAACACGGGAATGTTTGGTGACACATTTTTTACATGTTTCATCACGTGTGTAAAAAAACTACCTATAGAAGATCCTGAAGAGGGTAATTTTTTTCAGATTCAAACAAATCCTCGGCAGCGTCGATAGACCATTTACGACAGGGGACCTGCTTCATTTGGAATATCTTGGCGCAGTCATCAAAGAAAGTTTACGGCTGTATCCACCAGTTCCCGCCGTAGTCAGAAAAATTGACAAAAATATTGAACTGGGTTCGTTTATCATTGTCAAGGCTATCTCTAACAATGTGAATATTTTCAACTACCGCAGCGCCCACAGCAAACTAAAGCAGTTTATGGCTGTTTATCTCTGTCAAGGCTCAGAAGCGATGTGAATGTAATAGTAATAATAATGTGTTCTAATCTAAAGCTGGATTAGAACTAGAACATTTATGTAAAGTTTATATTTTGTTCCACAGCATCAGGAGTGACTCTCTTGCCAGGTTGTGGGGCTTTTATTAACATCTGGGCAATAAACCGGAACCCCGCATACTGGGGCGAGGACGCGGAGGAGTTTCGTCCGGAACGGTTCCTTGACTCAGTGCTGAGCCATCCGGCGGCCTACGCGACCTTCAGTCTTGGACCTAGGAACTGCTTGGGTAAGCATAGAACGACGGTAATTAAAAATAATCTGAAAATTAATTTAGTAATAGGTAAAAACCCGTCAAAAATAATGGGGTGCCAAATTAAAAGGAGGGTGACAACGCCAAGTGGAGTATCACAGAATAGGGCTTGATTTTCACATTCTAAGACGATTATTTTTATATAATGTACTGTTTTTAAAAATAACCTTTGAGGAGCAAATTTTTTGGATATAGTTTCTGAAGAAAGTCAAAAAAAACATAGATAGATAGATAGATAGATAAACACTTTATTGTACACAAAGAAGAAACATAAGAGAAACAATTAAAGCTAATGTACAATGGGCGGCCTTATCCTTAACCTTTGGATGGAGAGGATAAACAGAAACATATACACAGTTTTGGTTCGGCAGCGTCAGTGAGTGAATCCATTCGCACTTGACCGGTTTTGTTTCCTAGGATACCAATACGCGATCATGTCTATCAAGACTGTGATGGTCACTCTGCTCTCCAAGTACCGCCTGGTGCCACCAACAGACAAGTTGGAGCCTCTGCGGCTAGAGTACGACGTCATGATGAGGGATATCGACGGTTACCGTGTAAAGTTTGAAAACAGAGAATAAAATGGATTTGGTTTTCACTATGTTTTATTTTAATTTAAGAGTAACACAAGCCTTATCTTATACATCATGAAACATGTGCGAGGCACTAATAGCCAGCGACAGAGATAGATATCTGGATATCCTACACAGGGGGGTGATTCTAGACCGATAGACTTTTTTATCACGATAGAATATATCTACCAAAAACTGACAAACACTATGGAGTTTTGACAGTTCTTGGGATATATATCTATCGTGCGTGATAAAAAAGTTTATAGGTCTAGAATCACCCCCAGATTAGAATATCTAGATTAGAATATCTAGATATCCAGATGGCGCAGTTTGAAAATTGATAGCTAAAAATATTACGAATGTTTGGTTCTAGAGAGTGAGCAGGTTTTTGTCAACTTTTCGAAACACTAAAAGATAGGTAATATGATTAAACATTAGAATTATTCGCTAAACTAGTCTTGTACTATTTGTGAGTGCTAGTTAAAACTAAGTTTAATGTCTAGCTTCCAACTGCAGCTCAAAGTTATCGACATGCTTCAACATAACGTCGAATTTGACTCGAAGCGGTGCGTTTGGTTCTGAGTCTGAGTCCTTGGAGGGCAAAAGTCTGTATTGTCGGACTAATGTCAACACTGCTGTCTTCATCGCCATCATTGCATATCGGTAACCTGGTTTGTCAACAAAAATGCCAATGAAAATGAACCTAGGACAAATTCTTTTTGAGCTAGATATACCGGGTTCGACTATATAAATACTCCGAGTAACGCCATTCTTTAAATTGAAATATTTTTGCCCTGGTTTTAGTCAAGTTTAAAGTTAAGACGGATAGTATAACTGACGAAAAGCGTTATTCGGTTAGTTGGTCGAACCCGGTCATGTTTATTACTAGACAAAAGTCCAAAAATCCCCTTTGCGGGGGGAACACTCAGAGAATTTCTGGAATAAGCCGATAAGACCACTGCCGAAATCTACAGGCAGCTTTCAGGAACCAACAGTGATGACTCGAAAAAATCTGCTGTTACAAAATTACTTGGTAAAATTTTTTACATTAGATGTATGGAACATCTGTTTTTTTTTGCTCTGTCGATGTTGTTTAAAAGTTGATCTAATCCCCTCTTCCGCTCGCCTCATGGCGCAAATATGTCATAGCGTACCTTCTGAACACCTAAGCATTCTATGAGAGTAGATGAGAGAGATTAGCTCTTATTTATTTGTAAGGAGCTGACTGAACTCACACAAAGCGCATTACTATGAGCGTTCATATCATAGGTGCATTGCGTGGCCTATGCAAGTGATACAAAGAAGTAAGCAGCCCTCACCAATACACCCTCTCGGTCCATGGCTGAACGCGACGAACGCAGCGGGGTGCTTCAGCGGCGAGTCGAGGAACCTCTCAGGGCGGTACTGCATCGCGTCCGCGCCCCAGTACTCAGGGTTGCGGTGGATGGCCCAGATGTTGACCACTATGCCGCAGTCTTTCACTAGGGTTAGGCCTGATGCTGGAAGTATGTAGAGTATGTCATTTTGGCGTAAATCGCAACTGAAATCCAGGAATTTGAAAGAGGAAAGAAATATAAAAATGCTTGCGTATATATATATGAATGGTTCGTGTATATAGAATATTAAACAAATCTTACGTAAAGTAAGGTCGTTGGTGACTTTCCGCACTATGATCGGAACTGAAGGGTACAGTCTCAGGGTCTCTCTAATCACAGCATCCAAATACTTCAATCGTGGAAGATCTTCTACTGTGACGGGTCTGTCCGTGTCTCCAAATATTTCCTGAATTCTGTGTAAGAAAAATCATATCGAGGTGATCAAGGTGTTTGTACAGTAGGTATACCAGCGGCTATTATAACGCTGGCTAGAGGGATGGAAATATTAATGGGGTTGATACCTAAGTCCCACTTACCCTTGATGATAAATAAATAAATAAATAAATATTCATGGACTTTACACACAACGCCCACTAGTCCCAAACTAAGCAAAGCTTGTGATATGGGAACTAGATGGCTGATAGAATACTTATATTCTTTTTTTTTTGTAAATACATACTTATAATACATAGTAACACCCAGACATAGAACAAACATCTATGTTTGCCACACACAAATGTTTGTTCTCAGTGGGGATCGAACCCACGACCCACAGCACGGAAGGCAGAGCTATACCGACTGAGCTGTGATGCCTGTCGATATGCCTGATGATATTCATCACGTCTGCGTAATTATTTTTTCTGATTATAATCTGATGATGATCATCATCGTGTCAATCAAAAGAAACCATAATCATATCCCACTAAGTATTTGTATTTGTAAAATTTTGATTGTCTTTAGTACATCGTCTAGCTTAGCGTTAGCTTAGCGTTAGCTTGTTGTCTGTCTCCTGTAACTATTGTAGCACTTGGCATGATTCCTTCCTTGTAATTTTATTCTATTCTGTGTTTTAGTGTACCTATACAATGTTGGTGACACAAATAAATAAACAATAAACAATCATGTGCTTCGGTATACTATATATATCATCCTGGATCCCAAATTAGTACTTACTCTTGATATACTTTCTCCTGGACATCAGGATGCCTGGCCAGCATCATGGTGGTGAAGGCTATGCCCACAGCGGATGTGTCCGTTCCAGCTAGCACCAGCACCAGGGTCTCCTCCTGCAGTTCCAGGTGTGAGAGCTTCTGTCCATCTCCCGTGGAGTCTATCAACAGTTCTAGGAAGGTCTTTGGTTTCACCTGTGTGCCTAAAGAAAAGTTGTGGTTTCAGTCAGATTTTTATGATTTTACTAAATTAATGTTGTTACCTATGTATGTGCCGTGGTAGTGAAAAAATAGCCCAAAACCCCTTGCCCCCTCTCTCCACCCCCCCCCCCTATGGATGCGCTGTTTTGTTTATGCACTTACATTGTTCATATTCTGCTTTGTCTTTTCGAATATCTTGTTCTTCCTGAATAACTTGTTGCTTGGACTTGATTATCTGTATAAAAAACATTAAAATGTAAAATTGCAAATTGATACTGTCACAATGGACATAAAAATACTACTGCCCACGTATTCCAATCTTTTGCTGTCAAGTTATATTTCACTGCCCAGTGTAATTTCTTCATGTCACGTGGTACAATTTTGTACCACGTGATCATTCTTTTTAGACACTTGACAGCAAAATATGCGCGAAAACACATCAAATGACGTCATAATGTCACTAATTAGTCACAGAATAAGTATGAGTTAGTATGAACTGACCATGATTTAAAACTTTGACAACTTTGCAGTTCAACTGAGATTGGAATACCCCTGCAGTCTTCAGTAAATGATTTGGTAGAGGGCGTCGTGTGAAAATGTCCATGAATATGTATTTATTTATGCTCTCATTTGTGTTAAAAAAAACTTACCCGGTCAATGAACCCGCAAATCATAGAGCGATGATTCTTATGCACTTTGTAAATCGGCGTCATCTTGAACAGCGTATCATTGTGGAGCCATGGCTGGCAGATCCGGCTAGCATCGATCTTCAAGATCTCCTCAAAAGCCTTTAGGAATGGGTGAAAGGGCTGGAGTTGAGTATTTACTTGAGCTCCTAGTGTTGATTCTGAAATATTATTGACAGGCGTCACAGCTCAGTCGGTAATGGCTCTGCCTTCCGTGCTGTGGGTCGTGGGTTCGATCCCACAAACATTTGTGCGTGGAAAACATAGATGTTTGTTCTATGTCTGGGTGTTACTATGTATTATAAGTATGTATTTACAAAAAAAAAAGTATGTAAGTTTTCTATCAGCCAACTAGTTCCCATATCACAAGCTTTGCTTAGTTTGGGACTAGAGGGCGTTGTGTGTAAAGTCCATGAATATTTATTTATTTATTATTAAGCTAGGTAGAAACTGAGGTAGAGTAGAAACCATTTAATCTAAAGGTTATGGTTTCTGCAAAAGACGACGTCAGTGGTTTCTATGTTTTTCTATGAAATACCTTCCGTAGCAAATGCGATGTTACGATATTATTATGAATGAATTAAATGATTATATGAATGACAAAATGTGCGAATATAATAATACTGAATTAACACAAGAAATTGACTAATTGAAAAATTGACGTGAATAAAACCTCGGTCTTCCTACTTTCCTGTTGCAATACCCCTGAACAGGGTTCATGTGTGATACCTACCTACAATGTAACAACTATAATACCATGTGAAAGCAATAAATGTATTGAGTATGCCCATACAAATATCTCGTAACAGTGCAATGACGTATTGTACCTTTTAAATCTTTGATTCAGAGGATACCCACCACAAACAGAGTCCATAGAGTATGTAGTGATATACTTCCAAATAGAGAAGGTGCCTCTCCCCAATTGAGCCCTGAGCTGATCCACCATGACGTTACTCTGACGGGAGAAGATCTCCACGAACTGCAGCAGGTTCTTAGGACTAAATGTTGGGGCCAGGAACTTCCGACGAGGACGCCATATTGGGACTGGAATTCAATACGACATGACATACTATAAACATGACTACGGCTAAAAATCCTTTGGTAGAGACGACAAACAAGAACTATCTAGAACTGAAGGTGCTTGAAAAAGCACGTCTTTATGTCTTCACGTAGGTACCCACTACAATAAGTAGGTACACTAGGTGTTATATGCGGCTAGAGTAGTATCCTAGCCAGGTTCTTTTTTTTTATAATTAGCCTATTCTATAGCCAGGTTAGTAGCCAGGTTCTATAAAATAAAAAAAGATTTCCTGATCATGATGACTTTAGAAATTATAATTTTAAATGCTTTTCATTTGAAACTTAAAGCTCACGACATTGCGCACAATAAACAAATTTTGGTACTTATAAGTATCTACTCAAAATCTATGAGTAGGTTCTAAGAGAAAATATCTTCAAGACTTTGATTACGTGGAGCAATCAAATAGATTTCCTTAAGCTTATCAGACTTTTCAAAGACAAGTATAGTAACTAGACATAACAGATCTTTGTCCCTCTGAAGTATCTGGGCAGAACCCATTTTTGGGTCGAATTGGACGTAAGCAAATGTTTCCGCACCTGTACATGCGCAATAGTTTGTTGCACCTAACTTCAGAAGGATAGATCCATTGTGCGTACTGTACCTACATACATACTGACTCGTAGGTAAGTAAGCAAGCATTACCAGGTGCAAACACACTCCCGTTTCCAGTCAGTAGCCGGGAGCACTTCATGACATCATCCTTCTCCAAACAAGCCTTCAGCACCAACTCTGCTACTGCCGCATCGCTTACATCTGCAATGCCGTTTGAATTCCACTATTAGGAACCTCTGGATGCCTTAGTTACGGAATAAAACAAGGTCAATATCATCATTTCAGCCGTAGACTGTCCACAAGGTACTGGATATAATAGGCTTCCCAGCACAGACTTTCAACAAAAAAATAACAACTAAAAATCAAAATTTATCTAAAAATTATTAAGACAGCACAGAGAATATGTTCAGCTATGTCGATAATTTTGCTTATGAGTAGATAGTACTTAGTTTAGGTAGGTAAGAGTGTCAAAAATATGATTTTATTATTGGCAAATCTCAGAAACAATGTGAAAGTTTTGGCTTTAAAATACACATAAACACTATAGTTTATGACTGTCTATAATTTTCAAAACGACGTGAATGTAATAATTAGGTACCTTACCTACCTATTCGAAATTAAAAGGCAAGTATAAGTACTTATTGTGAAAAACAACCAGTGCACGCGCACGAAGTCGCGGGTAACTGCTCATAAATATGATAATTAAATAAATAAATATTCATGGACATTTCACGCGATGCCCGGGCCTCTAGCCCCAAACTAAGCAAAGCTTGTAATATGGGAACTAGATGCTTAATTAAAGCTACTAGTTACTTAGTAAATAATATAAGAATTGAAACGTACTTACGTATATCCGTCTCCCTTGCCAGATCGCCATAAGACCACCAGTGGCGTAAGCTTCTATACCAATTTTTTGAAACATTTTCATGCGATCTGAAAAATATCTTCCTAATTTATAATCAAGGAAACTGGTTAATTACAACCTGTTTTCTTGATTGTACATTTAGCTATTTACTTAACTACAGCTTGATTCTAATATGCCACCAGCAGAAACCTTATCCAAGTGGATGGTCATGGGTTCCAATCCCGATCGACTCATAACTTTTGGAATGTTAGAAAAATCTTGTAACTTTTTTCTCGTATTTACAGCTGATCTAAGCGAAAGAATAGTTTGAGCTTTTTATACTGCACACGATATGAGTCACACATTTTCCTGCTAGTTTTATAAATGGAAAAAACGAGTCGTTATCTGGTGAACTGCATCAATTCTGATTATTTCGGAAAAATTTAGTATAAATACCTACTTCTTATAATCTGGAATAACTATTAATTAGAGAACTACGCAAGTACTGTAAACTTAATATGTTGGTATAGTAGTTACAACGGATTTTTGTCCCTAATAAAGGATCTGCGCATAACCCATTTTTGGGTAGGTAATTGAAGGCAAGTGTATTTTTCTGCACAACAGTACATGCGCGATTTGTTGCACCTTAATTCAAAGGGTTAAATATCGGTTGTGCGTACTGTAAATAATAAAAATATCTCACCCTCATCATCACCAAGAAACAAATAAGAATGTCCCACAAAAGGCAGAGCTCTGTACTTGTTCGGCATCTGGCTCCACAACCGGTACATCCCTCTCTTCTGCCATCGGGACACCAGCGCCCATGTTGTCAGGATCATCGCGAGAATGTAGAGCAACATATTGTTTACCGAATTGTTTTCAATAAAAATAATAACAACTACACTTAGTCCGTATTACTTTTAGAAAATAAAAATTTTTAATTGAATTTGAATCAAATAGTTTCGCGCGAACATAGCTAGCTTAGCTACTTTGTTGTTGTGTATTTTGTTGGTAATTGAAAAGTTATTTTCTTTTTAGATTTTTTGGAGATCTAAACCAAAGGTAGGTACGTACGTTTGAACCGTTGACGAATCATTAATGGACACGAATTTAAGTTAACACTAGTTTTAAGTATCGATAAGCAAATATTGCTTTCATGAGTAGGTAGCTCTAGAGCCATTGAAATGACTGCTTTATGATAATAATATTAATTAGCTTTTTATTTTATGCGCTTAGCATGATTTTTGATCACGTCGATTTTTTTCTATTTTATGTTTTCCTGCACGATTTGAACGAATATAAATCAGGAGTAAACTTTTTATTATTCGTATTTTGGTATTATTTTAGTAGAACCGGTCGCATTCAATACAACCGGTAGTAAGTACTTATGATGAAAATAAAAATAACTTTCCTAATACAATAATTTTATTTTAACGTTCCCAATCCATGTCTATATAAAGTACTTAGGTAGGTAAGGCACCAGCTATACAACCTGGTATCCTCATCTCCATTCTATCATCGGACCACCAGAGACCACCACACGATCAAAAACGAACCTCCAACAGTGATGAAAAGAGAAGAGTTATACCGACATGAATAAATCACTCCAAGGTCTTAATTTTTTTTCATGGTCAGTATTATATGAATAAAGATAAAGTTTACCTACTAAGTAGTTAGTAACTGAAATTTTTCCATCCTTAAGATTGTTTCTTCAACTAACCGTGAGCTCAAACATATCTAAACAAACTGAACCTAAGTATTCAGTATTTTAAGGCGTAAGTAAAAAAATATTGAGCTCACCTTTAAATTAAAAGCGGTTTTACCAAAAATAACTATAGTTTAAACGGAGATTGAGTTGAGAAATAAAATCTTAGAATTTTGTGACGTAATACCACTTTACAGAGCATATTCAAACAATTCATAAGATCAAGAGGTTGTTATAAAGTACCGAAGTTAAGATGAAAATCAACAAAAATGCAGATAAATGAAAAGCAAAACAAATACTTAGATGAACTATTTTCGATTGGCAAAAAATCTGTTGAACATCATTACCTAGAGCACGTTACGTGTACGTATCATTAAAATAATGACGTAAATATAGCCATAGATTAGGTAATATGTATTTTACCGGAATTTGCAACGTGTTTTACAAAGGTAGATACAAAAAGGTGACATTGCTAGACATAAAAATGTTTCTGACTACCCTCTTAAAGGTATGATTCCATAGCCGGTTGCAGACAACAAGGAACGTGTAGAAATGACAATCGTTGGAGCAAACGAATACTTGAGTGGAGTGGAGACTGCGTTTAGGCAAGCGTAGTGTAGGACGCTTTCCGCGAGATGAGATGACGTTCTGTGAAATGTAGCTGGCAGACACTGGATGAGAAGAAAAGAAAACCGAGCTCAATGGTGCGTCTTCGGAAAAACCTAATTCCAGCAGCAGGGGTATGCCAATCAAAGTTGAACTGCAAAGTTGAACTGCAAAGTTTTAAATCATGGTCAGTTCATACTAACTCATAGTTATTCTGTGACTAAATAGTGACATTACGTACGACGTCATTTGATGTGTTTTCGCGCATATTTTGCTGTCAAGTGTCTAAAAAGAATGATCACGTAGTACAAAATTGTACCACGTGACCTGAAGAAATTACACTGGGCAGTGAAATATAACTTGACAGCAAAAGATTGGCATACGGGGGCTGGACTGATATAGGTTGATGATGAAGGAATGTGTCGTCGCGACACTACTGGTTTCTATGTATTTCTATGAAATACTGGTACCTTCCATAGCGACACGTCGCATGGGCTACGGACCGAGCGGCGGCATGACGCGGCGACACGTCGCCTGCGCGGTCTGCAGTTGGCTAAGGAATCATACCTTTTTACATTCATCCTATCCTATTCTACTAATCCTATCCTATCCTATCCTATCCTACTAATATTATAAATGCGAAAGTTTAGATGTTTGGATGTTTGTGTTTCAATCACGTAAAAACTACTGAACCAACTTGGATGAAACTTGGCATATATATAGTTCGTAACCTGGATTGGCACATAGGCTATTTTTTGTCCCGAATAATTAACAGGATCTACAGGATAAAATGAACGAAAAGGATTAGCAGCACCAATTGGCAAGATGATTTCATTGTCATGTCATGTCACGTCAGTTTGACAGGGCGTAGTACTACCTCTTTGGTCTAACAACTAGCGTTTGACATTCCAGTAGGTACGAGTTCGGTGTAATGAGGTGTAATGTCAAGTTTCTCAAAGTATCCGCTCGGTACACGCACAGATAATAAAATGTACACGGAAACTGTAGACGCGTACGAAGTCGCGGGTAACTACTAGTCTTCAGTATTTCGCTACATAGGCTGTCAAACTTTTTTCCCCTCAACGTGAAGACTTAATGAATGCAAAGAGCTCCGGCATCACAGTACATCTGGTTCCAAAAGTCAACTCTTTGAGCGTCAGCGTGATGTGATGACGTCATCACCTCGTTGAGGGCCAGGTATTCACTCCCTGCTGAACTGTATCTAGGCCATTTCACACTGCTGCAATCTGAGGTAGGACTTCTGAAAAAAAAATAACAAACTCTTATAGAATTGAATACTATGTCAACGTACCCAACACAGCTAAGGTGATTTCAATTTCCGCAGTGAGACGGCATAATTTTATATGGTCTACAGCGTTCAACATAATAGGTATGCTATAGATTATGCCTAGTACAAGGAAAATTAACAATGCATCAATGACATCATTTACCGCAAAAGTTTCCTCATCGTGTGTCACTATTTCAGTTCAATCTAGGCACATACTTAGGTACTTTACTTACCCAGTCTTAGCGAAATCGGTCCATAGCTTTGTAAGATCGAATACAATGCGACGCAGCCTCTCTTGGGATGTGTAGATCTCCTTATTCAGCTCATTATAAAACAGATAGAACAGGTCATCCACATGGCACGCACCCGGCATGGAAGTTAACCCTATAAATCTTTTCACGATGTTCAGCTTTGTATCGTAGTCAAACCTGTACATATACACGGGGGCTTCAAGGCTGTATAAGTATGCGAAACGATGGATGTTGTACGAAAAGTGCATGTCAGTTCTCATTTTAACTATTCCTTGTGCTGTATCATTCGTCATTCCTTTGTTTTCCGTGTAGAATGTCATTATTCTCTGACCAAGTCCTTTTACTTTCCTCCCTAAAACTTTCCGAACTAGTTCTCTAGGTACTAGGTAAGATGAGTTTGTGTTGAAAAGCTCAGCTTTTTTCAACTGATCTGCTAGCATTATAAGACCTTCTGCAGAATTATATCCTATGATAAGGGGAACCTTATTCACTTTCTTAGATACTACAAGATTCAGTGGATCTTCAGAAATAAAAGCTTCAATGTTGTGGAACTTTTTTTCAACCACAGGACCAAACCGCATCGGCACGCCTCTCAGTTTCTCATCTGCTGTTTCGGTTATAAAGGTCATATTAGCCAGTTTAGTAGCTGGTACACTTCTCAAGAAACGTAACAATTCTTGAGTATCTGTTGTCTCTTTCCCCAAAACTTTGCCAACTCGGAATGCTCTTTCTTTCAATTCAGTCGTAATTCCTGAATCGTCTATGCATACGCCACTTTGTGCTATTGCTTTATGGAATAGCCCTTCCGACATTGGAGATATCATGTGATATGTCACTGCCACCGATCCCGCGCTTTCTCCAAATATCGTCACATTGTCCTGGTCTCCTCCGAACTTAGCAATATTGTCTTTGACCCAGCGTAGGGCAAGCACTTGGTCTTTCATGCCTGCGTTTCCAGGGACCTCTGGAGTATCAAGGGAGAGGAAACCCAGGACTTCCAATCTGTAGTTTAAGGTAACCATCACCACGTTGTGCTGCAGTAAAAGTTCAGGACCGTACGAGCCTTGATTACCTGACCCGGACATAAAGCCCCCACCGTAGATGTAAACCATGACAGGAATTTTGGAGTTTGCGTCTATTGATTTTGTGTAGACGTTTAGGAAAAGACAGTCCTCGCTTCCGTTCACGATCTGGTTTGTGTTGAGGTCGTATTGTGGACAGATGGGACCATGTTCAGTGGCTTCCCGAATGCCTGACCATGGGTGAGTGGGTAACGGAGCCTGTAATTTATGAACTAGTGATATTTCGCGCCTCTTAGGTACTTTTATAAAGGAAGCTGTAAAATATTTACGAAACTTACCTGAAATCGCAGCTCTCCCACTGGTGGTTGGGCATAGGGAATGCCTTTGAAGCTGAAGTAAGGGCTGCCATCCAAAAGTTTCTGCACAGATCCTTTCAGTTTACCTTGTTTGACAGTAACGACGGAATCGCCCTGAAATATTTAGTTAGAATGTTTTGTAGCTAGCTAGCTATAATATATACATGTGCTGCAGCTGTAGCTCTACATAAGTAGGAGTACCACCTGCTACAAACAGACACAATTTGAAAGTTTTCGTGCAATGAACGGTAGCGCGTTGATGTCTTTTCTACAGTAAAAACTTTTGGTAGACTCAAGAACTGCTGGACATAAGCCGTTGATATGATAACACACTGTTATCATAATATGGGGGAGGGTTATGTCCAGTACTTACCTGCTAAAGGCTGATAATGATGATGATTTAATAAGCACAGAATAAATAAAAGGCAGCATGCACCAAAAAACTTACATTTTCGGTAGCTACGCAACCAATCAGCAGAACCGTAACAAAGTTATGAAAAACCATGATGAAACGCCACTGAAAAAATTGTGTAAAAAATTTTAGAGGTAAGTACAAAATTTTTACAAACAGTCCTATTTTTCGAAATTCAAATTTAGTCAGATATTTAGGTACCCTAAAGTGGTACAGTACGCACAACGGATTTTTATCGCATAAACAATTAATTTTCTAGCTCTTACCATTTTTATAGTACCTACTTATTTTTATTATAAGGTAAGTAACTGTAGACGGAAAGAACCACGGTAACTTGAGCTACAAAGGAGGTGCGTGGATGAACTGTGTTGAGCCTATTGTTTCCTCCAAATTGACCACATTACAAGAATTCATGGAGAAGGAAAAACCGAACCACAGAATACTTAAAAACACTGACGCTAAGAGAACCTACCCACCTAGGTATAGTTATAGGTACCCACTTACACATAGGTAGATTAAAGTTTGTAGGACTCAGTACTACACAGGAATTACAGGAAACGACACTTTGTGGGTCTATGGTACCTAGGTAAGATAAAGCTATTATTATTATTGTGACTTTACATTCTTCCGCTCGTCTCGTTCATTTTACCAAAATATTTTTTGTCTATCAGTTATAACAACCTTGACAAAAATATCTAGGTATTGCTGTTATAAATAGGTAGATACTATTTACCTACTGTAAAAAACTACCACCAAATAACACCAAAATTTTGATGTTAGCTGGTTTGCTGGGTGAGTTGGATCCTTGGACGAATACACGGGACACGTAACTCGGACGATCTCGCCTTTACCCCCGCTCGCCACGTACCAGCCTTTTTGCCTAACAAGCAACATTGTTGCGTCAGTGTTGACACGACCACTACGTTGATTCTCAAGACAAGATAATGCAAAAAAATGACAAAATGCGCCGTATTATTTTGTAAAAACTACAGTGATCGCGTAACTAATATTTCTTTTCACCTGTGAGTACAATTTTATGCCGATAAAGTGGCTAATTTTTCATAAAACTAATAAAATTGAATATAATTTTTGCTTATATGATGCCATATTAACGAGTACTCAATTTTTTCTGCAATGTAACTATATTTATGACTTACTGAAATGAGTCGGGTTTTACCGTTCTTTTTTCATTCGTTCAGTGTTCGTTCATTACAATTCTTTCAAATAGGGTTTGAAACTATCGATGAAAAATATCGATGTAAATGAACGAACGAATTTATTCTCACTCTTAGGTTTCCAACTAATCCATTAAAAAAAAGAGAATGGGTGAAAGCAGTACGCAGAGAACAGGCATGGATTCCAAAAAAACATAGCAGTATATGTAGTATACATTTTGAATTTACACTTGCCTGAATTTGTAAGTAGAGCTTGAAATGCCGTTGTAGCCGATAGGAGCGTGGAGTGGTGAAGGTCGTGGTATAGAAAACACTTATTTGGATGAATTTTGGGAAGAAAACCGAGCGATTACGCGTAGACGCGACAGTGTCCGTTCGCGGTTCACAATCCAACTAACTGTGCGTATCTGCGCGCAAACGGGGGGTAGTCTCCAGTTTATTAAAAAAAGTAAGGTAAGTACATGAAATTTCGTTTAGTTTACCTACGTTCAAATATTAATGTTTTTGTTTATTTTGTTACCTAATTGTAAAACTTTAATTATATATTATTTTTATTCCAGGATCGCGAGGCGCGTCGTCTACATTCTCCGCCGTGTCACGTCAGGGACACTGATTAACAACAGGAAGTAGCGCCAAGCGAGTTACAGGTCGGGTTAACACTCCAGACTTGGTCTTTATCTCCACAGTAGGTACGGATACGGTCATCTGATCCAGGCAGTACTTTCTTCACAATGCCCTTGGGCCAAGTGTTTCTCGGAAGGTTAGGGTCAATTTCCTTTTTGCAGGTCTTCTTACATTTTTCTACAAACAATAGAACTGCAGCGGTACTTCTCAGAAGACGAAGCCACGACGAAAACTTTGCAGGATTCGAAACAGGTAAGTTTTCACCTTTATCTACGTTTAGTACAAGGTGTACCATTTCTAATATGTCTTCATTAATTTTTATTTTTTCTTTTTCAGGTGCGGTCGTCATCCAGGTGCTGTCTTTCTCGTACAGGAAACTAGGACCTTGAAACCATTCACAGTCTTTGTGTAATTTAAAATGCATGTTTTTTCTAGCTACATCTGCGATATTTCTATGTGACTTGAGTCTGCGCTTCTTTTGTATAAGATCGGCGAGACGGCATGCGAGTACAGCACCCTGTAGTTCTAGCCGAGGAATCGAGCTGGGCTTTATAGGTGCTACACGGCTTTTGCTTGCGATGAATGACACGCACACATTCGTGTTATCTGTGTGTACGCGCCAGTAGGCTACGGCGGCGTATGCGGCGGGTGATGCGTCACAGAATAAGTGAAGTTCTATTGTTTCGGTTGGACTCGTACTGTTGGCTCGACTGTTCAGGTTTTTGTCACAGGGATCTGGTTTTTTAGAACGAAAGTACCATCTCGGTATGCGAATATTTTTTACTTCTTGTAGTTGAGAAATCCAATCACAAAAGATCTCAAACTGTTTTGTAGGTATTTGTTCATCCCATTTTGTTGTAGACTTCCAGGTGTCTTGAATAATTATTTTAGCTTTTATTGTGAATGGCGTCAGTAAGCCGTAAATGTCGAATATAGACATAACAATGCGCAGAAGTTCTCGCTTCGTAGGTTTTTGTTCGCATGTTAATATTTTCTCAGGAATTTTTTGTAAGGAAAGGTTAAAACCAAATGTATCGGTTCTCGGGTACCATAATAATCCAAGTGTGCGCTCGCTTAGATTATCTTCTTCTGTTTTGAAGTTCACTACGGATTCACTCAAGGATTCTTTAGGTATGTTTTGACATACTTTACTCTCATTGGACGTCCAGTTTCGTATCTCGAAGTTACCTTGCTGGTGTATGTACGTGACATCTCTCATCGTTTGTAGGGCCTTATCTATGTCATCAAAACAATCGATATAATCATCCATATAATGACTATGTATAATAGCATGTACAGCGTCAGGCATTCTATTGGAAAATCGCTTTGCGTTTAAATTCTTCACATGTTGCGCTATGAAAGGTGAACAATTGGCGCCAAAAATCAGTGACGTCATTTTGAATTTTTGTATGGGTTCGTTCTTGTTCTGGTTGTCTCGCCAAAGAAATCTCAAGGCATCTTGGTCGGATTCTTTAATTTTTGTTCTCAGAAACATATCTTTTATGTCACCGGTAAGTCCGATTGGTCGTTCTCGAAATCGCAACATGATGCCCAGCAGGGATTCCAACAGATCTGGACCCTGTAGTAAGTAGTCATTCAGGCATTGACCAGCAGAAGTAGCAGCAGCGTCGAATACTAGACGTAACTTTTTTTTATTCGGATTATCTACTCCGAAGTGGGGAAGGTACCATTCTTTCGTAGCTCTATGGTTACTTTCGCTTGGCTCGATTTTACAGGCGTAGTCATTGACGAACAAATGTTCCACTCTTTCTTTGTATCTTGTGGCAAAACCCTCGTCTGTGGACATTTTCCTTTCTATAGTTTTCAACCGACGATAAGCATTGGAAAACGAACTCGTCGTTTTGGCATTTTCATCTTTCCACGGTAAGCCGACTTCCCATTTTCCGTCGATCAATTTTGCAGATTTGTCTACAATTTCTATGGCTTTTATTTCGTCTTTATTTTGCCTCGGCTTATTATGAATACCAATGCTTTCGAACAAAAAAGATTTTCGAACTAGTTCATGAAGTTGTTCGTCATTCTTTGGGTCTGTGTGTATCAAGTCACATTGACAATAACAACAGATGCATTCGTTTATATTTACGTTTGTGAGCGAGTGGTCCGATGATCCATCAGCTGTGCTACCGCAGGCGCCTGTGCGCGCGGCCACCAGTGGGGAGGTGTTGATGGCGGCGCGGGAGCAGGCGTGGCGGCTTGGGCAGCTAGGGGTGAAGGCGGGGGGATGCCTCAGCTGTTCCACCGTTAACATTGCACACTCTGACGTTGAACTAGCATTTTTACGTTTTGAAGGGCAAACGCCGTGCACACACCAACCTAGCGGTGTTAGTGTGGCGCAAGGTTCATTTTTATTACGCACTATTGTTTTTAATGGCGCGATAAGATGGTAATTGTCCTGGCCAATTAATAACTTTGGTTTCACATTTTCACAACATGAGATGTAACTGTTTAAATGATTCAGATGCGCAAAGTCTTTTATTTTTATATTAGATAACTTTTGTAATGGTAAATTGAGTTCATTTATTTTTCTTGCACTGAGTTCGAATGAGTCATTGTTTACGTTGGTTATTTTACACTTTATATTTTCACTGTCACACATCAGTTCTGAGTCCCACGCACCACGAACACACAGGGTTTGTTTTTGTCCATGTAAATCGACACTATTAGCGATATCAGCTGATATCAAGGATACCGTCGCGCCGTCATCTAACAATGCGTGGGTACGGAACACACCCTTTGGGCCATGGATGTTCACGGGCACCACTTTTAAAAACACACATGATTTTGAGGCGTTCATGGTATGAGCTACAGTCTCGTTATTTACTAAACAGTCACTGTTTACCTTTTCAATGTTTTTATCACTGGTTAACTCACTTTTTTCACAATTGTTCAATAATTTTTCACTTTCAGTTTTTTCACTATTTTCACTTTTAGCACTGTTTGCACTGGCTTTGAGTTTCCAGTGCAGAAGACGGTGATGAGGTAGACCACACTCATCTACAGAACAGGAAGCTGCAGAGCATGTATCGCGACTGTGAGTAGCGAGTAGGCATTTATGACACAGGTTGTTGACCCGCACGAAGCGCCAGCGGTCTTTTGTTAAAGCTCGTTTGAATCGCGCGCACTCAGGTAGCTTGTGACTACTGGTCTTGCAGAACTTGCATTTTATTTTGCCATCACTTTTAGCGCTGAATAGAACTGAGTGAGTTTTGCGGTCTTCAGGTTTCTTGCGGTAATCAGATTGACTTTGTAAGTGGGTCAAACCTGCAGCTGATATTTTATTCGCTTCACTGTATAGAAATTCGGCCAGTACTTCTAACTTAGCTTTTTCTGTGTTGCAGTTCATGCTGTAATAGTCGGCCCACTTATTGATGAGAGCACTAGGACACTTTGTGAGCACTGTGGACACCAGTTCAGGACTTCTTAGGTAATCAGTTTGTTTCACTGCTTTTGCTGCGGCCACGAAATTCTTGATTTTTATTGAAAATGACACAATTTCGTGGTGGTAGTTTGGTGGTAGGGGTGGTATTTTCTTAATTTGATATGTAATTTTGTGTATTATTGTTTCAGGTCTACCGTAGCGGAGTTCGAGCGCTTCAATGATGGTTTGCGGAGCCGTGGTCCCGATGAGAAGTGAAGAAACTGTTTCTTTGGCTTCTCCTTTTAAAGACTTGCGTAATCTCCACATATTTTCAGCATCACTGTACTTACAAACTTTTGTAGTTTCATCGTAAGCTAGTTTGTACGCCAGCCACTCAAGAGGATCTCCGTAGAACTGAGGTAAGTCTTTTGAAGTAGCAAATCTTGAGATTAATTGTTTATTTTGCAGATTAGACTGGTGGATGGCACTAACAAGATTTTTCATGCCGCCGCCACCGCCACAGTCACGGCCGCTGGCCGCGCTGCCGTCACCGCCACCGCTACTGGCAGCGTCGCGCTCGCCGCCGTCGTCGTGAGCTGCGTTTGCGCCATTATTTTTTATATTTTCAGCTAGGTGACTTTTATCGAGCCACTGTTGCACTTTTCCGATAGAATCAATTTCGGTAGGCTGATACAAAGAACTACGGCGACTTTTGGACGCACTCTCTAAGGCTGCCACTTGCGCGGCTAACTTCTGTTCGATTAGAGACTTTTCTAGTTGAATAGCTTTTCTTTCGATTTCAGCCATTTTTTCTGCAGCTTCATACTCAAGTTGCTTCTTTTTTGCTTCAATTGACTTGGCGGTCGCTGAGCTGGAATGTTGTTTTGCGGAAACGGAATGTAAGCTGTGGGCGCTTTTCAAAACATCTCCTTCAGTTTTAGGTCGTGTGATGACACTAAACGTAGTTTCAGGGATTCCTTTTTTCAGTATTTCCGACTTGACATCGCGTGCCGGGTCTTCTTTCATCTTGAGTTCGTCCTTTTTCCACGCACTACGTGTCCGCACTGTCGTTGTAATATGGCGGCTGGGTTGCGGTGGAGTGTTAAACATTTTATGCGACTTTTTCACAAGTTCCACGTATAATCCGCTCGAAGGACTTTGTAGCCGATAGGAGCGTGGAGTGGTGAAGGTCGTGGTATAGAAAACACTTATTTGGATGAATTTTGGGAAGAAAACCGAGCGATTACGCGTAGACGCGACAGTGTCCGTTCGCGGTTCACAATCCAACTAACTGTGCGTATCTGCGCGCAAACGGGGGGTAGTCTCCAGTTTATTAAAAAAAGTAAGGTAAGTACATGAAATTTCGTTTAGTTTACCTACGTTCAAATATTAATGTTTTTGTTTATTTTGTTACCTAATTGTAAAACTTTAATTATATATTATTTTTATTCCAGGATCGCGAGGCGCGTCGTCTACAGCCGTTATGCAATTTTCATATTCATCATCATCAACAGATTGTCAGGACAAGGTTTGTATGTATAAAAGAAAGTTTTAAAAAGTGAAATCGAAACTTTTTTTAAATCTCACAAAGCTTGACGAAACCAAGCTTCTCAAAAAATCGATTCAGTGTTTCCATACCAAGCAGTGCACACCGGTGTGCTCGGCGTCAGACGTTTGACACCGGTTTTTTACATTGTCAACTCGTAATCGCCCCTCTGATGGCAATGCAATGCAATACAAAGGCAATGCGTGTATTCAAATATCAGATGATGATGATGATGACAGTTCCTTGGGAATGTTCTAGTCACTATAAACACCACTTAAAAGTCACAGGAAAGCAAAATACGCAATTTCGTGCACGTGGTTGGTGTTGATTCTTTAGAAGAACAACTGGTGGGTTTTTGCTTTTCTCCAATTAAATGCGGTTTGAATGTACAAATACTGCGTTTATTGACAAATTTAGAAAAATGTAAAAATTAAGGTGTGCACAGCACAAAGGGTCCGATTTATATTAATGTTAGTATTGATATTAATACGATTTGCTAAGTTTATCACAACCATTGTTAAAAATAGTGTTTTTAAATTGCTTCATCATTAAAAAATTAACTAGGCAAGGCGCAAGTAAATCTTACGCATGTAGTGTTACGAGTTAAGAAACTAAATCATTGTAAAGTAAAATTATAAAAATCCTTTCGTTGCCAGCTCCCAAAGTCTCAAATTACCGCAATACCAAACTTGAACATTCAGATTTGACAAACCTGAGCACATACTCCAGGGTCTGATGATAGGTAGCACTGATGAAGAGGATCTCTGAAGCTATTTTTAATTGTTGTAAAAGTGGCTTATGGTTACAATGACATGTCTATGTAAAATTATCAAGTAAAATGTTTAATGCCTAAGTTTATTTCCTTGTGATTTTCCATTATTATTATATCATCAACCCAGGCATCATCTTACCTTACTACAATTTCAAATTTAATAAAGTAGGTACCTACCTAATTCAACTCCTTCGTTTCCCGTCATTCATTCATTTTTATCGATACTATTTCATCGAATGCGTCAATCACTAGTGTCAATTTACAATAATTGTTAGACAGTGACAACGCTATATGCAGAACTAATGCAGCAATAGATTACTCCTCCCGAGCCCCGCAAAAAGTGGTCGACGGTGTTTTCATACTTTTTTCGAGCATGACGTGTCCCGTGTATTCGTCCAAGGTTGGATCGGAAGGAACACACGGTCATTCGGTTCATTCCAATTTTCCATTTTCGTTTCGCGGTAAGATGGCTGGTATATTGATGGCATGGCAGTGATATCAATGACATTGACATACCTACAGTATCGATCGACCATTTGACATTACTGTGACACTGACTGATAATAATATGCGTGCGAAATGCGGCGGGGTGCTATCATTCATTTCACAACCATGGAAAACACAGCCCTGGAATGTACAACCGTGCTAATCGACGAAGACATGCAGCTTTTACACTCATCATTTTCAAATAGGTACCATTTACTTGCATGATGCATCTAAACGAAGCAAAGGTTTTCGAGTTTCAACCAATCATGTAGAGGTACCTACCTATCAGCAAAAGTTCTACCTTACCACCTTAAGGGTGCATTTCCTGTAAATCGACTACCTGTTAATTTTTGAATACCAATAGAAGCAAATTATTTCGAGTGTAAAAGTTATGAAAACAATGGGCCATCAGAAAAATAAATAGATGGTTAGGTCTCTGGTTGGTCAAAATAAGAAGACAAGAGAACAAGGCGAGGTCAGGTAGATAACTGCTTGCAAGCGAAACAGTTTCAAAAGTGGTAAGGCGGAAATTTTGCCGATAGTACAGTCGGCTACACATCAACCTATCAATGGTTCGAACTTTATTATAATTTGAATGTTGCGAATCATGCGAGAGGCGATATGTTTATATGTGAGACTCGCTGCTTGCGCGCCACGCACCTACACCTATTGCAATCCCTGATTCGCAACATTCAAATTATAATAGTTCAAAATTCAAACAGTGGATAAGTTGAGATGGTGTCGTCGCCGACTAGTACAAATGACGTTTATGTTTATGAATTCCAAGGTGGTGCTTTCTTGGGCCGTGCAATCTGGTTGTGTTGTGTTTGTCCAGCCAGGCTGTGCGGTGTGTGCTGGCTGTTGTGTATTCCATGGTTGTACAACAAACTGGACGGACCGAATGTCGGTCGAAATTGTCGGCCGGCCTTGAGCCCCCGAAAAAGCAACAGGAAGTAAACAAAATTAATTCATCTTAGCCAACTAGGTACCTATTTATTTTTATTATAACTTAGAAATTAGAAATAAAAATAGGCAGAATGTTATCCAGAAAAAATGTGTGGCGACTGCAACAAAACGTGAAATGGTTATCTATCAAAAACACAATAGTAAGTTTATATAAGACTACCTGAATAAAATTAAAAGGAACTTCATTTGTTTCCCACAAGGCTTCAATAAGTTTTATTGTACCTACCTATGTTTTTCTACTTGCATATCTTCTTTTAACATCATTCATTTGTTTTAAACTTACCTAATGATGGTTTTTTGCGATTGGCTAGTACTTACCTCTATACCACTGATTACCACTACATATTATACCAACTGATCTACCTATGATGATTTTGGTGATCACTTAAAATCAGGTGGTCCATCTGCTTGTTCCATCAAATTATTTATTTACTACCTTCATTTTTATTCAGGATTGCCCTGAAGTAGCAGTAAAAGAGGGAACGCTGAAAGGATCAGTGCGGAAACTACTGGATGGATCAGCTTATTTCAGTTTCAAAGGAGTTCCATATGCTGCACCGCCTTTGGGAGAACTGCGGTTTCAGGTAGACAAGACCTTCAAGATACCTGAATTGGTTTAAGAACTATGGAAGTGTTGTTTAGATAATTTAACACCTAATGTCAATGTAATTAAAAATACTTATTTAATTACAGGCCCCGCAACCTCCAAAAAAATGGCATGGTGTCCGCGATGCTTCAAAACATGGAAGTGTATGTCCCCAATACGACCTGTACACGGCACAACTCCTAGCAGGAAACGAGGACTGTCTCTTCCTGAACATCTATACGAAAACACTTGAACCAACTTCAAAACTACCTGTCATGGTCTTCATACATGGAGGTGGTTTTATGTCAGGGTCCGGAGACACAATGCTTTACGGACCAGACTTCTTACTCCAACACAATGTGCTGCTTATAACTTTAAACTACAGATTAGAAGCCTTAGGATTCCTATCCTTAAACACCCCTAACGTCCCTGGTAATGCAGGTATGAAAGACCAAGTGGCTGCATTGAAATGGGTCGGAGAAAACGTGACTCAGTTCGGTGGTGACCCTGATAATGTGACATTGTTCGGTGAAAGCGCTGGCGCGGCTAGTGTCACGTACCACATGCTGTCACCCATGTCTAAAGGGTTATTCCACAAGGCTATAGCACAGAGTGGAACTTGTTTAAATGACTGGGCCATTGGTAGCAATCCTAGAGAACGAGCTTTTCGAACCGGGAAGGTTCTAGGCAAAGAGACAGACGATGAAAAAGAACTGCTGAAGTATTTACTATCCCAACCTGCTCGAAATTTAACGAAAATAACATTAACTACTAGGTCGGAGGATGAGAAACTCCGAGGTCTACCGATGCATTTCGTTCCGACTATAGAAAAAAAAATCAATGGTATTGAGTCGTTTTTAACAGAAGATCCAATAGATATCCTAGTGAAGAAACAAGCAAATCAAGTCCGTTTTATTATCGGCTACAATTCTGCCGAAGGAATCACTCCATTGATGGACATCATCAGGAAAGCTAGTGTTTTGAACAAGGAACCATCATTCATGCTGCCTAAAGAAATAGCTCTTAAACTACCTAAAGAAAAAGTTATAGAAATGGGTGAAAGATTAAAAAGATACTACCTTGGCGATAAAGATATAAGCATGGAAAATGCTCAGGCGATTGTAGACCAACAAACTGATAGACAGTTCTCGTACAACACTCATAGATTCGCTCATTACTACAGTAAAGTGGCGCCTACGTTTATGTATAAATTCGACTTGGTGACTGATCTAAACATTGGGAAGGCTATGACAGGAGTCTGTGAGTCGGTGTCAGGAGCATGTCATACGGATGAGTTGTTTTATTTGTTTAGCACTGGAATGACTCGGGACCTCTATGAGGAGCAGGATAAATTGAGGGATATTGTGCTCAAGTTGACGAAGCTGTGGACTGACTTTGCTAAAACTGGGTATGATATTAAAAATATTCGCCGTTTCTATCTCTCTAAGTACACAGCGTGGCAAAGCTCCGCAAATTATTAAATAACCAGCTTCCCCCCGCGACTTCGTTCGCGTCCCGTTTGATCCTGTTGATTTTCCGGAATAAAAAGTAGCCGATGTATTCCAACTTTGCGTGAAAGAGTAACAAACATCCATAATTACAAACTTTCGCGTTTATAATATTAGTAGGATTACCAAATTAGAATAGCCTTCAACTTAATCAGTGTAAACTGGGAATAATTTGTCAAACTACGAATAATACTACTAGGTACTTAAGTAAAAAGTCCTAGGTATTAGATGGAGTGAGATTGACGATCTGCGAAATGTAGGTAGCTGGCCGACACTGGATGAGAAGAGTCAAATACCAAGCTCAGTGGCGGGTCTTGGGATACACTTACGTCCAGCAGTGGACCAACTTACGTCCAGCAGTGAACCAACTTACGTCCAGCAGTGGACCAACTTACGTCCAGCAGTGGACCAACTTACGTCCAGCAGTGGACCAACTTACGTCCAGCAGTGGACCAACTTACGTCCAGCAGTGGACCAACTTACGTCTAGCAGTGGACCAACTTACGTCCAGCAGTGGACCAACTTACGTCTAGCAGTGGACCAACTTACGTCCAGCAGTGGACCAACTTACGTCCAGCAGTGAACCAACTTACGTCCAGCAGTGGACCAACTTACGTCCAGCAGTGGACCAACTTACGTCCTGCAGTGGACCAACTTACGTCCAGCAGTGGACCAACTTACGTCCAGCAGTGGACCAACTTACGTCCAGCAGTGGACCAACTTACGTCCAGCAGTGGACCAACTTACGTCCAGCAGTGGACCAACTTACGTCCAGCAGTGGACCAACTTACGTCCAGCAGTGGACCAACTTACGTCCAGCAGTGGACCAACTTACGTCCAGCAGTGAACCAACTTACGTCCAGCAGTGGACCAACTTACGTCTAGCAGTGGACCAACTTACGTCCAGCAGTGGACCAACTTACGTCCAGCAGTGGACCAACTTACGTCCAGCAGTGGACCAACTTACGTCCAGCAGTGAACCAACTTACGTCCAGCAGTGGACCAACTTACGTCTAGCAGTGGACCAACTTACGTCCAGCAGTGGACCAACTTACGTCCAGCAGTGAACCAACTTACGTCCAGCAGTGGACCAACTTACGTCCAGCAGTGGACCAATGTAGATTGATGATGATGAGATAGAGCACGAATAAATGATGACCCTCCAGCGAAGGACTCGACGCGGGAAGTCGATGGATAGAGAAAGCCCAAACACGTTTGCTTGAAATCTATGGGGAGACTTATTTCCAGCAGTTGACTTCTACTAATTGATATGATGATAATGCTTGCTCACAATACCATTCCCACACCCTATTTAACTCAACCCATTTATTTTATTCCAGTAACCCAACACCAGACAGTAGCATTGGATTCAACTGGAAGCAGTTCACCCCGTCGAGTCAACAATACCTCTACATTGGAGATTCGTTCGCCTTATCTAGTCACCCGGACAAAGAAAGAATCGCGTTTTGGGACAAATTGTATACAGAGGCGGGACTACCCAGTATAAATGGTACATAGGATCTTTAGTACTTTAGATAAATAGATAATATCCTTAGTGTAAGTACACAAAAGTAAAAAAAAAACAAGAGAAATAACAATGTAAAACATGAAGTACAATGGGCGGTTTCATCGCTATAAGCGATCTCAGAACCTTTGGATGGACCGAAACAAGATTTATTGTAGTAGTAGATATTAATTTATTCAGCAAAATCGTAAGGATCATTTAGAATCGTTTTATACACAAAAGTCCTACGCTTTGTATTTGTTTGGGCTCTGGTCTCAAGGGACTGGCAGCTACAATCTACGATTACGATTCTACATGATTCTTGTGATTTTACTGAATAAAAGATCTTCGAATTTGAATCAAAGACAAATGCGTTTTTATGTGGATAAGGCCGACTGGGTTGAGAGGATGGTATGTGCTGTAAGCCTACTCCTGTAAGCCTGTTCATCGGGGCATGGGTAAAAATTGACCCCTGACGCTGTATAAGTCATCCAGATAAGATGCAAAGGGTATGTTATATACAGTTTCTAGAGTTGATATGTAGTTTAGTTAGATTATTCTTAGCTAGGTACAAATTGACCTCTATTGAGGTGAAAATGTTATCATAGGGTTGTTAATACTTGGGTTAAGTTAGTAAATGGGTACTTATTTATCATTAGGTTTATTAGATTGAATGAATTTACTGTAAGACTGCATAATCATGAGATTCGTAGTGCATACGTGTACATAAAGACTAGATATATTATATGTCACAGCTCAGTCGGTAATAGCTCTGCCTTCTGTGCTGTGGGTCGTGGGTTCGATCCCCACTAAGAACGAATATTTGTGCGTGCCAAACATAGATGTTTGTTCTATGGGTGTTACTATGTATTATAAGTATGTATTTTAAAAAAAAGTCATAAGTATTCTATCTGCAATCTAGTTCCCATAATACAAGCTTTGCTTAGTTTGGGATTAGAAAGCGTTGTGTGAAATGTCCATGAATATTTATTTATTTTATTGTGGATATTATAAACAAATTGTTAATAAAATGTTATTTCGATTCATACCTACTTAGGATTTTATTTAAAAAATATAGCAATTTATGAACCTTACAAGTAAAGCATTATTATCTTCGTCGCGGATTCGACTTGCGTTTTACTACTGACAAGCGCTAACTTTTACATTATTAAAAGTGCCCTTAGCCTCTGTTTAAATTTTATTGATGGTATCATCTTATCATTAAAAAAAAATACAAATTACCGTTCTTATTATCTCAGCATTGAGTAATTTTAGAATCATATTATACTGGGTTCTTGATTAGTATGTATCTGGACATAGGCTTTCCCCATAGATTTCTAGAAAGATTTACAATTCTCAAAATCTCTGTACCCTATCTGCAACATCGGTACATCGTACGCACGGTAGGTGCCGTTACCTACCTACCAACACGTAAATCTGACAATGCGTTACGAAAACTTTAACATATTTGAGTGTCATTGCGCGTCAACCACAACTCGACTGCCTGACATTGCAGGGTCAACGCGCAGTGTATCTTGTGTATCTCGGATACGTTACCGTGATTCTCACAACTCGATGACCGTATTATTATTATTATCAGTGGAAAACTTGACAGTTCTCAATGACGCGCGCAAGTGACGGTCACTTGTTCTGACGATAAACCAAACAAAAGTGACCTTCGGCCGGTGACCGGAGTGACCATAGTGTGATTACAATTGGTATTCGAGGAACTAGTTCTAGGTACAAACAAGTGGAGGAAGGTTGAAGATTTTTGGAATCATTCTAGTGTTGGAGTTTAAAGTGTAAACATGGTGAGTGTGATCTTTGAACTTATCTGTGAAGTGGTTTGAGCGCGAATTTTAAAGTTTGTTTATGTGGTGTGAGATATATTTAAAGACTTTGGTACATAACTAGTAGTAGGTACCTAATGTTTTACGCCAAAGTCTAAAACACTAGGTACAAAACCAAAAATATTGTAGTAGGTACCTAGGTAGTATATTTTTTTTACTGCATCTTAACATTTTAATTTGAAAGGAAAAATAAAAAACTAGGTACCTACCTACTTTTGAAAATTAGCTTTACGGCCTTTTCTTATGTTTGATGAAAATCGATCCAAGATTCGGGGGTTTTTAAATTTTTAATTTAATTACTTGTTAACATATTGAATCTTGACATCGAGAAATCGAAACGATATTTTCACTAAGTATGTTGGTTTTCTTGATTTGGAAAGCCTATTATTGTGATTGAATTTTTTTTTAATAATATCCATAATCCTAGTTTTGTCAACTGGTTATGGCCAGTTATGGCCTAAGCTAAGTCTTGGGATAAACCTTATATTACCTACTGATGTTTCTTATAGTATTTTATGTGGTTTAAGGTGTATTTTTGTGTTTGGACAGCGGTTTTTTTTCGTCTTACTTCTTGCCGGAGTTCTATTGGTTGGTGGTACTGCTGTGAAGGTATGTAAGTCACATCTCCCCCTCCTATTTCTCAGGTATGCACGATTTAAAAAAGATGCCTATTAGGTACAGTCAGCATAAGAAGTACCTACATAGGTGACTTAGTTTTTTTTTACTATTGGCTCGAAATTTTTTATCTAAGTACTACATTTAGGGCGGCTTGCACCAGAATCGCTAAACGCATTTAACTCTTAAATAGTATTTAGCGAGTTGTCAAGTCATGCAAATACGTCAGATTTAAATCGATTTAGCTGTTAAATACGTTTAATCTAAACTCACGTGCATCACTTAGAGAGGTGTTCAACAATATAAAAATATTAACTGTTCCGTCATTATATATTTACGAAAATATCATGTATGTTCGCAAAAATCTTAATAAATTTAGAAGGCACGCCGATGTTCATAGTAGGAATACACGGAACAAAGACAAACTATTAAGTTCAGTGTTCAGACTACAAAAAACAAACAAAAGCTTTATGGGAAACTCGATTCGATTCTACAATAAAATTCCTGGAGAAATCTTAGCCTTAAATGAAAATAAATTTAAAAAATGTATTAAACATAACTTAATTCATAAAGCATACTACACAATCAATAACTATTTGGACGATAGAAATGCATGGTGTTTACCAATCGCTGCGAACGATTCTGATGGACAGAAGAAACTCTCTGAAAAGCTCCAACAATCTACCTAGTAGTACCTACACTTAGTTTAGTTGTTTGTTGACAAGGCCTTGTACAGCTGCTTCATTATTTATTTATATTTTACATTAGTATAAGATTATTAATGTTATTTTTATTTTTGACAAAGCCCCTATACAGCTACAACACAAATTTATTAATTAACTTTTAGAATTTTTACTATTATTGATTTTTTGCTATACCTATTTATTGTTTTGTATAAAAGTGACGTAACTAAGTGTTCTATATAAGTTCCTATGGTTAAAAATAAATGAATATGAATATGAGTGATTCTGGTGCAAGACGCCCTAAGAATCATTTTTTTTAAAAGATGAGAGCTTGACCTTGTTGAGCCCCGTTTGCCCACCTGGGTACTAGAAGAGTATGCTTACCAGTGATCGACTTATAGCTGAAATTGTCTGAACGCGGGAGTCAAAACTCTCACCTCTCGTCAACTCAGCACCGATGTAGGTACACAGATCATCATAAATCTAGAAAAAAATTACAAATCAGACCACGTTTCGAACCCACGAACACGAACCCATACGCTGTCGCATCATTTGTGAAATACCTACATCTAGAATCACCTAGTTATATAAGACGATTCTAAATGATCCTTGTGATTTTATTGAATAAAGAAATTTTGACTTTGACTTCTAAAGACATGTTTTATTTCCAGGGAGAGCCCATCGTGACTGTAAAGCAAGGAAGGCTGCAGGGATCAACACAAAGGCTGTTAGATGGCAGCCCGTACTACAGCTTCAAAGGCATTCCGTATGCACAACCGCCGTTGGGAGACCTGCGGTTTCGGGTACGTATCTACTAAAGATCTGTGTCGTGTCAACTTGAAACAACTTGATAAAAAAAACCAAGAATGGAACTCGCGGCTCTTGTTGTGCGGTAAGTATAACAAGAAGTATTTAATAAAATATATGTGTATAAGTATTCTATCAGCAATCTAGTTCCCATATTACTCGCCTTGCTTAGTTTGACACGAGGCCATTATTTGAAATGTTCATGAGTTTTTATTTAGTGGCTTTAATATCTTATTAAATTCAAGCAACACTTATTAGTTTATGTTCCATTCAATATCCGCTATCTCTGCACTTTTATCTCTGAAATTCTGATCGTGTTGTCTAGTCCACCAATCTATCTGTTCGGTTTATCTTACGTTTATAATTTCAGGCGCCACTGCCTCCTACCCCCTGGGCAGGCATTCGCAACGCCACAGCCCACGGCCCCAACTGCCCCCAATACGATCAAAACACCAATCAAATTGTCCCAGGATCCGAAGACTGCCTCTTTCTAAACATCTACACAAAGTCCCTCCAGCCCCACGCAAAAATCCCCGTCATGTTTTACGTCCACGGCGGAGCTTACATGTCAGGGTCTGGAGACACAGATACCTATGGACCAGAGTTTCTACTCCAGCATGACGTGATCCTAGTTACATTGAACTATAGGTTAGAAGTCCTAGGTTTCCTGTCCCTTGATACTCCAGAGGTGCCTGGAAATGCTGGCATGAAGGATCAAGTGCTTGCGCTGCGCTGGGTCAAAGAGAATATAGCTAAGTTTGGAGGGGATTCGGATAATGTGACGATTTTCGGCGAAAGCGCGGGGTCTGGGGCCGTTACGCTACACATGATGTCTCCCATGTCCAAGGGCCTGTTCCACAAAGTCATAGCACAGAGCGGCGTCGCCATCCAAGACTGGTCCATTGCAAGAGGCGCGGTAGAACGAGCTTTTCGTGTCGCTAAGGTGTTAGGAAAAGAGACAACAGATACCCAAGAGCTCCTACGTTACCTCAGAAGCGTCCCAGCCATCGACCTCGCCAAAATGACCTTTAAAACCAAAACAGAAGACGAAAGACTCCGAGGACTGCCGATGTACTTCGTTCCGAACGTAGAGAAGAAGTTCGATAACGTGGAAGCTTTCCTCACCGAGGAACCAATCAATGCTCTGACCAAACCAGTGAGCGCGGTGCCCTTGATGATCGGCTATAACTCTGCCGAAGGACTCTTATTACTCGAAGACCAGCTTAAGAAGGCCCCGCGATTCAACGCCAACTCTACCTACCTGGTGCCTAGAGAGCTGGTTCCGAAGTTATCTGAGAGTAAAATGATAGAATTTGGAAGGAGAATAATGAGATTCTACACGGGGGATAAAGGAATGGGGAATGATACCGCTCAGGGTATCGTCGATATGAACACTGACTTGCATTTTGCGTATAACATTCATCGATTCGCAAATATATACAGTTTTAAAGCCCCCGTGTATATGTACAGATTTGACTACTCAACGGAGTTGAATATTCTGAAGAGTTTATTAGGGTTAACTTCCATGCCGGGTGCATGCCATGCGGATGACCTGTTCTATCTGTTCTACAATGAGCTGAATAAGGAGGTGTACTTGTCCCAGGAGAGGTTGCAAAGGATTGTAAAAGACCTGACAAGGCTATGGACGGACTTCGCTAAAACTGGGTAATACTTTTAAAGAATCACACAACTTCGAAATTTTTGTTTACGGTTTCTAATAACATTTATTCACAAAGAAAATTACGACTAATACAGTATTTATTTTATTTTACAATATTTATAATATGTACAAAATACACATGAAGCAGTTGAGCTATCTACACACCGTTGCAAACGATTTATAGATAGCTCAACTGATCCAAATCAGTCGATATTTCTAATTTCAAATCATGTACCTTCCAGCGAGCCCACCCCCGCGGGGGGCGGGGGGGTGGGGTGGCCGCGGTACTCGTCGGCGGGATGCGAGTACATGGTGCTCGACGAGGTGATGACGTCATCACGTCGTGCCGACGCTAGCAGAGTTCAGTTGTGGAACCACATGTACTGTGAGGCAGGAGTGCCGTGTATTGCTCAATGTAGTTTGTAAGGAATTCTGATTTTTTTTATCAAAAGAATTATGTGATACCTATAAACATGTCCAGTTCGTCGCTGTTTTCACTAAGTGGTTTATCTGATATTTTGTGATGGTTTCGCGCCTCAGAAACCGGAATTCGGGCGCGTCCAAAACTGTGATACTGATACTGTGATAAACTGTGGGCTCTTAACGCACAGACCATAAAACTGTCTGTGCGTTAAGAGCCCTATCACAGTTTTGGACGCGCCCGAATTCCGGTTTCTGAGGCGCGAAACCATCACAAAATATCAGATAAACCACTTAGTGAAAACAGCGACGAGTTAAGGTGCACGCGGTCTGACCGCCAAGTGTAACGGATGCCCAACAATTTTGGGTTTCAGATTTATTTATTTGGCTATAAATATAACATTGGAGGTTATGCAAGTTAAGTCATTCTACAGAATCTATAAAGTATTGGCGGTCAGACCGCTGATATTTTATGGATAGAAGTGACGAAAAGCAGATTACCATTTTCTTCTATGTATTTAATAAGTCTTAAGTCTTTTTAGAATAAAAATGTGACCATTTAAAGAGTTTTTTTTGTGCATTTTCTTTTCGCTGGCATAGGTACCTACTCCTTATGTGGTTTTAAAACTCAACAGATAAGTACTTAGATATTTTTGAACATAATAAATTTTATTAATTTACAAGTACGTCACGGTGCGTAATTACACGCTATTTAGTAATAGCTCGAAGTATTTAAAAGTTTCACGCACGCGCACAAAACTTTAGGGGATGAGAGCTTTCATTCACCCTACACCCCAGTCGTAAAGCAACCGTCGCGAGGTCAACACCTATCCCAAATCCTCCCGAACTATCGTAAACTTTTACGATTCTCACGCGAATATATTTTATGATTCTCAGTTATATGTGTTTGTAATTAAAATGCATTTGTGATTTCTAACGTTTTTCGTAAATAAATAAATGTGATTATAAACGCAGTGATGGAACACAATGGTGTGGAAGAAAGTGCGGTTATTTTAAATATTTTGGATTATTTTGTGTTTATAAATGGAAGTGAATTGGTACCTTTTGATAACTCAAGTGTTGTTGGTTATTTACGTGTGCGCAGAAACTACAGTGAAAAGTTAGTTACTTGTTCAATTTTATTTTTTATTTAGTTACCTACTAGACACTAATATGTTTAGGGCGGCTTGCACCAGAATCGCTAAACGCGTTTAACTTTTAAATAGTATTTAGCGAGTTGTCAAGTCATACAAATACGTCAGATTTAAATCGATTTAGCTGTTAAATACGTTTAGTGATTCTGGTGCAAGACGCCCTAGAATATATTTATTCTATGGAACTAACACTGAGCGCGTTGTTCCTGGCCGAAGTTTGTTTAGTTTGTGACAGGCGTCACAGCTCAGTCGGTAATAGCTCTGCCTTCCGTACTGTGGCTCGTGGGTTCGATACCCACCAAGAACAAATATTTGTGTGTGACAAACATAGATGCTTGTTCTATGTCTGGGTGTTACTATGTATTATAAGTAAGTGTTTACAAAAAAAGTATATAAGTATTCTATCAGCAATTTAGTTGGTTCCCATATCACAAGCTTTGCTTAGTTTGGGACTAGAGTTGATTCGAGTCAAACCTTATGTCTACTCGGTTGAAGACTCATATTCTAAAACCAAACTCAAGTATGAAGTATCGAATATCTTAAAAATTGAGCCTTTATAGGTACAGACTTGAGCATTTTTCAAAGATACGAGTCTTACGGTATTTTCTAGATTCTCATCGAGCAGATAACAAAAATCCCAACACCAAAAACGAAGAAGTAGAACACAGTCCCTCAAACGAAGTCAAAGACTACTTCCTACCACCAGTGTTCACCAGCCACGATGAAGACGAAGATGATGATGATGATAACACATACTTAGACTACGATTACGAGAAGGAAACTAATTATAAAGACTCCCCTGATGCAGCTACGGTTAAGAGTAACTCACACACTCATGAGACTGATGATAAGATACCGTTGCACACAGCTAAAGATAATCTGCCAATATTTTTGCTGGAGCCAGAGAATACTTATGTGGTCAAGAATAAGCCGGCGATACTGAAATGTAGAGCGGCGAATGCTTTAGAAGTGAGTATTTTATTCTGTAAAAGCCCGAACTACGGTAAATCATAAGATTTACCGGTAAAACCTAAAATTTACAAACTCATACTTGTGAAAGTCCGAATAGATCCGTGATCATCGTTTATTTCTGACTTTTACCACCATTCACTTGGTAAATCCTAAGATGTACCAAATTCTCATGACAAAAGCCCGAAAAATCATCGCTGCCCCCGTATGCCAAGCTTTTGCTGTCAAGTTATATTTCACTGTCCAGTGTAATTTCTTCAGGTCACGTGGTACAATTTTGTACCACGTGATCATTCTTTTTAGACACTTGACAGCAAAATATGCGCGAAAACACATCAAATGACGTCATAATGTCACTATTTAGTCACAGAATAACTATGAGTTAGTATGAACTGACCATGATTTAAAACTTTGCAGTTCAACTTTGATTGGCATACCCCTGCTGTTCAAAAAATTTCTTACATTTGCCAACTCACGTCGGTAAATCTTAGCATTTACCGGTAAATGCTAAGATTTACCGACATAGTTCGGGCTTTAACAGTAAAACATATATTATATAAGTACCTATAAAGTGTGAATTGAATCCTTTTGAACTAAGTAGGTACGTCAAAACGAAACTAACTAAATGGTTTTATGACAAAAAGTAATAGAACTGATTGACGGTCCACCTGGTGTTAAGCGGTTACCTCTACCTATAACAATGCATCATCTCACATTGTTTGCATTGTGTGCATTGTTTCACAGAGCACGTCTATAATGGACTTGTTCTGCGAAACAATGCACGTCCACTTTGAGACGCGAAAGTGTGAAAATGAGATTAACTTTTCTAAATATTTCAAGATCTACTTCAAGTGTAACGGTGTAAAGACGCAGGCGACAAACTTCGAATTTGTTGATCCACAAACTGGAGTGAGGATCATAGAAGGCGAGCAGAAGGTTTCTAGAGAAACTGTCGAGGAATACTTCGGCAGTGACAAGTACCAGTGCTCATGCTTCGCTTGGACCAGCCGAGGGCATATCAAGAGTCAGCCTGCTACTATTGAAATTGCATGTGAGTTTTTTTTTACCTATGTCATTACGCCCAAACATTTGGACAAAAGGTTTTCGTAAAAAAAAATCCGGTTTCTCTATTCTGTAGCTCCTCCCATTAATTTCTTGTAAAGACGTAAGGTAGGTACATTGTGAAAATCGCAGGCTATTTGTAGCTGGTTATCCGTAAATATAAATAATAAACCAAAAATAAAAATATATGCAGAAAATTTCTTATGTTTCCGAGATTTGCTGTTATCCAGAAACACGATATAAAAATGTTTTCTCTAAGGAAACAAAATCCCAAAGTCACCTCTAATTTTCTAAGATTGTCTGGATATCGAAGACAGCGCTAATTATTGGGTTGAAAATTAGATTGTTAATACCTACAGTTGCTTGAGCGATGTCCGTATCAGTTTTTTCAAGATTAGTTTTAGTTTAGGTACAAGATATCATCAAAACTGCTAATTCCCGCATTTTTTATGACGCGACAGTCGCAAGCACCACAACGAAGCGCGTGCAGTTTCGACCTTATTTCGACAATATTATGACCGCAGTTTGAACGGACGCCTATGGTGCTAATTTTCATAATTAAATTTATTAAATTTAAAGAATGTTTTCATCTCCTCAGTCACAACTACACTGACTGAAGAATAAAAAAAAAATATTCATGGACTTTACACACAACGCCTTCTAGTCTCAAACTAAGCAAGGCTTGTAATATGGGAACTAGATGGCTGATAGAATTTTTTTCCAAAAATAGAATGCCGTGCATCTATGGATAATTAGTCTTTCCTCCCTCTAGATATAAAAAAACACTTCTCCGAAGCTCCCCAGTCACAACTAGTGAAGCAGTACTCCCCGGTCACATTTCGTTGCGAGCCTCCCCCGGCCGCGCCATTCGCACAACTGTACTGGCTGAAGAATGGCGCACCAGTGGCTATTGACGACAACGTGCACATGTCCAAGAATGGTAACTTGGTTATCAAACAGGCGTCTTTGCTGGTATGTTTCGAAAACTTCAATTATGGGGGGGCTGGTTAGCATTGCTATTCAGCGCAGCAATGCAGCCAGTGTCTTGGGCACGCTTCCGATTGGTACTGATTTGGAACAGTTCAGCTATCTATAAATCGTTTGCAACTGTTTGTAGATAGCTCAACTGATTCATGTGTATTTTGTAAACAATGTTCCTACTAGTCATAATTTTTATTATGAGAAGAATAAAAGAAAAAAAAGTCGTCCTCTTTAGCACAAATAATGAACCAATAGAATTAGAATGTATGGATCTTATTCATAGTAGGTCTCCCAAACGTTCCTCTAGCTAAAATGGCTGCTACGAGTAAATCTCCTTTTATCTCTTTTCGTTTTCATGCAAATGATAATGACAGAGCATTTTTTAAAACCGCTCATAAATGAGAGTAGATTGCGAATAAAAAAGTTTTTCTATCCCTAAATCGGTCAGAATTCTTAATATTTTTTTAAAGTAGAACATACGAGAAATTACCATATTTTATCAGTACGATAAACCTGCAGTAGTAGTTGTAAAGTTGCCAAGTCATAAATAAGCCGATTTGAATAAAGATCCGCCGAAAAACATATGTCTACTATTGCAAAACAAACCGAACGAAATGCTGAATCGAGCTGTTAGCAATTTCATGAATATTTATCAGAACGAAAAATAGGCACAAAACATGTTGCCAACACGATACTACGGTAAACTGCAGGGTACTGTCTGTTATAGCTTGATGATAACACCCAGTAGTTGTACTACACATGCCTTGCCCCTGATACTGATACCCAGGACGAGGGGGTTGACTCTAGACTAGACCTTCTCAAGACCGATAGATTTTTTGACACGCTTCATATATCTCCCAACACTGTCAACAAGTAATTAAATTAAAAAATTAAAATACCCCCGACATTGATACCCATATTGAAGGAGATGTGAAAAAAAATGTAATCCGCCATTTTGTGGCAGCGGCCATCTTGGACCGATTTTCATCAAACATAGCTAAGAACACTCCCGACTAATTCGCCTTTCAAACAAAATAAACAAAATCAAAATCAGTTCATTCGTTCGGGAGCTACGATGCCTCAGACAGACAGACAGACACACACACAGGCACGTCAAACTTATAACACCCCGTTGTTTTTGCGTCAGTGTTTAAAAACTATCGAGTTTTGACAGTTTTTCGGATATATATGCCATCCCATCCCACTAATGTTTTAATGTGAATGTTTAGATATTTGGATGTTTAGATGCTTGTGTTTTAATCACGTCGAAACATTTTCATAAATGAGTAATAGAAGCATGCTTCAGTAGAAAGTGGCGTTAACTCGTGCAATTCGCAGGACATGGCGAACTACACTTGCGTCGCTGAGAATTTGGCGGGAAAGAGAATTTCCGAGCCGGCCCTGCTCACCGTGTTTGGTACGTTGTTATACGGTATTCCAGTTAACTGTTACCGTATTTACGGTGCTAAATTAGCACCGTAAACATAGTAACGGTAGTTCGTAACCTGGATTAACACATAGGCTACTTTTCCCATTTTTTTAAGGTTATATTTTTTTTTTGTTTTTTCTTGGACGAAGTCGCGGGTAACTGCTAGTGATAAATAAAATCATGTCCGTCACAACGGCGGCTGGTTTCCAGCAACGTAGCATTCATGCTTCAGTATAAGTTAGTACCTATACCGTAGATTCCTTTAGTAACATTTCAGAACATTTGGCAGGCACCGTTGAGTGAATAGCGAGGCTTGAATAGAGCAATGGAATTGCTTTGTACAATTTACTTGTTCTGCTTTTAAGGATTCCAGCATTGCTTGTTTGTTTGCTAGCTTTGTGGATAACATTCTCGGTTCAGTAGACCTTCGAAGTGAAAGGAAATTTAATTTATTCTTACGCTAGAGAAAATTCAGGGTCTCAGATCTTTAGTAGCGTGTATTCAGGATTGCTTAGCAATCGTAAAATTCATTATTTTCCTCGAACTGGCTCCCCGGATGTGTGAAAAGGATCTAAGGCCCGTACGCTTATTAATTGCACAAGCATTGATCCAGACTCTACGACCCTAAGGGCGGCTTGCACCAGAATCGCTAAACGCGTTTAACTCTTAAATAGTATTTAGCGAGTTGTCAAGTCATACAAATACGTCAGATTTAAAACGATTTAGCTGTTAAATACGTTTAGTGATTCTGGTGCAAGACGCCCTTATAGTCTGTCAGATTTCTCTTTAGCCACACTTCCACAGTTGTGTTATACGCACACTTACAGTGAACGGCGGTTGGAGCGCGTGGTCGGCGTGGCTGGAGTGTACGTGTGAGGGTAGTCGCGCTGGGCGGCGGCGCGCGCGCAGCTGCACCGCGCCGCGCGCGCTCAATGGCGGACAGCCGTGTGTGGGACCCGACGTGCAGCGCACCAGCGACTGCCTCGACTGTGATACGGGTAAAGATATACACAAACCGGACTGTGATTGAAGAGGTTGGCGACACATTAACAGGATATGAATGTAATGAGTAATTTAACTCTAACATGTGTTTAGTGTAGATTATTCTAAGTATGTGATGTAGAAATATGACTGCTTGCTCTGTGATCTGTATAGTAGTAGTGAGCTTCTTGTGAAAGAGCTCGCCCGAGGAAGTACTAGCATCGTACCTATTTCGTGCTTGGCACAGTGATGCTCGCATTGCTGTGTTCCGGTTTGAAGGGTATGGCTGCTCTGGAATTCGTCTTTACTGACATGCTGTTGATAAGCTCAACGTTATTGCCATAACTGATTATTTACCTTGTTCCAGATCTGTACGTTGACGAATTAGCTGATGAGTCGTCTGATATTGTTCTTGGTAAGTTGAAAAGTATAACTTTTTTTTTATAAGTACTGTGTAACACAGTAACACAGTCTGTGTTCGATTCTCGCATATCACCACCACTAATTTACAGCAAAACATTACCTTTTTAACCCCTCATTTATAAACAGAAACTGAACAGTCTACCGAACTCTGGTCGCGTGGAACTGGCACCTAGAATCACCTAGTTTTATAAGACGATTCTAAATTATCCTTGTTATTTTACTGAAAATTTTTGACTATGAACAGAATCATTAAGAGCATTTTCCAGGTCGCTGGTCACAATGGTCCGACTGGTCACGTTGCGACACCGATTGTCTTCAAACGCGGCGCCGTCGGTGCGTGACCAGCACCGCGTGTGTCGGCAAGGACTATCAGGTGGTACAGTGTCCGCTGTGTGTTAGGACTTCCAAGTCTGAAATGCTGCATGATGGTAAGGAAAATGAGGTATTTACATTTAAAAACTCTCGACCATGGAAATCTCCTTAAATCCTCTTCATCATTGCTGATCATCAAACCTTCGAGTATGGACTTCGTCATCAATACTTTGACAAACTTATAATAATTATGCTTGAGAGAAATGTTATCAGTTTTACGAGCTATTTTCAATTCCTTTAGTAATAGCCAATTAAACTAGATATTTCTTTAAAATATTGTTTTGTTGCAGGTCCCTCGTACTGGCCACTTTTCATAGCGCTGTCCATTGCTTTCTTAATATTTATCGTCGTTATAATACTGGGTATTAAGTATATGAAATTCAAAATGACTGAAAACTCTCCCTACGCCAAGCCACCCTCAGGTACACTTACTGACATAAATCAATGAAAAAAAATCATAAGACACGTTTATGCGTCCTCTAATTTTTTTCCAATAAACGTTTTTATAATTATTTATTAAACAGGTTCAAATTACTTCGGGAACGTGCTAAAACGGACGCTCACAAACCAACCAGACCTGACCATCCACGAAGAGTTCCACACGATAGATTCCCGACGCACACATCGACACCGGAGCACTTCCACCAACACTAGGCACGAACACTTGTATGAAGTACCACAACTTGCTAACAGGTATTAATAATACTAGAAAATTGTCTTTGGTGTAGATTAAAATCGATGCCGAATGTCATACTTAAGCTACGCGTCTACTGGGTCGGAAATGTCGGAATCGAAGTGTACGAGCCGTCGGTATTTACAACATACAGGACTAGTTCTTTCGACCGCCTAATAAAATCTAAACGGCGACAGCTTAAAAATATCAAAAAAGGCGTAACTTTTTTGAGGATATACTGCATTTTTTTACCTTAAACAACACATTGCTTCACGAGTTAATATGTAAAGAATATACCATAAACAATTTTTTGCGGTGGCCCATTTATTTGATTGCAATCTTTGGCACATATATTTAGTTGTTACCTCGAATAATCCACTCCTCGACTCAACCTCGAAATAGTTGTCAAAATTACCACCAAGGCACGTTTTGGAGGTCGAATCGAGTCGAAGCAAGGATGCAATAAAGTAATGGGGCACCCCCGAAAAGATATGTGCATGGTAGGTCCGATTTCTCGTATCTGCTCTATGTACTACTTTTAGTCTATTGTTTTAAACCAACTTTGACTCATTTTCAGTAATCTAGCCCCTTTGTTCCAGCTACATAGCCCCACTCGACGTTGAGGTAAGAACAGGCGAGCGAGGCGCGAAGTACGCTTGCAACGAGTTGAACCGATCCGACTCTAGCTGCTTTATAAGTTGTGAGTGCACTCTTACTGTATGCTGTATGCCCACAAATAGATAGATAGAAAATACTTTATTGCACACCACATAAAAACTAAACTTAATTAATGGTGCAATGGGCAGTGTTATCGCTAATCAGCAAATATAGCAGTTAATAGTAATCGAATAGGCGATCGCACTGTATGGTCACGTATAGTAATCAAATAGGCGATTGCACTGTATGGCCACGTATAGTAATCAAATAGGCGATTGCACTATATGGCCACGTATAGTAATCAAATAGGCGATTGCACTGTATGGCCACGTATAGTAATCAAATAGGCGATTGCACTGTATGGCCACGTTTAGTTATCGAATAGGCTAATTTATTGAAATTGTAATGTCATGTAATTCAGCATCAGAAGTAGATCACTTTTTCAGAATTTCACAATTGCTTTCTATTGAGCATTTATTTGAGTCGAGCTTTGATTCCGAAACGTTTCGTTACGTTATTTGTTCAGCCGAGTTTGAAACGATACTTAAGTATCGAATAAGCATACATTTCATATTTTGACATATAAACGCTTGATGAGATTTTGTTGTTTTCGAAATAAAAACATAACTTGAGTCTAGATTTCTATCTGAATCTGTACTCAGCTAATCTGAGTCGGGATCAGTGCTTGAGCAAATAATGAGCAAACGGGCCTTAGTACGCACCACACGCTCTTACATTCACACTGGTGTAGATCTGTTTTGCAAACACACTTCGAACGTGGAAGAGCTAAATTCGCAGTGAAAATCAAATTTCGTATTCTGTTTTTTTTATTACTTTTAGCTAAGTGATGATCCGGTCGACGACGACTGTAAAACTTGAAATTTGATTTTCACAGTAGATTTTATTGATTTATATATTCAAATATGTTGAAAAGTGCGAGAGAGACGTTGTTTAACATCTCTCTCGTCGTCTCTCGTTTTTCGTGATCTTGAACTTTTTTTTTATTTAGTTCAGCAAAATCTCAACCTCTTTTCTATTCTAGCCGGTTCGTCGTACAACGAGAGTGTAGAAATGTCACCATCCCTTAAAAACAATACTTCCATAGACAACGGAAACTTAGAAACCGCCACATCCAGAATGGTCACATCTGACGGAAGCTGGTTAAAGTTGGACAGATGTGGCGCGAGCCTGTACGTACCTGATGGAGTGTTGGAGAAGGGAGAGGAACTCTTCTCTTTGGAGGTCGTGGATGAGGAGTGGAACCAGCCTGTGCTTATGGAAGGTAAACTATTTTTTTTATCCCATGATTTGGCAAATAGGCCCACCTGATAGTAAGCGGTTACCGTCGCCTATTGACTTCCACAATACCAGAGGCATTGTCGATGTGTAACTTATGAACTAACAGGCTTAAAATAAACAATTTTTTTAAATAAATAAGCTACTTAATATGACAGCTAGAATAAGCCCTCAATTAGTATAGCTTCCGCGCTGTGGGGTGTGGGTTCAATCCCCACCGAGAATTAATGTTCATGAATTTTTTTTTGCTGTTGTTTTCGTTGTTTTTTGACATAGATATTTAATTAATATTATAGACAACATAAGATTTTAACATTGACCTCCATTTATATACTTGATGTAAGTGTATTTGTATTTCAACATAGAAGTATATTTCAAGAAGCAAGCACTATGAGTAAATACAGCGTTCGACCCAAATATAAAAATAAATTATTCAGGCCATTAACCAGATTGACATTATCTTCTAATAATAGTTTTATAATGGCAATAAAAATTTATAATAAAATTCCAGACAATTTGAAAATTATGACATTTCATAGATTTAAATCCAATTTGACTCAATGGCTTGCTGAAAAATGCTTTTATAGCATAAATGAATTCTTTGACTATAAAATATAGGTAGGACTAATTTATAAAGAAAATGATTTATTAATGTTCTTATTTTTCCTATTCATACGCCTGTAAAGGCAGGTTTTAGTGAAACATATGTTATTTTTTAAGATCCTGTATCACACCTGAAATTTATTGAATAAAGATATTATGAATTATGAATTAAGTATTCAAGAACAGCCGTGTTTTAGATATAGCTACCAAAACTTTCAATGAGCATTTGTCTACAGCATAATACCCGTATTCACTTATACTAAATACTTACCAACATTTCAACGTCCCTTTAGATATGATATTTACGCCAATAAGTACTCCATTTTGTAAATGTCATAATCTGAACATTTTCATGGATAAATCCTTGACATAAATCTTATGCGGGCAAGCTTTGCAAGCACTCAGGTTTTGTAAGTCTTTTAATTCTAATAATACTTTTAAATGTACAGTACGCACAACGGATCTATATCCCTGTGAAGTTAAGTACAACGATTGCGCATGTACCTACTGTTGTGTGGAAAACGAATTTTTCCGCATTCGACTCGAAAATGTGTTCTGCGCAGATACTACATATATATATGGGTGTTACTATGTATTATAAGTATGTATTTACAAAAAAAAACAGTATATAAGTATTCTATCAGCATCTAGTTTCCATATTACAAGCTTTGCTTAGTTTGGGACTAGAGGGCGTTGTGTGTAAAGTCTACGATTATTTATTATTTATTATTATTTATTTATTTTTATTTATACTTTAGAGGGACAAAGATCCATTGTGATTACTTTAGGTATGTAAATAAATACGCTTATACCTAAAAAGACTTGCCTCAAACTCGTCTTAAAATCTCTTATTAAACCGAGATGTATAATGTAAACCATCTACTCAACCAAAAAACATTATGCAAAGTACAGTCGTGTTATGAAGTCACCTGAGCGGTACTCCCGTCAAAATACTGCAACCCTTCCGCGCACCCTTAGCACCGTAAGCTTTCAGCACCTCCTATATGTACTATCGGCAAAATTTCCGCCTTACCACTTTTGAAACTGTTTCGCTTACAAGCAGTTAGCTACCTGAACCCGCCTTTTTCTTTTGTCTTCTTATTTTGACCAACCAGAGATCTAAACATCTATTTATTTTTATGACGGCCTATTGTTTTCATAACTTTTACACCCGAAATAATTTGCTTCTATTGGTATTCGAAAATTAACGGCTGGTCAGTTCACAGAAAATGCACCCTTAATGTGGTAAGGCAGAACTTTTGCTGATGGTACCTCTAGTGCGAACAAACTATAGGCAAAATGCATTCGTCAACAGGGCAAGCAGATGTTTCAACAAGATAGTAGCTAGCAGTGCTAACACAGTGGAACTAGATATATTTAACACTACCACCAAGCGTTTAAAGCGCTTGGTGTGCGACAGTTTTTTTAATCAGCAGATTTCATAGACAGGTATTTATGTAGGATAAATTCACTTTATTGTTTCTTTCTCTCACTTATACTCGTATGTTTTCCTCTTTTCCGGCTATCCCAAATTAGGTACTGTTTTGTTTTTAACTAAAAATTATAATAACTATACGTGGAAACTTGTAATTAGCTTTTAAGTAACCATTGTATCTACCTATACTTCGTCTAGCTGTAAGATTTTCCAAAAAAAAAAAATATATATAAACAAACTAGCTTCCGTCCGCGACTTCGTCCGCGTCCCATTTGATCCAATTAATTTCCCGGGATAAAAAGTAGTCTATGTAATCCAGGCTACGAACTATATGTATTCCAAGTTTCATCCAAATCGGACTAGTAGTTTTTGCGTGAAAGAGTAACAAACATCCTTACATCCGTACTTACAAACTTTCGCGTTTATAATATTAGTAGGATATTCATGAACATTTCACACAACGCCCTCTAGACCCAAACTAAGCAAAGCTTGTAACATGGGAACTAGATTGGTGATAGTGTAAGTTAGTTTATCGTTTACGATCTTTACATTGTTTCAAATATTTTTGCGAAGTTGATCGAAGTCCAAAACTGGTGCTCAGATCCAAGTTAATATTAAACCTGGTCTATTGCGGTAGGATTAGTGTAAGTCGGGGCCGACCCAAATCCAAAACGACAGGTTGTTGCGACCCCAGACGCAGATTAACCAACTTACTGTCAGTTTATTTTGCACTTCATAAATGCTTAATTTTGTAGTTTATTTACATAAACTATACGTTATATTAAAATAATCACGGAGACGAATATTTCTTCAACTATTCGATGCGCTGGGAATATGAAAAAAGAGTCAAATCTTTTTTACACATTGCTTGTGAAATCACTATAGCCTTGATCACGAATAAAAGTAACAATCGTCGGCAGTCGGCAGTCGAGCTGAAGTTGACACGCAATGTGACATATAGAATAGATAGAGGTTTTATTCAGTTTAATTTTCTGTAGTTGTAAAAGTTCTCATTTGTTTTTATTTTTATCTCGGTCACGGTGTTCCAAATATTTGAATTCTGAACACCGCCAGGAGCTTCGAAATTCAAATCTTTGGAAGCTTAGAATATCAGCCAACTTGAAAATCTATTCAGGGTGCCTTTTTTAACAATCTCAAGACAATCGGCTTAAAAATAGGACCGATATTCCAAAACTCATAGCATATTTTATTTAAGGGTGTATTTTAAGCCACGACCTGATTCCTATCAAAAGTGCGACGCCAGAGGTCCAACATAGATTTAGATGGCGCTCCACATCGAAAACAGGTTTAAATGTCAAGATATTTTGGTCGTTTCGAAGTATTTACTATTTCCGTTTATGACCTAAATCTTTTGGTTAGTATACATATTTTGTATTGATTTATTCTGCTATAAATTGCGGTGCATTGCTGGCTAGTTTAAGGATATCCAAAGGTTCATTTGATAACAAGATCAGTAGATTTTTTTATGAGACAGTGAAACGGTCAACTGATACCTAACCTACCAAATAAATTACATACTTTGTGGGATCGTCACTGCATGGTTTGTCACATAAGGGTTTAATAGTTTAATTTTGAACGTTTTATTAAAACACTAACCCTGTGATCAATAAACTTGTGTAAGCTTGGAATAGTTACACCGTGTTTTGTCTTTTACACTGACAAGCAGATTAACATTCTATCGAAAGAGACAAGACACGGTGTAACTATACCAAACTTACCTACCTACATCAAGTTTATTAATAACAGGGTAATAATTTCATGTTATATTTAATTTTACTCAAATTATTTTAAGACGACCCAAGTGATTTAGGGCTCATATCACGCTCAAACCGTGAAAATGCCCATTTTTGACGTTCTAGATCTCTGAAACTGAAACTCTTAGATAATTTCGATTTATTGTGTGATGTAGAATAGTTATTCGCATTGACCGTAGCAGCCTCGCTTTTTGCAATTTTTCCTTATATATTTAAATAAAGCCAAAATTCTGAAACAAGTTTTTAATAAAACTCGCGCAGACACTTTTTCAAGCTCCTGAATTGAACTACTGTGCAAAGCAAACGAAATGAAAAATATCTACAAATATCTCTTATATACTGCCATTGACCGTAGCGGCCCCGGAATTCAGAAATAAGTATGGGATATCTACAAAAAAAAAACAATTCAAAACCATAAAATAGCTAAAAACGTTCAGAATTAGCCGTTAATTTCTCCATACTACATTAATATTATTAGGTAAAAATTTACCAAAATAAACGTTAGTTCATAATCAATAAAATTTTATACTTTTTATTTAAATACTTTATTTTATTATATTGAATAAACGTAATTTAAAACTGCATAAAATGCGATCTCAGACGAACTCAGACGCGTGCCAGCCCTCGTATCGCGCCCAAACTGTGATAGCCCTCTTAATTGGATAAAAAGATTTTTGGTAGGTTCTGATTTTATTAATTTCATTAATTTCATTCAACAGGCGAAACCCAGCTAAGCCCGGTAATACGATGCGGCCCGAAGAACTTCCACTTCCGCAAGGGAGTCGTGATCTCATTCCCGCACAGCGCATCTCTCAAAAACACGAGTTGGCTTCTCTCAATCCTTCAACGGCCTGACGAGTCCAACTCGCAGGAGTGGCGGAGGGTCCTAACCCTGGGCCAGGAGACTCCAGGGACCCCACTCTTCGCACAACTCGACCACAATAAACTTTACCTCGTATCCGAATTTCTAAGCGACTTTGTTTTAGTTGGTAGAAGTTTCAGCGGGCTAGATGCAAAACTGCTTAAGATAGCTTTGTTTGTGTGTAAAAGAAAAGACGAGTACAGTTTAAATATACATGTTTTTAATGATACACCGCACGCGTTTTATCAATGCTTTGAAAGTGAGCGGAGATCTGGTGGCCATCTACTCTGCGATCCTAAGACTATGACATTCCAAGAGAATTGTTCCGATCTGTGTTTTAATATAAGAGATGTGGGGGTGGGTTGGAAGGTCCTAGGGTTGAAATACCAAGAGCTACCCTATTCACAAATATGGAGCATGAACGTCAGGTCATTGAACTGTGTAGTGTTACTCCAACAAACAGACGCCATCAACTGCTTCGAGCTCAACATGTCGGCGTATCAGAAACAGAAGCTGTCAAACTCCGTCAATTTCAATCTTAAGACCCACGATTTAAACTCCAATTTCAGTACGAAAAGGTTTAGCTTCTCTGGTGCAGACGCCGTCAACATTTTAGAAAATCCTTTTAATTACTCCTCGCTCACTAAAAAGGAGGGTAGATACGATTTTGTGTATAAGAATAATAGTTTTAGGAGTAACTTTTCCGTGGACAATAATTACCGATACAATGTTCTTACTAAATCTGATAGAGTTATACTGTGTAAGCTTTTGGACTCCCAATCGCCTAAAGGGAACGACTGGCGTTTGTTCGCTGACAAGTTGAAAATAACGTCATATTTCTATTACTTTTCGAACACTTGCTCTCCTACTGAGAATATTTTGAATCTGTGGTTGTGTCGGCACAATGACGTCAATATGTTGGTGAATTTATCGAGAATATTTAGGGAGATGGGTAGGGTAGATTGTGCGACAGTTGTTGAAAGGCGATGTTTTCCTACCTAGAACTACTTTATGTCGAACCGTTTTCAAAATAAGTGTAACCTACTGTTTTTCCAGAACTGGATCGGAACACTAAACAGAAGAAAATGTATGTTTCTTTTTCTGTCAAAAAGATCTTTGTAATGTTTTGTTAGTTTAAATTCTCTATTTTTATTTTGATAGTTTATTTTTAAACGAATTTATATGTTTTGTAAAATAACATGGTGAGGTTTTTTTATGAGAATATGTGACAGAACTAGTACTTACATGGCCCAACTGATGTTAAGTGGCAACCTCTGTATATAATAACGCATTGTATCATTGTGCGCATCCCCTGAGGACGTGCCCTGTGAGATATTGCACTGAGGTAGTCATTAAAATTACCTAAATTATTAAATTGTTCGCGTAACTAAAAAAGGCCTAAGTGAATTTTACCTTAACTTTTAGTACCTACATAGATTTTATTTTTATTTAAAATACATTGTACTGTGTTAGTTTCTATTTATTTTATTTGATATCTTTAACACTATTAGGGCTACTGTAGGGCCTATTTCACCATCCTTAATCTATATCCGTCAAATGAAAATAGAGACAGACTTCAACCTAATTTAACCTAATTTTAGCCTAATTATGAGATGGCGAAATAGGCACTTAATTTATAATTATTTCCACATCTAGTCAATTTCACAAAACATTAGGAAGCGCTATTTTACGAAGAAAGTTTTTAAAACACAATTATTGTAGTTGTACATAAGTATTATGAACCAAAGTTAGATTTAGTATAACACAGCATTAGCTTAAATGTAGTGATTTTAAACTTTTCAATAAAAGTAATACCTATTTGGATCTGCTTGTTTTATTGGATCTTAAATATCTAATACCCACATAATCTATATATATAAAAGAGATTTCCACTGACTGACTCATCAACGCACAGCCCAAACCGCTGGAAGGATAGAGTTAGAATTTGGTAGGTGGGTACTTTAGAACTCGTAGGCGCGCACTATACACACAATCACACCTACCTAATATACGCGCACGAAGTCGCGGGCGGACAGCTGGTTAAAAATAAATTCCTTTTGTGCCTGTAGACAAATTCAAAATTAAATAAAATCTTATCACAATTAAATGCCATTGTAGCAACTTCCAACATTTAATAGAATTAATCTACGGTGACCTACCGTTTTTAACACACTATTTTATAGACAATCACAGAACAGATAAAAATAATGTTTAGACGAACATTTCGTAACGCTAAGAATGGTAGCGGCTCTACGCCGTAGAGCTTATCGTAGCAATTGCTACGATAATTTTTTACACTCGTTAAAGTTTATTACAAATACTTTCAAAATCATTTGAACTAACTAAAGTCGGAATACTTTGACATCTTCGTTTCGATATTTGCCTCAGCACCACGTTTTCTGTAGCAGTCTTGATTATTGGTTCTACAAATAGAACTTATTTTTCCAAAATATTTGGTTCATAACTAATACCTACGTAAAAGTTAAAAGGTCTTAATATAAAGAAAATGATGGTAAAAACGCGATGGAATCAATAACAGCTGTAACAAAGCCGTATCATGTTCAATCCCGCATTCACTGTTATGTCCCTGATACAAGTCGGAGCCTTTAATAATTTGTCACAACTCGTACATAAGACTCGGGGTTTTAAAAAAACGGTGAAATGTTATGCCAACCGTGATTTAGCGGTCAAAAATAGTGATCACCCAGGCAAATAGTTAAAAAAAAGTTATTTTTTCGAACAAGCCGGTGGCAACCTGATGTTAAGTAGTAACGTATGCCTGCCGTAACAACCACACTTGTATGGCATTGCACTGTGTTCATCACTTAGAGACGGAAATGCGTCCGCTCCGCTCTGAAAGTGCCTGTAATTGCACCATAGAATCATAAAACGAACCCCTTCAAAAAAAACACTACAAAGAACCGAATATATTTAACTCATGTATGCACCTATATGTAATCAAGGTACACCAAGTAGATAGATAGATAAAAAAACCCTTTATTGTACCAAGTAGGTTTACGTAAACCTTTGTGTGTGAAAATAAACGTATTATTTATTTAATAAGCTTACGTTTGTGAAGTGACGGCCCCAGTATTTCAGCAAAGCAAAGGTTACATGTGGATATGCTGACCCAAATACTCCTCGTAGGTATTCAAGTATTAACACCGGCTGTAGCGGGGCAGACGATTGCATTGTTTAATAATTGAAACAGCGTTCCGTCGTACTTTCGAAATGGGTCTTGGTTAAAGGCGAAGGAGCTTGGAGTGCTCACTACCCACGGCTATTTATAACAAGCGTCACAGCTCAGTTGGTGGTTCTGCTTTTCGTGCTGTGGGTCGTGGGTTTGATCCCCACTGAGAACAAAAACATCTGTGTATTGCATCATACATGTTTGTTCTATGTCTGCCCCCGTATTCCAATCATTTGCTGTCAAGTTATATTTCACTGCCCAGTGTAATTTCTTCAGGTCACGTGGTTCAATTTTGTACCTCGTGATCATTTTTTTTAGACACATGACAACAAAATAATAATATGCGCGAAAACAAATCAAATGACGTCATGATGTCACAGAATAACTATGAGTTAGTATGAACTGACCATAATTTAAAACTTTGCAGTTCAAATTTGCAGTTCAACTGAGATTGGAATACTCCTGCTGAGTGCTATGTAATTATAAGTAGTATTTACAAAAAAAGGATACGTATTCTATCAGAAATCTAGTTCCCATTTAGCTTTGCTTAATTTGGGACTAGAGGGCGTTGTGTGAAATGTCTATGAATATTCTTTTATTAGTCTTATTACCTACACCCGGTATATTAATTTCGCTGACCGTCAAGCGAGCTTACGAATAAGTTCTATGAGACACTTGTTCGGCTTGTTCCATCGTGGTGTAAAAAAGACACGTCAGCGTAGGATTTGCGACTTAACTAAGCTTGTAACGTGAAACTAGGAATAACTTTATGGAGAGTAGCTACTCTCCATAAAGTTCTTCATAAGGTTTTGAGCGATAGCGAGCTCGCTATCGCTCAAAACCTTGCATCAGACAAAACGGCAGTAACACGGTCCCATCCCATGTTGAAGCAAACCCCTCATAAAGATGAAGGTGTTTCTCCAGAGCCTGCTTATCTGCAGGAATCACTAAGCAGTTGCAAGAAGGTTGTTTGCATTATAAATGCATGGTCTAAGATAATGGTCTAATATGGATAATATTGATAAAAGGTTAGTAAGTGCAAAGGGCTTGACTGCAATTATTCTGCAGTTTTTAAAGCATAACGATTGCATAAAAAACATTGAATATGAAAATTTACTCACAATAATATTTCTAATTATTCTGCCCCGCGGTCTCATGTCTGGACGCCTAGTAAAGATCTTTTGTTTAGTTTTTTATAATACCCAAAGAATATCATCGCTCAAATGTTGGTTCTGAATGGAATCGAACCCTCACAAAACCTACAACGCAGTAGGCAATGTAGCTCCTACCAACGCTGGCCAGACGCGCAAATAAGTCACAAATAAAATAGTCACATGGTTAAATAGTCCTTTTTCCCTCACAAAAGTAGTCATTCACCAGCATTCTTCAGGGACAGTGAAGGGCTCGCGAGGCAAGTGCCCTCCAATTAGAACCAGCTCTCACAGCCACTGGAGATAAAGGGTTTTTAAATGCACGGCTGCACCTCGCGTCTTTCAATCGTTGTTTTGTTTTACAAAACAACGTTTCTAGCTGATTGCATGTTCCCCCAATTTTCTTACAAAAAAATCCTAATTTGTATGATCTATAACCATTGCTCGTATGTATATCCTCTGCATCCTATGGATCCTTCATGTGATATGACGATACCCATATGCCACACTAATTTGATTTCCAAATGATCCTTGTGATTTTATTGAATAACAAAGCTATGACACACTAAGTGCGGCTTGCACCAGAATCACTAAACGTATTTAACAGCTAAATTGATTTAAATTTGACGTATTTGTATGACTTGACAACTCGCTAAATACTATTTAAGAGTTAAACGCGTTTAGCGATTCTGGTGCAAGACGCCCTAAATCCCCTTGTCGAAATCGAGCCCCTACTTTTTGCACCAAATATGCCACAGAGTTCATATTTGTTATATAATACTTTACAAAAACACTTTATATCAGCATCCAAGAGTGCCAACAACAAGACATCCATCCGCCGCCGCAACCATAGAAATCTCACCACATTCGATAAAGAAACCGAGTATTTATCTACCACTCGAGAACAGCTCAACAAACAGCACTCATATCTCAACTCAATGTTGCAGCTTAGGCGGGAACAGTAGAATCATTTCATAGACTAGAGTCTGTGTTTAAAAATAGTCCAGTCATATTTTTAAATACAGACATCTTTACGTCTCAGGGTGGTAGGTGAAGTGCGATGCCTCACAGAACACATCCTCAATGGGCTTGCTCTGAGTTAATTCAATTCAATTTATTCAGTTACAATTAATTAATCGTAATTGTTTAATTAACACATAAAAACAAGTCAAAATAGTTTTTAATCTGTAATATTATTTCTTAAGTACTAATTTTTACTGAACTTTAAATAAATGTTCTCTATCTCTAATAAATCTTTAAAAAAATGTAAGTACATAGTAAATGGGATTCATCTTCAAAAATCTACATATAATTTCAAGCGTCGATATACGGAAAGCAAAGTAAACCAGCTATTTTCGATCAGCTGTCCCACCACAGAACAAACAGTTTGCGTGTTTGGAAACCACACAATGGAGATAACAAATCGTGCTTTTAACGTCTATCTCGAGATATTGTTTCCGAGTTGATTTACTGCAACCCGTCATTTCTGTAGAATACTGTGGTCTTAGGGTAACAACCCCATCTAGTTCTGGGTTTAGATTTTTCTTACTGGGAGTTTTTCACCATGGAAAATAGTTAGCTACAGTACGCACAACTATAAGGATCTTTATCCCCGTGATGGTGCAACAAACGATTGCGCATAAACTGTTGTATGGAAAAATATGCTTACCTTCAATTCAACATAAAATGGGTTCTGCGCAGTACTTCAAAGGGACAAAGATCCGTTGTGTGTGACTAGCTACTTATACTTCGCTATCTTTTCGACAAGCTACGAAAAAGCGTAGCAGTGCTACAAAACTCGTAGACGTACTACGAAAATCCAAAGCCATATATCACTAAATCTATGCAAATATTTTGTTTAGGAATTTAGCGGCATCTTGCAAAACTGTCTCACAACAGCACATTTACCATCCATGCTTCGATCCTTATGCAAATCTAACCCTTAAGTTTCTCTTCGAACTGTTTAATCGCCTGAATTTCCTCTAAGTTTCCTCAAGAAACTCCAAATCGAAGGGTGAATATATTTAAAAACCTAATGCTTAGTGGGTGCCGAAACTTTATGTTTGCAAGGATATTTTCATCACCAATCCGAGTGAAAGCTTTTGCTATATTTTAGAAGTTGGGGAACTTTGGAGGGTTTGATCAGGATTTATTATTTATGGTGGTAAAACGTCTGGAAGTCGGAAGTGAAAATGAAAAAATAAGTAGTCTCTTATCTGTTTCTATTAACAAAACTCAAAGATTAAGGTATAATTTTAGTACCGCTTGGACAATATTAACTTCACTAGAGGAACGACCTTGATTTCTATCTGCGAAAAAGTTTTCATTCCAAATATCCTGACTAGATAAAATCTTTGTAAGTGTAACCAGACTATTCCCAACACAACATTGCACTTATTTTCCCCTCTTTTCCTCCTGACTGACAGTGCGAGTCATTTTGCTAAAGTTTTCTGAAAATAAAGTGACAACTTGTTTTTCCAAACTCTAATATTGTATCGAGAATAAAAGTTTGTGGATTTATTTTACCGATATTAAATTTTTATCGATAGCCTTCCCAATAAAAAGAAACAAGACTTTATTTTACTTTACTTTACTTTAAGCTAAAAGAATAATATCAATAAACTTATGTATTCGTAAGAATAAAATCGTGTTACACAAAAATGTGTTAAAGTTGCGTGTGTGTTGCAGAATAAATGCATTTTCTTTCTTTCTTACACGGTTCTTTCGTGGGGTTCTTAAAACATATATCACTATAAGTGTACGCACCATATTACAAATACGAATGACTTGTACTTTCATTTTAAAGATCATTCACGATCTGCATGGAAAATAAAAAAATCTTTTTTGCCCCCCCCCTTCGCTCCCCCCCTCCGCTCCCCCCCGACCGCCCCCCTCCCCCAAGCCCCCGTCCTCCCCGTTTGTGTACCCCCGACCATTTATACATGTTCTTTACCTAAGTAAATAAAATCACTCAAGACCTATTTATAATCCCCAAACCAATGATCCAAAGATTCCTTTTGACAAAGCGTGACTAAATAAAGTTCACGTGACGACACAAGGCACCGGAGACGTCACACGCGCATGACGTCACACGTCTCGCATGACGTCACGTCGGAACAAAGCGAGCGGTGACGCGACGTTGACGGGTGCACTTTGGCGGAAAGAGGAAATTCGAGACACTTTGCTGTCTGACAGACGAGTGTTTTGAAGCTAGAAGTAGGTAGGTGATGGGAGGTTTGGTTCATAAAGTAAGGAACACTTGGATATGGCACTTGACAGGCGTCACAGCTCAGTCGGTAATAGCTCTGCCTGCCGTGCTGTGGGTCGTGGGTTCGATCCCCACTAAGAACAAACATTTGTGTGTGCCATACATAGATGTTTGTTCTATATCTGGGTGTTACTATGTATTATAAGTATGTATTTACAAAAAAAAGTATATAAGTATTCTATCAGCATCTAGTTACCATATTACAAGCTTTGCTTAGTTTGGGACTAGAGGCGTCGTGTGAAATGTCCGTGAATATTTATTTATTTATATGCAAAAATGGTTTTTATTCTGATTATTTTGCAGTAGTTCAACATGTTATTTGTAGATAAGTAACAAAATCGATAAGATTTTTGGTACCTACCTACCTACCTAAGTTCGTGTGTGAAATATCTTTAAAATATTCTTTATTTTTTATTATTTTATCTATTTTTTATTCTATATCAAATTTATCGTGTTCACAAGTTTCCCTCTCCTTTCCACCACATAAACCTACGATAAATGTTAATTATTATATTGTTCAAGTATTTCGATGTAGCTGAATAAAATATAGACATTGTTACTGGTGGTGCAATTTACAAGATGAGAGAGGGGAAATAATCGTTGGTTAACCTAGAATGTTTCAGTACCTATCAATCTAGTCATAACCCCATGGTCGCCGTTAGAGAATAGTAAATTATAGGGTTATAGTCTTCCTCGCGATGTTTTTCTTCACCGTTTCAAATATAAAAATCCATCAGTGCAAGATCGCATTCAAACACATAATTTTTAAAGGCAAGTTACCTAATCCTATTGTTTCCATATTATTATGTCCTGTGCCTAATGTAAATATACCTTTAGATATTATAGCATTAATCTAGAAGTAGATAATATGTAGGTATAGCTAAGGGGCAGACAATATCACTGACATAGCGGCCAAAAATTGGATGAGACCAGCGCGGGGTCGTGAGAAATGGTACAAACTGAGAGAGGTCTTTACCCAGCAGTGGATGAAGTAAGACTGTGGATGATCATGATGATGACAGCTTAAAAGCTTGTATCATAAACAGCTTTATTACGAACTGAACTGTCCCCCCGCTTCAATGAGCAGTAGGCAGGGGCAAGGGAGCCCCCTAGGGGAGGTCGGGCGAATTCGGACACTTTAATGCGAGTTTTGATATTTTATGTTAATTCATTCGGGAACTTTGCAGCCATTGAATCGAAATGCTGTGAACTCGAGACAATACGATAACAAATCTTCCAATAGGTAATGATGAGGTGGAATTATTTTATCGATTTAACTTTCAACTTTAGTATATAAAGGCGTGAACTCTATGATACTTATTCTCGAATTTACAAACGATGTAGAGGCTTCTCTAGACGTGGATTCAGGTTCTACACTAGGGGAAATCTGGTTAAAACTGGTTTGGCGGACTGTTTAGCCTATGTTTATGAATCTAAATAAGGGTTTTGGTGAAGTGTAAATAGAAGAGCTCTGAAACAAAGTCTTTCATCAACATGTTTCTATAAATTTCAATTTATTTATTTCTCAGATATCTAGTGATATATTTGTTAGTATAAATTCACGTTACATGTCAAATGGGTTAGTATAATAAATTGTTAGGATGTAAAAACTAAATTGGTTACATTACAATCAATTAATTGAAAAGACTGAAGCTCTCGAATTGAAAATCAAGATATAAACAGATTTTTTACAGTTTTTCTTTGAGAAATGTCAAAAAAGCTATGTTTTTTACTGTATTTATTTTAATAATACCAAAAGATTATCCACGACTTCGTCCGTAAAATTCAGACACTGAAAAAATAAGCATTTATTTATTTAGGTAATGTTTTTATTTCAATAAAAAAACCTTACAAATAACATCAAAATTCCAAAGTAATTTTTACAAGCCAAGATGACCGCTGACATAATATTTTCAATATGTCTCCGTATATCGTTTAAGAGGGTTAGCATCAAACAGATGAAAATACTTCATTTGAATTTCATCTCGTCACCAGCTCATACATAATAAACTGCTGCATATCTTGGCGTGTTTTATTGAAGATTTTGTTTCTATACGCTTCTAAATGGTGGAGAAAAACATCATGAACCAGTTCGTTTTGAAAAGCTGCGGTAATGAACTTTGAATGGGTCACAGTCACATAATAATATAAGTAACTAACTTGCCTACAAAAAAAGTAAATAAGGTTGTCTAGAAGAAATCTAGTTATAAGACACTGACAGTATCTAGTGACAGGCGTCACAGCTCAGTCGGTAATAGCTCTGCCTTCCGTGCTGTGGGTCGTGGGTTCGATTCCCACTGAAAACAAACATTTGTGCGTGGAAAACATAGATGTTTGTTCTATGTCTGGGTGTTACTATGTACTATAAGTATATACTTACAAAAAAAAGTATATAAGTATTCTATCAGCATCTAGTTCCCATATTACAAGCTTTGGTTAGCTTGGGACCAGAGGGCGTTGTGTGAAATGTCCATGAATATTTATTTATTTAAGACTGCTCATGTTCGTAATTATAGTTCAATTAGTTCACACACACACACACACGAATCATATGAATTTACAAAAGGGAAACACATCCATTCACAGTTGACATACCACCTACCCGCACAAAGCGTTTCGCTTCAATTTTTATAATGCGGACAGCCAAAGAGATCTCCTTGCCGGCGTCAGTGTTTCCACCTTCATATATTTGGATGTTTTCAAAAGACGAGTAAATAAGTATCTTCTAGGTAAGCATGCTACATCGTCGACCGCATCGTCACTTAACATCAGGTGAGATCGTGGTCAAACCCTTCTTTCCTACAAATTGTAATAAATAAAATTTCAGAGCTGGCATGTTTTAAATAAATGTGCTAGGTTTTGCGAAATTACAATTTCATAAAAGAAAATATTTCACTGATATAACGAAAAAGTACCTTGATACTACTGACATGACAGACTTCGAACGTAGTATCAACCATTGAGTCCAAATGTTAGAATTGCACGGCCGTTTGCACGTGAATAGGCATCCTTACGTTCACTCAGTACATTCTCAAGGGTGGACTCCACTCCTTATTAGATGATCGTGCATTCGTTCCGATGCGTCCCCGGCATGTCCCCGGGACGCCATTCTAATAAATCCCCGGGGTCCTTCGGTATTAGACAAGTGACCATTGAGATGATCAAACGCTAAATGAACGCTAAATAAATAATAAATATTCATGGACTTTATACACAACGCCCTCTAGTCCCAAACTAAGCAAAGCTTGTAATATGGGAACTAGATGCTGATAGAATACTTAAATACTTTTTTTTATTTTTTTTGTAAATACATACTAATAATACATAGTAACACCCATGTGTGTGTTACCATGTAAATGTGAAGAAACAAGATCTGCACTCACATCCTGCGTTGGGGGTGTGTGCATTGTCCCCCTGCTAACCTCACCCCAGCCAGCCCAATTCCTTAAAGTACCCTTGAAGGACTTTGGGTTGATCGCAGCAATGTTCCAACATCCCCGATGGTGTTGTGGAGCCCGATCAGCTCCGAGGTTATCCTGCGACAGAAATAGAAATATGATGTAAGTTTGAGATATATTCTGTGACTTGACATCCTGTAAGTGGTCATGCATGGTGCTTACCTGACAACTCAAGATCCTTTGAACATGTATAGAGGGGTAGATAGAGGCACGCTCTATCATTCAATTATAGTAACACTTTATTTAATTGTACTCGTAGTCACAATAGAAACTCACGCCATTATTCTTCGTTTGAGAACACTGGCAAAATGCATTTTTTGAAGACAGTCTGTGTCTTTGCACTGACAAGCTGGGTCAATGCAAGTACTACATCGTGTTATGCATTTTCTTGGCTATACATGTTTCCGACTGTCATTTGTCTAGAACCAGGATGCACCGTGCCCGGCTCCGTGGCGCCAACTCGGATTTATATGCAAAATTTGATTTCGCAACGAATAAAAATGCAGTTTTACAATTTAACACGAGCAATATGCGCTCCGCATAGCTGTGGGCTGTCATTGTCACTACGGGCTGTAAAACTAGATCAACGGTGGCTAAATTGAAAATGGACAATTTGTTTGCTGAGTGACATTTTTGCTAACAACGTGACAAAAATAAATAACTAGTTTTTATGTAGTTTTGTTTCTATAGATAACGTCAAATAATTATCGACAATGCGCGTGTTTTCAGGGAAATGTTCATCGGTGTAGTGAATTTAACAAACCATTCTGTGCCATGGTTAAACGAACCAGCACCTCAACTGGTTAGTCACCACTGTGCTATAGAACTCAACAACGCACAGGATAGACATTTTCATCGATTTTTTTAATAAGGTAGGTATCTTGAGACGGCATGCTCGTAATAAGACAAAATTACTCCACTTGAATCAAAAGATCTCTAAAAAACGAATGAAAGTCCCGAAAGTACTCATTAACTCACTCGAAAACACTCTCAGTCGAGTGCAGACAGATCAAAAGATCTCTCCATTTTCAGTTACAATGCTCAGTATGTAGTAGGCTGCGGAGTATGCTGCCACGTTGCTGCGCAATGTAAGTAAAAATGTCAATAAGAACATTTGCTCATCGTTTTATCTAACTAGAGATCAAAAGCAGATCATTAAAGATGCACCCGTATAAAGACGTTTTCTGAGAAACGATGGACGTTAATGACGGCCGCAACGGAAAAACAAATAGGTATATACTGTCCCGAGACGTAAATAATAGGTATGGATTTTGTAATTGATTTTTATTGAAAAGCTTCGTTCAACTTTGAAAAGTGATTAATATGTTTGCGCGAGTGCAGTTTGAGTCTTAATTTAAACTTCAACAAGGCATTTAATCTTAATATTCCTAGGACATTTTATTAGACGGATTAGATTAGATTAGAAAATTCTTTATTGCACATAAAAATGGTACAGAGGCGAGCTTAACGCTAATTAACATTTCCTTCCAACCAACCTTTGTGTAGTGGTGGAGTAGGTTTGCGCAGCAACTACTTAGAATGAGAGCATGGTATAGATACGAGATGGTACGAAGCATCATCATCATCATCAACCTATATGACTCCACTGCTAGATGTAGGTCTCTCCCAAGACACGCCATTGAGCCCAGTTTTCAGCTCTTCTCATCCAGTGTTTGCCAGCAACATTTCGCAGCTCGTCACCCCATCTTTCTGGAGCTTCACAAAGTATTAATTACAATAGTCAAAGAACGAACGATAGCCGTTTCTTAGGAAACTAAAGCGTCTTCGATCCCGATCTTATTATCAATCTTTGCTGACAATATAATGGATTACAGAGAACGTCTTCGAGGGGAGAAACAAAAAAGTCATGGATGCACAACTTGTTTATTTATGAGTAAGGAAGGCTAGGGTGGACTGTTTTTGGCCAAGTTTATGTTACTAAGTATGAAATGAAATGTCGCATAATTTGGAGATAAAGCAGTTATCTATTATAAGAGCGATAGAGAAACGAAGGTTAGCCTTTCATAGTGTGAATTTCTCTCTAACGTTAGTCGCAGACGACGTGCATCCTTTGCATGCACCTTTGTCCGAAAAACTCTTCAGTGTTGCAATGCGATGCTTCAAAGAACATAAAGTGCTCAAAACGGATCTTTATCCTTCTAAAGTATCTGCGCAAAACCCATTTTTAGTCGAATTGGAGGTATGCCAATTTTTCTGCACAACAGTTACTTCAGAGGGGTAATATCTAGGTAGATACATAGCGTACTGTACCTAGATAATATTTATTAAACTGTTCTGTCTTTCTCAGAAAGCAACAAATAAAACAGAACAAGACATTAAAACTCATTACAGTTAGAAGTTCGCGCCCGCATCCTTCTGCCGAAGGTCTGGATAACTTTGGAATAGGTACAAACACAACTACCTTAGTAACTAACCTCTTAAAGAACACTCAAGTGTAAACTTAACTGGGGCAAGTAGAAACTTCTTAATTAGTTGCTTTTTAAAATATATGGTTTATTACACAAACACTTACTAAAAATACTTATAAGAACCGAGTGAACTAATAAGAAACATTCTACACGCTGAAATGATGTGCTCTCACTTTCGAAAATGCTTCTCCTTATAATTTCTTCAAGGAAAAAATACCGTTTCATTGCGCACTGCCAGTGAATAGTCGGATCACATACATTTGTATGCTCTTTCAAGGCAGGACAGCACAACAAATCGCTCTTTCACTCGGATGCATACAATCAACAAGCAGGAAACAGCAAACTTTTGAAAAATTTCCGCCATATCCGGCCTTTAAGAGTGCCAAAGAGTACGTGTGCAGATGAAACACTGTAAGTTTACTCGAAATTCAGTAGAGATATTTTATTTTGTTGTTTTAGCTTTTGGCTTTGATCACTGTTGCATTATATTACTTTTTTCATGTTTACGAAGGCTTTTACGACTAATAATGTAGATCTATCTGTGTATTGTATACCTATCATCCCACTACTATTATAAATGTCAAAGTTTATGTTTGGATGTTTGTGTTTCAATCACGCTGTAACTACTGGTTCGATTTGGATGAAACTTACAATATATTATATTTCGTAACCTGGATTAACACATAGGCTACTTTACCCGCTTTTTTTGTTTTTTTTTGGTGGACGAAGTCGCGGGTAACTGCTAGTAGGATAATAAATTAAAGACTCGTAGATAGCTCAACTGTTTCATGTGTATTTAGTAAATAATGTAAATATTGTATTAGTTGTAATTTTCTTTGTGAATAAAACTTTGTCAGTTTTCTCATCAGTTTCAAATGTAGTAGTACAAGTTTGTTCTCATCTATTTTTATCCTGTTTGTTCTATGCCAGTTGTCATTTTTCCGCGCGACGGGGGCGCAGTGCGACAATACGCCGCGAGGGGGTATGTTTCTGATGTTTTCATTTTTCACTCACTTTTCACGATTTTTTACACAAAAACTTGTGAATAGGGCTGTTTTGACAGCGATGAATGACAGCCTATTTTCAAAGTAATTTGTTTTTCACTCGTTGAAAAACTAAACAACTAATTTGTTTGTTAGTTTTTTGATAAATTAAATCTACAATAAGTTTCTTTGAAAAACGGTGAACGTTAATGACGGCCGTCGGTGTGTTTTTTTTATCGTTTAAAAAACTTTATCAATAGTATATGATTCTTGTTACTGAACAAGTATAAGATTTGCTAGTATCAATTTGCAATTTTTATAGCAAGCTTGCTGAAAACGGAACATTTAATACTGAACGAATATAAGCTACCTGCGCTGTGTCATTTCTATCTATCATGTTAGTCGTCAAAAATATTAGTATTTTCCCTTCCGGCCGTTTCCGCAACTAACTTTCGTAACGTTACGAAAACGGAAATATAATTCTTTACCCGCAACTGGTTGTGGTAGAAGAGTTTTACTTTTTCTTTCACAACTAGACAGTAACGTTTCTACGTTTCACAATCAGTTACAGCTTATTTCCTAACATTTTTATTGCAATTTTCAATAAAACCAATGACAATTAACTTAAAGGATTTTTGCTCCATGAAACTTCTCTCTACCTATTTTTGTATAGCATTTTTTGGTTTGGCTTGACGTTTTAAAACATATAGGTAATAATTTTTTTATAGCTAGTGATGAACGCAATGTCTCGTACGGAAGCGAAAAGGTGAAAAAAAAACATCTCTTTTCCTATTTGTTTCCCCTACAAATGACTTCAAATGAAAGTTAAACTGCTCAACTCGATTAGTCAAAGGATCAAAGGTATCTCAATCGAATTACCGAATTACTCAAACGTTAAAGATATTAACTTGAGCTAGGGGCTATTTCATCTTCACTGGAACTTACTTTGGGTACTCGAGTCGCATCAACATTTTTAACTTTTCATCATGACCTCGGTCATAAAAAATAGCTAAAATAAAAAAATAAAAACTCTTAGTAGTCACAACGGATCTTTGTCCCTTTGTTTGAAGTATCTGCGCGGAACCAAGAGTAATTGGAGGTAAGCGTATTTTTCCGCACAACACAAATGCAATCGTTGCTGTACCTAACTTCAGAGACAAAGATCCGTTGGGCATACTGTACATAAATATTATGTGCACTTTATATAATAAATCGTGTGCAATATCGTGTTCAACCTGCAATTCACATTAATCTTAACATCAGGTGAGATCGTGGTCAAATGCTTGCTTATAAATTATAAAAATAAAACAATTTTAGACATGATCTTTCTTAGAATCTTTCTTTGTTTTTTTTTCGTCTTTAGAGTCGTTTAACTGTCTGTCTTCCACAGATATTTAATCGATTATACATTGTAAAGTGGGTTCCATCAATAAAACAAGCAATATAACTAGTGGTAACACACCCTTAGCATTTGTAAGCGCGCATTTTGATGCATAAAAATATATATTAATAGAAAAAAAATATAAATAAAAGACATAAAAATATTATATCTTTGTGGTACTTACGACTGTTATTAAAATTTCAAATTAATTGACTGAAAAATAACAGACCCGTTAAACCTACAACAATTGTGATGAAACTTTAAGAGACAGTTAAAATTTATGAGCGAAAGATCCCACTACAAATAAGAGTATGAAATAGTGTTTGACTCACAGTACGTTTTTATACTACAACCGACACGACATACACGATATCGGAAAGGTAATTTTTATTTATATTTTTTATGGAAAACAAATGGCTTACAAAATTAAGTATACCACAAACAAGCCTTATATAGTTCTGACTTATAATATAATGGCATACATTGGTGGTCTTACCAAGAATCTCGTCTCAAGTCTCTCAAAAGTTGAAAGGCGTTTAAGCAAATGATCAGGAAAATTGACACCCATAGACCCGTTTCAAAAACTAAACAAAGGCGAAAAGTCAAACGTCTTATAGCGGCTTGAGAGTGATTCAATTGTATCAACGAATTTTTCATAAGACCGTTAGAAGGTACTTTCACACTGGGTCAACGACAACATAATTTGTTCGAGCAACTGACAGTTGACGGCAAATGTCGGTACGGTATCATGTCGTCACCAACCATTTTCAGAGGGGTAATCACGAACAAATCTGACAGTCGCCGCCTTACGTAAACCTAACGTATTCAAGTAATATTGCGCGTCAACATCAGCCCGACTGCCGAACATTGTAGCGTCACCGCGCAGTGTATCTCGGATACGCTAGCGTTACGATACGTTCTCGATTGTCACATTTTTTCGTGATCCAGGCACTAGCCCATACACAATACTCAGGATTATTGCAATAAACTGCTCTTTTATTATCCTCGTATGACTTTAGATGTGCTTTCAATAAAAATAACTGAATAAAGAGAATAATTTTATGAGTTTACAGTAGTGCATTTCAGCTTCCAGCCTAACTTTTATAGCCTGAATTCTATTTTAGTATATTTTCCTCAGAACTTCAAAAATAGAATCCTTGGGATGTCGTTTAGGTAAATTTTTTCAACCATTACCATTATTTATGATCTCATAAGGGAGATGACCTAGATATTGTCGGTTTACCTAATCTTATCTTACTATCTTATCTTACTAATATTATAAATGCGAAAGATTTGTTTAGATGTTTGGATGTTTGTGTTTCAATCACGTCTAAACTACTGAACCAACTTGGATGAAAGTTGGCATATATATAGTTCGTAACCTGGATTGACATATAGACTACTTGTTATCCCGAATAATTAACAGGATCTACAAGATAAAATGAACGAAATGGATTAGCAACGCCAATTGGCAAGAGGATTTCATTGTCATGTCATGTCACGTCAGTTTGACAGGGCGTAGTACTCTTTGGTTTAACGACTAGCGTTTGACATTTCAGTACGAGTTCGGTGTAATGAGGTGTAATGTCAAGTTTCTCAAAGAAGTGTCCGCTCGGTACACGCACAGATAATATAATGTACACGGAAACTGTAGACGCGTACGAAGTCGCGGGTAACTGCTAGTTTTTAATACAAAAGGAGAGGTACTTATAGTAATCACAGCGGATCTTTGTCCCTCTGAATTATCTGCCACCGATTTTTGGGTCGAATTGTAGGTAAGCTAATTCCAAAGCTGAAAACTGAACTCAATGGCGCGTCTTGCGAGAGACCTACGTCCAGCAGTAGATTGATGATGATAATGATTTTTCTGCATAAGAGTACATGCGCTATCGCTGTTGCAGCTAACTTCAGATCCGTTGTGCGTACCTACTACCTATACCCACAACATTACGCCTCTAAAATGACAGCGGTTTCTTAAATAAAGTAAAGCTAAGTACCTACGTACGTGCCGTTGCCAAATTGAGCCAATGATCACCTTTTGTTCCCCGATGGGGCTTCCGTCGAATGTTTGCAGTTTCGAAATCCCGAGTCCACGTTTTGAGTAACGATCTAAGTTTGTGACGCTTGACTCATCGAAAATGCCGAATAACCTAAATATCTAGGATAGTTTTCGAAGAAGTACTTACTTACGACATTTTCTAAAGTACAAGAAGTGGAAATAATTATTTTTATTAAATGTATATTAAAAACTGTTTTTAAAAAAAAGTTATAGCTAGAATTAAATACTTGTTCATTTCAAAAATTGCACAGAATTTAATAATGATTCATATTTGAACATTATTGGCAATAAAAACATATTTTATTTTACTTTTTACTTATTGTTCAATTCATTCGCGGTTTTCTATTATTTTAATAAAAGTGCGTACAAAGCTTGTTGCAGACAGATTTTATTTAGTTCCATACTAAAATAAATAAAAAAGATTAATCGATAAAGTTTTTAATGGAATATTAAAACTACATCATCTAGCAACACAAAGCAACAGTTGAATAAATATAAACACTGACTAAGCGTGTCGGAAGTTGTGGCTCGACCACTTTGCGAACTTGCAACTCGCTAATTACTTGCGCAAATATTTACTATGCTAGCTTGCAACGGGTTAGGCTTTGCGTTCTCCACATATTCCAACCGCTATATAACGCCAGGGGCTCAATTCTACTAATTTATAATATTCTATTCAGATCAGACTATGGTGCGATCTATCTTCAGCTAAATTGAAACGTCACTGTACATCTGGATCGTTATTCACGAGTAGAATACAAAATAGCTCAAAAACAGATAAAAAGCTGCGATTTGGCTGCGTTGTAGCTGTCAATTTTGATGGTAGAAAACGATTCGACTGCGTTTAAGTTTTTTTTGTGGAATTGAGCCCAAGGATGAGTTTCACGCAGCGTCTGTTTGACACAAATACTATACACTTTTGCACAAAATCAAAACGTACTTAAAACGCTCCAAAGCTAGTTATTAGATGCCTATATTTGTTTTAAACGTGAATGTATTTTGTTTGTGAGTTTAGTCAGTGACATGTCAATTTTACCATAGCATTTTCTACCTTATGCCGTAAAAAAGTTGCTGTCACTGCTCTGGCATGTCATAAAACGGTAAACATTTCACATAAAACCAGGGTTTTGCGTTGCGTTTGTTTAGGGGGTTGAGGCGGTAAATTCCTAGACAAAATGAAGCGTACCCATCTCGATCATCAAATTATAGTAAAACCAACAGAAATTATAACTGTTTGTTCTTAAAATATATTTCTTATTACTTACTGTAAGATATTTTAGTTCTCCGTCACTTCATTCCAATAAAACACTTTTCAAACAAATTTCCATACTCCCTGTTCAATACAGAACATAAAAACTTATAGTTTAGTAGAAATAATTAGATAGCAACACTAAGGGCGGCTTGCACCAGAATCGCTAAACGCGTTTAACTCTTAAATAGTATTTAGCGAGTTGTCAAGTCATACAAATACGTCAAATTTAAATCGATTTAGCTGTTAAATACGTTTAGTGATTCTGGTGCAAGACGCCCTTAATGTTAGTTTTGTTTTATTTTAGCCACTATCGGTGGCTATTTTTGTGTTTACTTTACTTTTTTGCTTGACCGTGCTATTGCGGTCGGCATTGGTTTCAATAAAACCTTGTTACATAACAACTCAATTAGCCTTGTATTTATCAGGCTAAATTCTGGTCCTTCGAGTCGGATATGAACCAACTTATGGATAACACTCCCCATCCCGAATGTCTCTTTGTTTGCATTGAGTGGTTCCATCATTTTTTCCCTATAAAAATCCTTTTAAAACAGATTCACATATTCCCCAGTAGTATGTCCCCGAAGCAGTAGGCAGCAAGCGCCCCCTCGCGGCGCATCCATCACGACTCTAATTGAGTAATGGCCTACGACAACCAGCTCTGATTGATCATGACTAAATATGACGTATCGCTGTTTCACTGTCTGAGATTTGCTGTTTTTACTAAGTTGAAGTTAAATGCTGAGCTGTATATTACCAAACCGCAAATATTCCGCTTTAGAGACTTAACACTTTTATGTCTCAGAGTGAGGGCGCAGTGCAATTCATCACTGGGGACGTCTTCATTGGAAGTGCTCAGTAAGACAATGGACAGTGGTTACCACTTAACATCAAGTGGGCCATTTGGCTTGTAACATCATTTAGTTTTATAATACGGTAGAATTTTCTTCGTTACTATTATTAACTATATTTCTAAAACTTGATAGTTAATTATTTGTTTTAAAAGTGATTTATTTTGTAATTAAATTGTATTAAACATAATAGTACTCCATTCATATATTAAACAGTTGATAAAAACGCTACCAAACCACAAAAACATTGTGGTTTCAGAAATTAAAAGAAAGGCATGTTTTCATGCAATACATTCAAATTTTTTTAGAAAGTTAAACAAGTATTTCTAATAAATCCAAACTACCTATAAGAAACTTTTATCAACAGCTTTATATGAAGCCAAATAAAGCAAAAGCTTCCTGTCTCAAAACTACACAGAGATTTATGGTTTTTGTGCCTCCTGTAAAGCCACATCTACATTCGATTCAGAAACGCCGCAATACATTAGGGTGGAGTACACGAGGCGTTTCCGATACTACGCGATAAATAACGTGGCTTCTACGCCATAGTGGCGTCTGCTACGCCGTAGCAATACCTGCTACGCCGTAGAGACTTCGCAAGTACTAAATGAATGAGTATCAATTCATTCATAAAAAAAAGTATAATATAATAAGTATTTTATCAGCAATCTAGTTCCCATATCAAACGTTTTGCTTAGTTTGGGACTAGAGGGTGTTGTGTGAAAGTTTCCATTAATATTTGCTTATTATTTATTTATTAGAAAATAAAATAAAAATTTATTAGATATTTGTAGAGACTGTAAAAGTTAGTTCAAATATTTATTCGTAAATTCTAACCAATAAAAATTTATAAACTGAAGTTGGTTGCTTGCCAGCTTGTGAACTGATTCGTATGGGATTCTTGATTCATAGTACTGCAAAATACTGGTTCCAGTTTTGGATGTTTTGTTCAAATCTATCGCATATATAATAAACAAGACAAAGATTCGCTAGCTTGAATCCCTGTTCATAATACTAATCATTCAATCCATTTGTACTAAACTCAATAGAAGCAAGATTCGCGGCGCCAGCGCCTGCGGGTCCAACGGCGGCACTTACCACAAATCTCTGCAAGCAGACGAATGGGCTGTAAGCACGGCCGGGTGAATAGGGTACATGTAAACTGCCTTATTGGGGATAGCCGCTTTATCGCTTTACTAATGAATACATTCACGTATCTACTTATCCGTGTTTTTCGTTGCTAGGACATACATCGGATTTTGGTTCAGAAAAATAAATGTATCAACAATATTGTAAATACTGTATTCGACGTAATTTTTTTGTGAATACAAGTTACTTATACAAAAATAATGGGTATTATCTTTAAAAAAAACTTAGCATGTTTTCTGTCATTATATTAATTCAAGTGTAAATATGTATGAGTATTTATTTAAGTATCTTATTTTAAAACCTAGCTAATTAGATCAAATACCGTTTGATAAAAAAATGTTACGCATAGTAATAGCAGTTTTTACTAATTGAATTAAATAATTTTATTGATAAAAACAATAACTATATACAAATAGAATTCAGAGTTCATGTTAATAATTTTTTTTTGTTAAAAATACTATTTTCTTATCATTCAATAATTAAAAACAAGGTTAATTATAAGTAATAACTTGGAAATCTGATTCTCATCGATCATAATCCAAATCGCGATTAATTAGACAAAAATCACGTCGAACAAAGCCTTCGTCAGCATCATTAGTAAAAGCCAAATGTCTAAAACTATTATATTTCAGACCCATTGATGGCGCATTTACATAAAAACCAGTCCAATTTTGCAGAAAAAGGAAATAATATTGCCTGGAAAAAAAATGGGTGGGTATAGTTTAAATGTCTAATTGAGTGAGGCATATCTAGGGACTGTGTAAGACAAGCACCTACCCAGATTCTGCACACATTCTGAAAGCAGAAATATATCAGTAGGCTCAGAATAGATTATTATTAGGTTAGATTCAATTCGCGTGTAGAATGAGTGGGTCCAATAGTAACGAAATACATGCTATCCTGTTTCCGGTAGATAGGCACTTGTCACCTGTTTTCTACAACAATGCGCCCTTATATTTCAGAGCAAACTAATTGGGCACAAAAACAGGGTCCACAAGACCCGCCCGGCCTGTCGGACCGCAATTAGTAGTTTAACGACTCGTGTTAACTAATGACTTGGAAGTGCTGCCCGGTAATTACTGAGGGAGTGTTAAGATTTTTGCAAAGCTACTCTTTTGAGGCCAAGTCATGTGACAGAGAGTTTGCAGGCTTACATATTACTTGAAACTATTTCCAGAAAAACTCTGAAACCATTTATCGTTTGTTGACTCAGCAGGGGTATTGCAATCTCAGTTGAACTGCAAAGTTTTAAATCATGGTCAGTTCATACTAACTCATAGTTATTCTGTGACTAAATAGTGACATTATGATGTCATTTCATTTGTTTTCGCGCATATTTTGCTGTCAAGTGTCTAAAAAGAATAATCACGTAGTACAAAATTGTACCACGTGACCTGAAAAAATTACACTGGGCAGTGAAATATAACTTGACAGCAAAAGATTGGCATACGGGGGCAGAGTATCTTACGTAAAGTTAAAATATATTTGAAATGATATTAATTTATTTGCTTAAATGGTAGAAAGTGTCAAAGGTCTTAAAAGCAAAATGTTTTAGTTAACTGAACATGCAAATACTAGATTATTTGTATCAGATTTATATTATAGATTTTTTTTACGTTTATTGTGTAAAATACAGAAAAAGTTCATACTTAGTAATAATAAACAATGAGTAAAAGGTGTCAGAGAGCATACTACTAGACTACTAATAATAAATAAATAAATAAATAAATATTCTTGGACTTTACAATAATAATACTATAATAATAATACTATGTACTGCTAAAGAAGTTTTAAAGGAGTGCCTCAGTCAAGATAGTGTTTTGTTTTGGATTTTTCATTGCACAAAGCGCAACATAATAAAAATAAACAATCCGAGAGAATGTTCCAAGTTGTTCCTCAACACGGGTTGCAGAAAACGACCCACCAGTCACCACATAACCGAGTTACAAGTTGATACATCGCACGCTACAAATAAGCGGGGTCTGTCAGACCCCTTGTAATCCGCTCTCGGCCACAAGTCAGTGGTTTCAATTATTTTGTACATTATCTCGTGCCCATCGCGCCGCCCTCCGTGCGTCTGCGATCTTTCTTACTGATAGTGTAGGGACAGATGAGGAATGGTGTTTTGGTATGGCCCCAGCCAGTGGTAGATACATGACCGAAAAATATGTAATTTTCATTTTTTTTTATATCGCAATCCCTTCTATAAGATTTTTTCTCATCTCGTCATTAAACGTATCAATGTATATTACTGTTACCTTCTAAATAAAATAATTCTCTATTTTCAAGACTTCTGGCGCAATAGACAACTAAACCAGTTAAAACTAGTTGTCCTGTGAGAACATAGACCTCGCGAGCCTTTATAACCGTGCAATAACCACTTTCCCTTTTACCCTGGCTAAGTAAATTTTCCAATAGGCCCTTATGTAGACTTTTGAGCAAAATAAGGGTATAAGTTTTAGCGATTACTCGCGTTCCCTTGGTCCTAAGAGGTCGAATCTGGTGTCTACGGATTTGTCTCATAAAGGCGAAGAGGACTGTGTAATCTCATTGATATTGGTAGAAGTCAATTTTCGGGAAAAAAAATAAAAAATTAATTTCCCTTTTTTTCCCCTTTACAGTCCCCTTTTTTGGAAATATTTTTACACCATCTTGTGTAGAATGAAATCTTTCGTGTGCTCCTTAAATTTGATTGAAATCCGTCGATAAATAACGCTACAGCAAACTTTCCCTCTTTTTCCCCTATTTTCCCCCCAATCAAAAATCCCCGACGACAAAAAAATCTAATAATTCATATAACCTGTGTACTAAGTTTCGTCCAGATCGGTTGAAAAATGCGACCTGTAGAGGAGAACAGACAGACAGACATCCGGACAAACGCATTTTTGGCCAATGTGGAAACTGAGACGCTTCGCTCGCTTCGCTCGCTCGGTCAATAAAAAATATCCGCATTTTCCATGCAACTCCGTAAGTAGTTCCCAATACTTTTGTCGTTAGTTTCACACGTGAAATTAACGACAAATTTAAAATGACTGTTGCCGGTTGTTATTGCTATTACTTACAGTAGCGAGTTACAAGAAACAAGAGCCTTAAAAGGTTGCAATTTCCATCAAAGTTGCGTGTAACGTGACTTACACTCAGCTGCTTGCAAGGAATCCCCTTTGAGAGTGCTCCTTGTTTTATTATTTCCTACTTTGCTTCCTGTTTTCTTCGTTTTATGGATATATTTTACGGTGAAATTGGCGATAATATCAAACTTGTATTTTATAGATTTAACCACGGCAAGTATAGTGGGCGGCATGAAGCCATCTGCAGGGGTATTCCAATCTCAGTTGAACTGCAAAGTTTTAAATCATGGTCAGTTCATACTAACTCATAGTTATTCTGTGACTAAATAGTGACATTATGATGTCATTTAATTTGTTTTCGCGCATATTTTGCTGTCAAGTGCCTAAAAAGAATGATCACGTGGTACAATTTTGTACCTGAAAAAATTACACTGGGCAGTGAAATATAACTTGACAGCAAAAGATTGGAATACGGGGGCTGCAAGATAGTTGATCCACGACGCTATTGGTCATTTTATACTAAAGATTAACTACAAGACATATATGTAGTAATAGAACAGAAAACTTTTTTCAAAATGAAAAGGGTTCATGTCATGTATACCATTTAATGACAAATCACGTACGTACGGAGGTGGATATATTAAAAATATTCAGGGAACTCTAGCTTACAGCTACAAAGCCTCGTAAAATACAACTTTGTCAAATTGAAAAATGCCGAAAACCATGCGAAGCCTTTAAATTTTTCCTTTGACATGCAACTTTTGGCACACCGAGGTATGTGACCCTTTTACAGATAGACTAGTGAGCTTGTCCTGAAATTTTTAATCATTTTTGGTCTGAAAATTGTTGTAAATTATTCGCCATAAAAACAATTGCCATTTGTTTCTTTCAACATCGCATTAATAGACGTTTTAAACGGAGAGTGAATAGGTTTCTCCTATGCAAATGTGCTGCATCGTCGACCGCATCATCACTTATCATCAGGTGAGATTGCAGTCTATAATATATAAAAAGAATGTAAGTATATCAGTTGAACTACACGTTTCACTGACGAGAAAAAAGTCAGTCTTAATAAGGTCGTCGAATCACCTGAATAATGAAAGGTAAGACGAAAGTCTGAGCTGAAAAACAAAAATTAAACTGATACTCTGTTTACTGATATGAGCTATCCTTAAATCAGTGAATTAGAATGAAATAGGCAAGGGGTACACTGTTTTTGCTCTTAAATCAGTAGGTGGTGGTATTTAAAACATGGATTACAATAAAATTCACATTCAATATTTAATTCAATCCCCGATAAATTCTAGTTGATCTAACAAAATCCAAATAAATCACAGAGTTTACAATTTACAGCACAAAATTAGTTATAACTCCCACGGTGCTATAGCGAGAGCTTTCCAAACAATAAGACAATTAGATAATAACCTCGCTGAAATGGCTTCATCTACGATGTAACGGGGCCTTACGTAAAGATAGGTAGACGGGAGAATTTTAAAACAATAATGCATACCTGTAGAATTGTTAATTTTACCATTAGCACGTAGAAGATAAATAACTAAGCTAGTACCTTCCTACCTTATTGTTAAATCTAGTAATTTATATCTGTATGGCTACACGAATTTTTTCTGTTACTCGAGGGACAACAGGGTTACAGCACAAGTCTCTATGACTTAGTTTAGGTCTTGTCAGAGCTTACCTAATATGAAAGAAGATCTAATATGTAAGTTCTTTTGTTATTAACAAAAATGTATATACCAAATCTTATTATTGCACCTACCTATAAGTGCTTGAAATGTAATGAAGTTAGTGGCGAGTCGCAAGTCTGCAAAGTCGCTATTGTCCGCACAGTCTCTTTGACCTTCTTAGAAATCTCTGTAACCGTCATTTGCACTTTTCTGAGAAAGGAAAACACCGCTGAGATGAAAAATTAAATTTCATGAACAGTCCCTGGGCTCGCTTGGCAGAGATAAACGCTTTGAATGAGACGAATTAATTGCTTAATGAGATATTCTTGGAAAATTTTGTAATGAACCTGTTGGAAAAGACATTTAAATTCGAATAGGTACATTGACAAGGTTCTTGGAAACTTATAGTGCCCAAGATATTAAAAAGTATCTACGTAATGATTAAAACGTTTTCAAATAACAAATCGTAGTTTCTTCTAACTAAACCTATGTTTTTAAGTGATTAACCTATTTATAAACAAGTCTTTTATAGCTTTATTCGGGAGCAATAATGCATCAATAAATTCGTTGCTAAACTATGATAGTAAAATTAGGGGCCATCCTCAATAACGTTCGATAGATATTCAACATCAAATGAAAAAAAACTGTTTCCAAGGCCGGCTTATAACAAAAAAAACCTTGTTTACAAATCGTTGCCATATCCCAAGCGCTCAAAACCATTAGCATCACTAGGAATTTCTTACAATCCGCATCGGAAACAGGAAATGCACCATTATTGGCTATTGGCAGAAGGGATCGAAGAGCACAGTCATGTCCGGGAGACAGGCAACTGTCAGTTACTAGCAAAGTTGAGGGCAGAACTACACTGAAACTATTTTTGTGAAATATAAGTACAATGGAATAGTTAAAGTTGAGTTCAAATAAAATAATGTTTTTGGTCAAATCTTATGGATTTTGTAAAAATAACACACTTAAAAGAAAACAATAAAAAGTACACATTTTGGAAATGCACCATTATTTAAATATTTGTAAATATTGTCTTTGATTGCGTGTGCCCGACAGTAAAATATTAATTAGATGTATTATTAGCTCTTAGATTTCCAATAATGCTTATATTCTCAGCACGTTTACTCCAATGCGACGCCACGTTGTTTACCGAACAGCTTGCTACAGCTTACGAGCAATAGCTAAAGCTCTACTTTTCTGAAAATCTGTCTCCGCCATATGACGGCCATTTATTATGGCGATTGGTATTGAAATAAGTATTTTTACCTTCATTTGAACTGTGTCGTAGCAGCTATCAATATTTACGGAATTTTTAGTGCGCCTTAAAGCGTCCGTTGTGGCTTAACGACTGCCAGAGCTGGAACGTCCCCTTCGAAGCATGGAAGCGCTTAGATGTAAATGCGACTAACGGTCACCCATCCAAATAGTAACCGCACAGAACGTCGCATCGGTAAAGATTGACTAAGCAATAGTTTGCTTAGTCAATCTTTACCGAGCAGAGAGGCAAAATTATGCTCATGACGTCGTCGTCATGAGCATAATTCTGCCTCTCTGCTCTAACAACCGCCATTTTGATGGCTGGTTCTTAGAAAAACGAATGCTTAGAAAGGCTAAAACTTGCACTCGGCTCTCTGCCGTCCGTCATGGTGCTAACGGTTTTTTACAAATCCTAAGCTTAGGAAGGTCTAAACCAGGCATAAACTGTTTCGTGCCATTGACCATTGTTTATGCATCGCCGTGCGATCCACAGACACATAAATACTATCTGTATCTTAGCGGAGAGCTACTAACGGTTCTCACGGACTTCACGGACTTCAATAGCTAATAACTAGGTCTAGATTTTCTTGGGTTGATAAAAATAGGAATTAGATTGATTGGGACGTGAATCAAGGTATCAAACTCTACAATTAATTATGTAGAGTTAAATTTGTCTTTGTAAAAATACAAATCCAATTTTACGAGAAATTAATTTCTATTTTGCTTCAAGTTTAACATAATAGTAGTCAATTATTTTGTCTATTACAGAAATCGGGCCTTCCATCTCAGAATATTAGTTTTAGTAACCAGCCTTCCTATACATTTCCGAAAAGAAAAATTTTGAGCCGGTTTTACTCATCGACCCATAGAAGAACCAATGTCACCAAAATAGTTCTTTGAATTATTAAGTCGAAGTGGGCTCGCAGATCTGACAACTTCAAAGGAACAAATTTTCGAATGGCAACCTTGAACCAGTAAGCGTGCGTGGGACAACCGGCCACCTCATGGACCGATGATATTGTCAGGAAACATAGTGCTGCAACTAATACACCTGAATAAAATTCTCTAAACAAAGTATTCATGAAGTTTAATGAGTCCTTATTTCAAACAAAATGGTACGGTAGTAGGGGATACTTCACGATTCACTGCAAATCTGAATTATAAGACGGCACTAACTCAACGGTGGAATTTATGAGTTATCGTAAATTATCTCTCGCAGCAAACGTAATTAAATTGAACCTGTAATTGTCATTTTTATTGTCCACATCAAATTGACAATATTATTTCCGTTTTAGTAGGAACTTTATTACCATTGGGCTTTGATGGAGCAATGGTTGTTGGAAGTTGAAAAGCACGACGATGAGTTTTTCTGGTATATTTCCAAAACTATAAATCCGAGACATGCGGTTTAATTTCCAATTAAAAATATTTTATTGAATTATAATAAAATGAAATCCATTACATAGACCGCCACCACTTTCCACGATTCTTCTTCTTTTCCTATGTCTTATGTTTATCAATGGACAAGATAATTTTATTTAAAGAGAGTTTAACATTTTGGTTTTTCATTTCTTGATTCGTTTTATTTTATTTCTTTGTGTCTTTGACCTTTATAGTGTGTTGTGGTACCTAGTAAATAAAAATTTGCCTGTCTGTGTGCAACTAACAAAAATTTTAGTATTACTACTAAAATTTTTGTTAGTTGCACAGTTGCATTTTAGTTAGTTAGTTGCTTCTTTTGGTTGGACCTGGTGGTGGGATTGGTGGGACCTGGCAAGCCAGCGGAAGTCCTGGAAGGAAATGGGGGAGACCTTTGCCCAGCAGTGGGACAGTAAAGGTTAAGAAAAAAAAAAGTTGCTTCTTACGAAGCCCAATTAGTATCTAACTATTGCCGCCTAGTGTGTGCTCTACCTTTAAAATCTCAACGTGACCCTTAAAGTTCATCCCAACCAGTTTCTTTCGTCCACAAAAACCCCCTGCCCCTGGTCTATTCAGGGTGTTATCACAGCTTATAGACAGGAGGTCCCTATGATTGATATTAATGTGCGTCGGCTTATCTCGCCTTTGTCGCCCGCCTTTTGAAATGCTCCCTCCGGCGGAAGGTGAAAACTGGGTCACTTAAACTTTGGGTCGTTCGGACTCGCAGATTTTTGTGTGACTGAGGTAATATATCCATTATCCATTATTATTATGTATTTACAAAAAAAAAAGTATATAAGTATTCTATCAGCCATCTGGTTCCCATATTACAAGCATTGCTTAGTTTGGGACTAGAGGGTGTTGTGTGAAATGTCCCTGAATATTTATATTTATTTTTTATATTATCCCACTAATATTCTAAATGCGAATGTTTAAATGTTTTGACGTTTGTGTTTCAATCACGTCGAAACTACTGAACCAGTGAATGAAACTTGATAACACATAGGCTACTTTTTATCCCTAATTATTACCCAAGATGTAATTACCAAATGTACACAGAAATACCTTCAGGATAAAATGAACGAACCGTATTAGCAGCGCCTATTTAGACGTGGACGACGTCACGTCAGTTGCTTTAGAGGGTTTAGTACGAGTTTTAGTAACTTTTGGTGTACAAAGCAGTCTAACGTCTGACACACGAGTACGGGTTTCGGGTCGGGATGTATTAAAATAACAAGTCAAGACCATTAGATAGTTTAGGTAGTGCCTGAAACGTGTAAACTAACAAAGTTGAAGAATTCTTGGTCGGTGGTATGTTTCACAGCAATATGCGAGATGACGCGGCAGTTCCAGGGACATGGAGGGAGGAGTTGGTGCTACTGATGAAGAAGATCTTTTAAATATTTAAACTTATGCTTGATTTGTTTTTTGTTTTTTAAAGTTTTCCTTTGAATACACTGTGCACCGGATATGAAGCAGCAAATTGATTTGACATTTTATAATATTGTAAGTAAACGAGATTACCATCGTGGTTAGTAATTACAGTGACATGAAATAAAATATGTCATTCCGTTCAGAATTCCAAGAATTAAAAAAAAAAAGATTTCTGGTCGTCATGGCTATGAAACATTAGATTAGATTAGTAAGTGCTTACAAAGGATATGTAAAGAAGCCCAAAAAAATTAAAAAAAAAAGCATCGCATACAAACAAAACACTGAACTTTTACGATCTAGATACGAGGCTACTGTAAAAAAAATAGCACCTAGCACATCTCAACGCTGACAAAACCACCACACCCAAAGCTAACGAGCAAAAAGTAGAGGTAGGCGCAGAATTACCCCGATTTGGTAATTACAGACAACCCTATCCCGAACACTATGTCATCGTGTCGTCATTAGTGGAACACAAATTGTTGGCCTCAAACAACAGTGAACGGGTAACCAATAGAATGTAATTTATAAAATACACTGACTTTTCATCCTCGGATTTTGGTTATCCAAAATACGGATTTGTATTTTTTTTAGTATGGAAGAGAGTACACTGTTCTTACATTGCTCTAAAAAATTGAACCAAAAATAAATGTTGTAGCTAAACTAAATAATTTAGCTGGGTAAGTATAAATTAATACTTATTACTAACACTTGGAGCTCAACAGTGAGCGAGATAGGATAGAAAACAAATCTAATGCTAACAAAACTGGATTTTGTCTGATTTGTGATCAAGAAGCCAATCATTAAAGTCCAATTGAAAAATTTTTATACTTTTTGACTAAAAATCTTCAGTCTGTTTCCCCGACATTTCCTTGTAGTCCTCCAAAATATCTCGCATGCATTCAGTTTCATAAATCCCGAATTCAATTTGCCTTCGACAGTATCCGTTCAGTTGGCTGCGCGATACGCTTATCTCCCGACATCGCCCAATTACCCCCCCCCCCCTTCCCCCCCGAGGGATGAAGATAACCGGACAGATAGAGTTGCATTAATAGTTGACCAAGGATAGTTTAATATGAGTAGTGGGACTATCTTTGTAATTTGTCGGTTTACTAAGCGCTATTGTTGCTTGTTTTTAATCGTTTGAAGGTTCCTACGCTGTATGCGTCCGTATTAACATTTACTGCCCCCGTATTCCAATCTTTTGCTGTCAAGTTATATTTCACTGCCCAGTTTTTTTCGCCACAGTACTGGCATTGATTTAGCGCATACATACTATTTGGTAATCTACATCGGGGAGAGACCGGACCGGGGTTAGGCGGTACCAACCCGTGTAATTTCTTCAGGTCACGTGGTACAATTTGGTACAATTTTGTATCACGTGATCATTCTTTTTAGACACTTGACAGCAAAATATGCGCGAAATGAAAACAAAGTAAATGACATCATAATGTCACTATTTAGTCACAGAATAACTGTGAGTTAGTATGAACTGACCATGATTTAAAACTTTGCAGTTCAACTGAGATTGGAATACCCCTGCTGATCTGGACTCAAGCATAAATATTTTGACAGTTTGGTATCAGAATCTATGCTTGAATAACGATTTCGAACCTTATATAATACCAAGCAAATTCCTTGAAGCCGAGAGATACAATAGATTTTCCACATATTAGTAATTACGGGCACTTAAATCTAAATAAATATCAGCACATACTCCACAGCTCGTCTTTAGTGGACAAGCTCTGTGAGGTAATGCATTTGTTACGGCAGAGATAACATCTTCGCATAAAAAAATTATAAACTAAATATAAAAATAAAAATTTGGAAAAAATTCTTTTGAATCCAAATCCAAAGCTTGTAAGACGATGTAAATAAGTTAATCCGACACCATAGCTGTCTAATACTGCCTAAGCCACTAAATAAGCCGTGCAAATGAGGTTAAGCGTCAGTACGAGTATTAGCAGAACACTGACAGAACCCTCACAGTGATGGTGATGTATCACTCTAGCTTTCAATGAAAAACCAACTTTATCACGTTCACTCTAGATTGATTATAATTTACTTGCAATTCTGTCAACAAGTCGCCATAGAGAAAGACTTGGGGGAGACTTTCGCCTGGCAGTACAAGTATAGGCCAGAGTAAAGTCAGTATACCTACTACTTAGGTGCAGCTTGGCAAAGAAGTAGAAACAACTGAAGGAGCCATTGTATTTGCAATAAATCAATTCATTCATTCTTTTGTATGAAAATGAATGAACGAGATATTTCGTTCCGTTTCAAGACGTTTTTGCCAATCTGTAGGTGGCCTTTTACTGACTTTTTCTGATGTGGTCTTCACAAATTGAACTCTTTAAAACACAGTTATGAGTTCAATTTGTGGTTATTTTACCTTGCTGTTAAGCAAATTGTCCACAGAGTCATAATACTTCTATTCAATAAAACCACAAGGATAGTTTAGAATCACCACAGAAGTTTATTTTTCGTGGTCAACTATGAAGTTTCTCTGCCAATACACAATTTTCACCTACGCTTACTACATAATCTATGTATGATCCGAGCCCCAGATGATCGCTCTGTGACACCCCTGCCTATAGGGGTGGTGTGCGCAATTATTGTACTTTTTTACATCCCCTATTTTTTGGTTCAAACCCTTCGGACTTTGTATTTTATCTAATTGTTTAAGTATAGTGCGTAAAGCTATTCAAATGTTTCAGAAACTAGAAATAATTATAACAACTAATATTTCATAATAGGTAATGTTACACACACACATTTCTAAATCTGTCCGTGGAAGTTAAAAAGAAATTGGGCCTGCTAATGACTTCCCGAAATGATTGATTGATCTCAGGTTATCTACAATACACTTTTCAGTACATCCTACCTAATTATAGTAGTCACAATCACAACGTATCTTTGTCTCCCTTTACCTCCCTTTGTCTTTGTCTCCCTCTGAAGTATCTACGCAGAACCGATTATGGTCGAACCGGAGGTAAGTTAGCAGTTTTTTTCGCACAACAGTACATGCGCAATCATTGATGCACCTAACTTTAAAAGGACAAATATCCGTTATGCGTACTGTACTATGCATAAGAAGACTTACAGTAAAAATACTTTTATACCTACTAATTCAAGAATGCTACCCAGACTAACTAGTAAATCTGATCTGATTCGATCCGTAGTTCTCCATTTCCACCCCATTAACTTTTCCTCAGTCTTCATACGAAACTCGTATCTATCAGCATACCATTGTAAAATAAGAAATCTGTTCAAATTAAACCTTCAGTCTTCAGAAATAAGGTTCAAGGATTGTAAAAAAGAAGTGATTTCAAATCTTTGTTTTCGTAGAAGTTGCGTATTTTGTGACATTGACCCGAGCTGGGGCGATGAGTCACACGTTCTTGGAAAATGAGGAGAAACTATAGAGAAACCGGGAACTTTACCCCATAAAGAAGTTAGTAGTGATATTTTAATTTACACTGCATGCTATGTGCGGCTACAATGATTCGATTGCAGAACGTTGCAGTGTTGTCGCTCAATGTAATTCAAAATATGAATTCGAACCACTGTTTATCGTTTTACTGAGTAGGTCTCTAGGGGTCAAAACAGCTTTGGTTATAAAACCACGGTAATTAAATAGTAATAAGTTTTCTACGAATCTGGCAATCGGAATCAGAAAGTAATGAAGATTGCTATCAAATTAAATGAGACAATTTTGGATATTAGATATGTGCGTCTTTGATTGTATGAAAATATTCTTGGAAACAATGCATCTGATTTTACTGCAGAGCAAAAGTCGACACGGTTTTCTTTCAAAGATTTATTGTTTAGTCAAATTACACAAACATCAACTAAAAACTAACTGCAATTGTTTGTAGATATCTCAATTTGTTTCATGTGTATTTTGTAAATATTGTAAAATACTGTATTGGTCGTAAGGTTCGTTAGAAATGATTTATTACTAACAAGATATTTTTTATTTCTATCATCATGTTTTGCAAGATACCAACTAAATACAGATATAAAATCTATTAAGGGGAGGCTCATCTGCATTGATCATCATCGAAAAAGCTTTTAACAACTGTATCGATAAAATTTGCGACTCATGGACCCCTAACTATAGGATAATGGGGTATTCCCCGCAAATGATACGCAATTATGCAGTCTCAATGGACTTATTACATCAATAGAGAGCTCCTGAGGCGAGCGGGAGGCTAGCAACAATTGAATTTTAACGACCTCATAACACTGGAGACACACGGCGAAGAAGTTTGGCTGAATAAAACATTAGCTCCATGTTCCCCGCCGTAGAATTATGAAACAGAGACAAAGCGCAAGCAGTTTTAAATTTTATTGTGCTCGTGATACGATTCAGTTTATATCAACTGAAATACAGTGTTCCAGAAGTAGGTAAATATGATTTAGTTTAACCTTTAGAAACACAATGACATCCCTAAAACCGACTTACCATAAAAAGTCAGCAAAAACGAATTTGGATAGTAATCACGCCATAAAACTGATTTGGGCAATTTTTTTATCCAAAGTATTTTTTTTTAACCTGTACTTTCCCACTGCTGGGCAAAGGTCTCTCCCATATCCTTCCAATTTATCCGAGGCATAAAACCTTCAATAATCATTAAGTAAAATTACAAGGATTATTTAGAGTCGTGCCAGGTTCTCGCGACCAGAGCCTAGAAAAACGGGCAAGAATAATTTTAAGGCCGTAGTTTCTTGCCCGATGGTCAACACAGTAATTTTTTGATACCTACTCCCGAATACAACTACTTTCAAACAATATATGCTTGGGTGTTGATTCAGATTCGAGTATTGTTATTGAGTTACCTACCAGCTTTAAAAATATAGCATTTACACATATTATTAGACTAGTCGGTGTGTCTCATAAGATTTGGGCACAGATGGCGGTCCAGATTCGGTCGGCAATCCTATTTGTTGGACGGCGGCTTGCGGCCTGCGGTCGCTGGGCCCAGAATCAACTCAGAAACTTGAATATTTCATACGGCTTACAGCTACTTCTTACATAAGAAGGTTGATGGTAACAAATAAATTCAATGATGCTCAATGAATAGGGAAATATCGGCCGAATTTAAACCGTGTAGACTTCTGTGATCATTGTATTGTATACATACATCCATAAATGTATCTACAACTCCTTCAGTTCGTCCGTTCGTTCATTGATATCAATTAGTGGTCAACTCTAGTGATAAATTTTTCAGGAAAAAACTCTTCTAGATTTTCAAATTTGGGATGAAGGTGTGTTTGATTTTAAAAGGAGCCATAATAGAGCAGAAAAAAATATTCATGGCATAAAAATTGATGAATGAATAGTGTATGAAAATTGTACATGAGAGTAAATTGTGTAATTATGTATGTATTACTCTTTACACGACAACCAATTTACAGTACAATTATGCCACCCCACAAAAAAAACTGACGCCAAAGAGGACAATTAAGGGTAAGCATTATCAATTAGTACACTTTGGCGTCAGCACGTGTGCAACACGCGTCGCCTTAACAAGCCCTGCGATCTGCGATAGAAGATTGAATCAAATATCAAAGAAAATTAAACAAAACGCCATTTTGAATTTTAAAAAGGTTGATGAGACTAATCTTTGTGTATTAAAACTTTTTAAAACTTTTTGATGTTGCAATTACGTAGACGTGTTTTCCGATGCGATTATGAGTAGACTGTTTACTTTTTCATTTTTTTTTTGAAATTTCAGATGTTAGGAATCTATTAAAAACAAAAGCCTACGTAGGTTCTACTTTCAAACCATGCACATGTTCAACATTATACTCCACTAGCAGTTACCCGCGACTTCGTACGCGTCTACAGTTTCCGTGTACATTATATTATCTGTGCGTGTACCGAGCGGATACTTTGAGAAACTTGACATTACACCTCATTACACCGAACTCGTACCTACTGGAATGTCAAACGCTAGTTGTTAGACCAAAGAGGTAGTATTACGCCCTGTCAAACTGACGTGACATGACATGACAATGAAATCCTCTTGCCAATTGGCGCTACTAATCCTTTTCGTTCATTTTATCCTGTAGATCGTGTTAATTATTCGGAATAAAAGTAGCCTATGTGTCAATCCAGGTTACGAACTATATATATGCCAAGTTTCATCCAAGTTGGTTCAGTAGTTTTAAAGTGATTGAAACACAAACATCCAAACATCCAAACATCTAAAAATCTAAACTTTCGCATTTATAATATTAGTAGGATAGGATTTATAAAACGAACAGCAATGATATCTAGAAATGATGGAAAAAATCCGCTTGCAAAGATTCATTATTTCTCAAAGATTTTGTTGCAACTAAACAAACCATTTCTAAAGAAATACCATACAATTCATTAAAGGCATGTAATCATGCATGATTGCTTAGGGCCAACGCACATCTATCGACAAAACTGTTTTGTCGCGTACTTAGTGACGTGAAAATAAATTTTGTGTTATAACGAAAACAGCATATGATGAATGCTTCCTCGTCATATGCTGTTTTCGTTGTAACGAAACTCACAACAATTGACACTACAGACTTTTCTTAAGTATGTTTACCTATCTATTATAGCATTGTTTAATACCTACCTATTAAACATTGCTTTATACGCACATACCTAGAGAATAAACTGTGTTTTTTAATAAATAAGAATATATAGTAATTATGTAGTGTACTTAATAATATTATTAAGTACTTAGGATGATTCTCATTAAATAAGCAAGTAACGAAAACAGCAAATAAAAAGAAGCATATCGTAACTAAAAAAGTTTTACTGAGAAGTTTCACATCACTAACTGTTCGACAAGACGTTTTGTCTTTGGTTTGCGTTCTCCCTAACTGGACATGTTTATAGGTATCACATAATTCTTTTGATAAAAAAAAAATCAAATCAAAAAAAAATTTCCCTGTCCCTGTCCCTGAATATCCATTTCCTAGCTATTGGATTTTATTTTAGTCTATGTTTTTAATTTCAAACCATGTACCTTCCAGCGAGCCCACCCCCGCGGGGGGCGGGGTGCGGTGGCCGCGGTACTCGTCGGCGGGATGCGAGTACATGGTGCTCGACGAGGTGATGACGTCATCACGTCGTGCCGACGCTCGCAGAGTTCAGTTGTGGAACCACATGTACTGCGAGGCAGGAGTGCCGTGTATTGCTCACTGTAGTTTGTAAGGAATTCTGATTTTTTTTTTATCAAAAGAATTATGTGATACCTATAAACATGTCCAGTTAGGGCGAACGCAAACCGAAAACAAAACGTCTTGTCGAACAGTTAGTGTTGTGAAACTGTCAGTAAAACTTTTTTTAGTTACAATATGCTACTTTTTATTTGCTGTTTTCGTTACTTGCTTATTTAATGAGAATCATCCTAAGTACTTAATAATATTATTAAGTACACTACATAATTACTATATATTCTTATTTATTAAAAAACACAGTTGGGTATTAAACAATGCTATAATAGATAGGTAAACATACTTAAGAAAAGTCTGTAGTGTCAATTGTTGTGAGTTTCGTTACAACGAAAACAGCATATGACGAGGAAGCATTCATCATATGCTGTTTTCGTTATAACACAAAATTTATTTTCACGTCACTAAGTACGCGACAAAACAGTTTTGTCGATAGATGTGCGTTGGCCCTAAGCAATCATGCATGATTACCGTACTCGCGTCACTACAGGGGTTTTCACGTCGTTAGAGCAGCGCTGACGACACGACACGTGTCGTCACGAGTCACTGCTTGTTGCCAGTCCGTCAGCAGTCAGCATGCCGCATGCCGTCAGCGTAATGAGCGGACACGTCACAGAGTAATAACGCTGCAGAGGTTAAGGGTACGCCCTTCGAAAACCCAACGAGTAGTAAAAAAATAAGAAGAGACAGATTTTAGAAAGTGTTTATGAGGATAAACTTTATTATTATATTAACAAAGAAAATTATGACTAAATATACAGTATTTACAATATTTATAATATGTACAAAATACACATGAAGCAGTTGAGCTATCTACACACCGTTGCAAACGATTTATAGATAACTCAACTGATCCACAAGTGTTAATTGGCATGATGATGACTTATTTATAAACTCGAAACATCAGCAAAACGTTTTACAGTTTTTTTTCAGACTACCAGACCCTGTTCAGAGTAGGTACTGCGAAGATCGATATTCGAAGGTTCATCGTATCGTTTTGGGTTACACTACGTAGACACGCTGTCACTTTGCAAGAGTCCTTGTCAACGCACAAGGTAGCCGCGTAGTGTATGACTTTAACAAATCTTTATTTTTTATTCGGAGCAGAGGCAAAGTATTTATGACAGTCTCTGTGATTTTGCATTACTCTATGCACTTCAAAAGCACCAATAGAAGTGTGACTTCACGTGACGTCACAGCTCTAGAGTCCAATTTGCGCTGTGCCCTTTGTCTTTTGGCATCGCTCCTCGAATTTTAATTCTCACTGGTTTAGTTCCGTGGGAACTGAACATTCTAGAAAAAATTATAGAACTGACTTTAGAAGGATAAAGATCCGTTGTAGTACAGCCCCCGTATGCCAATCTTTTGCTGTCAAGTTATATTTCACTGCCCAGTGTAATTTCTTCAGGTCACGTGGTACAATTTTGTACCACGTGATCATTCTTTTTAGACACTTGACAGCAACATATGCGCGAAAACACATCAAATGACGTCATAATGTCACTATTTAGTCACAGAATAACTATGAGTTAGTATGAACTGACCATGATTTAAAACTTTGCAGTTCAACTTTGATTGGCAAACCCTTGCTGGTACGCTCATAATCGCCTAGTTTGTCCAGTAGCCATTGATAAATTATTATGTTTGTGCTGTTGTATTCTTACTCAAAAATGATCAATAAAGCACTTTCATGCAGTTTAGTAAACTATAAGCGGAATATAGAATTTCCTAAGAACATGTCTGAAAGGAATACCCCATTAAGGAGTAAATATGACACAAGAAGGAAATGTGTGTCATCTCAGCTTAATTATTACTCAGTACCTCAATAGAAGGTGCCCCTAAATAGGGGTGTTAATCCCATAAGTATTTATATTTTGTGGTTTATTTTGGAAAATACAGATAAGTATTTACGTGACAATATAAATTCGTTATTTTGCCTTCTTAACTTTGTCATTAACCAAACTAAACGAGGCAGCACTAGAAGTTGGAAGATGATTATAAGTAAGACCAAAAACTACTTGTTTCTTAGGTATGCCATTCCAATATTTAAAAAAATACTGTAAAAAAGTTTTCAGGATTTTTATAGAGTAAACAAGTCTGGTTTGAGTAATAATATAACTTCCGGAGCATCCTGTATCATATATCTACTCGTAGATACGCATAGTACACTCATCACGTTAATTCTCTAAGCTCTTTGAACTATAGCCAGCAAATTCATATTTTCCCGGTCAATGGACCCGAAAATTACTGAAATTATACGTGCGGATTGCTACAGCCTGCCGTCTGCAAGATGGAACGATGAGCGAACTATTAGCAGCTGTATTTTGGTAGCAGTAAGGTCTTATGTTAAGTACAGTCAGCTAAAAAAATTTATAACTTTTCAGGAGTTAATAGTTTACCGCACCGTAACGTACGATGTAATTTTTTCTTCATAATGAATATAAAGTTTTTTTTTATTCATAAAATACGTGTTTGTTCGATCGGTATAATTTGGTTTAGCTTTTATTGTCAGCCACGAACAAAACTTTTCTTTTTTTCCACTATTCAATTTCCATAACTTTACGTAACATCTGAATACTAATACTAGCTAACGGAAAAACAGAAAGTCTAGGTAACTGAAAGGTTTTTAATATCTGCAGACAAAGTCACGGTAGAAGCTAGTTCACCATAAACCTTTGTTCACACATTGTATAAACTACAAAGAATTTTATAATGTCGTTTACTATTGTGACTTTAAATAAGAAAAGTCGCGTACGAGGTATTTTATAAGGACATAAACCGAGCGAATGTTTTACTTTGTAAACGGTGAAATTTTAAAGTATTTGAATTCTTGTTACATAGACTACAGAAGCGTATAAAATAGTAGCTACCTACCTAGTAATAATGGGAGTCTTAGTGGAAAAGTTTTGGCTCTACGTTTACTATGCGAAATGCTAAGGAATGAAACTCCTTTCCTGAGAAATACAATCTGGGTCTTTTCAAGGCAAGAGTGAATAGGTGTCTTCTAGGCTGTCCTGCTCCATCGTCGGCCTTATCATCACTCATCATCAGGTGAGATTGTGGCCAAAGGACATAAGTATAAAAAATAGATAGACTGATAGATATCTAATAATTTATTGTATATACAAGGAATTGAGATGACATACAAAAGCTTAAAAATGTTCTTCCGGGAAGTATTGTACTACCGCACCGTGCGTATGTCTGTTGCGAAGGGAGAAGTAGTGACGCTCACATTGCTGTGTTCCGGTTCGAAGTCCATAATAAGTACATAGTTGTGGTCGATCATTATTATGTCAACAAAACATATTTATACAGGCACATTATGAAACTTAGGTACAGTGACAAGCTAAAATGCGATAGAGTTAGATACAATGTGCGGAAAAGGTAACAACGCAATACTCCGCAGTCAAGTGGGTCGTCGTGGGTTCGATCCCCACTCAGAACAAACATTTGTGCGTGGAAAACATAGATGTTTGTTCTATGTCTGGGTGTTACTATGTATTATAAGTATGTATTTACAAAAAAAAAGTATACAAGTATTCTATCAGCCATCTAGTTCCCATATCACAAGCTTTGCCCAGCAGTGGGACGCGCCAGGCTAGCATAAAAAAAAATAAAAATATTATTTAAGTCACATTCACTTCTACTCAACTCGTCACTGTAGGTACCTACTTATGACTGCGTAAATCGGCCATAAGCACACGCTATAATTTCTCTACCAAACTTGCTTACTACTCAAGTAATCGCATAGCAATTAGTACTATGATACTCAAAACTAAACAAGACATAAATCTAACAACAAAAAGTAAGTATCTTTTATCAGCTCGAACTAACCGGTAGCGCAACAAAATAATCTAGATCGTAATTAGGCAGGGTCAGATTTGCATTTAGATTGCCGGCTGCATTAGCATGCACTCGCTATAACTCACACTGGCCGCGCAATGGAACGGGCATAGATTTTAGATTAGCAAAAACATGGTGTACAATCGATTTGAATGTTTTTATTTAAAAGTGTAGGACGATAGAAGAAATTATAAAACTCTATAGTAATTTACTAAACTAGGATTCAGAATTCAATTTTGTTGTTATTGACTAAAATCTAGAGATTGCTTTACTGATAAAAAAACAAAGCAGGAGATAAATAAATAAAATAAATAAATATTCATGGACTTTACACACAACGCCCTTTAGTCCCAAACTAAGCAAAGCTTGTGATATGGGAACTAGATGGCTGATAGAATACTTATATACTTTTTTTTTTGTAAATACATACTTATAATACATAGTAACACCCAGACATAGAACAAACATCTATGTTTTCCACGCACAAATTTTTGTTCTTGGTGAGATTGCAACAAGTTCAAGAATAAAAATCACGACAGAGTAAGGTGAAAGCGCAGGCGCAGGGTCTTTATTCTCAGTTCAGTAGAGATTTTACTCTAATAAGGATGACGTCATATCTCGATAGAAAACTTAGTGAAAGAGTTTTCCACGTCATCCTTATTAGAGTAAAATCTCTGCCAAACTGAGCATAAGGCCCCTGGCTCCTTGCGACAAGAACAAACAAGACACTTGAACTTGAACACTCTTTGTAATTAGGTAGTACTTTAGTAGACACACATTATTTCACACTCTCGTATATAATGTCCAGCTAGTGTGTAAAACAACAATCGACAGCCGGCATCCGGCATGTTAGAGTGCTGGTACAATCACGGCCGGTGGAGCGACACAGGTATTGATACAGCGCACATGATGCGGGCTCGCTTTGTTTTCGTTTGCAAGTGTACCCACACACAGTATATAAAGAAATAGTACATCAACTTGCAACAACGTGAAACATGAGCCAGAGGGGTAATCACGAACAAATCTGACAGTTGCCGTATTACGTAAACCTAACGTATTCGAGTGATATTGCGCGTCAACGTCAGCCCGACTGCCGAACGTTGTAGCGTCACCGCGCAGTGTATCTCGGATACGCTAGCGTTACGATACGTTCTCGATTGTCACATTTATTCGTGATCTAGGCAGCTAGCCTCTGTCATGTCGACAGACAATTTTGCCAGTGTCATGTCAAGTGAATAATTTGAAATAAGTTCTTAGGGCGGCTTGCACCAGAATCGCTAAACGCGTTTAACTCTTAAATAGTATTTAGCGAGTTGTCAAGTCATACAAATACGTCAGATTTAAATCGATTTAGCTGTTAAATACGTTTAGTGATTCTGGTGCAAGACGCCCTTAGTATTTAGTCAAGTCGAGTCATTCTGTCATTTGTTTTGAAGGCAAAATGGTGGATTTTCCCTTGAAAACGAATTCCGTCAAATAATAAAATCACTTAAATACACATTAGGGGCGGCTTGCACCAGAATCACTAAACGTGTTTAACAGCTAAATAAATTTAAATCTGACGTATTTATATGACTTGACAACTCGCTAAATACTATTTAATAGTTAAACGCGTTTAGCGATTCTGGTGCAAGCCGCCCTTAGTTTGGATCATCTCGACTCTATCAAACTCTACCATATCCACCTTATTGGAAAACAGATCTACTGAGAAATAATATCAAACTAGATCCATGATGAATCAGTCAAGGTCTTGGTGAAAGGTCGACCTTGGACTCTTAGTGATTTTTTTCATCTTTAATAGGTTTTTTAGCCACCCCAAAGCAAGCTGCGATACTGTTTTATTACTTACCGTGATTTGAATGTGCGGATAACATTATCACGGCAAACTAATCTGTTCAGTCACAGATGCAGACCTGTGTTTGATGTATCTCGATACTTGGTAATCAGCACCCGCGTTGATGAATACGGCTGATTATTGGCTGAACTGATGGATGCGGTACGCTTCACGGTATTGACGATGTAATTATTTATCTGGTCTTTCATTGTGCGTTGTATTTCGAATGTTTTTTGAAACATGTTCTTGTGACCACAATTTAAATCGCAATAGTTACTCGATACGAAATCATATGGAACTTTTACATAAGTACCTACCTACATTTTGAAGGGAGAAACTAAATTAAAAGACATCACTAAAGTTAAAGCTGTTTTTGTCTCAGTCTAAGATAGGGATGGCAATAGTTTTAATGCTATCAAATTAGGCGAGTTCAGAAAAATTAAACAAAAGAATAGCTACCAGTGCCAAGTATATGAAAATTGAAAAGAAGATAGCACTGGCCACTAGAGTGGTGTGTTCAGCCCCCGTATGCCAATCTTTTGCTGTCAAGTTATATTTCACTGCCCAGTGTAATTTCTTTTCTTCAGGTCACGTGGTACAATTTTATACCACGTGATCATTCTTTTTAGACACTTGACAGCAAAATATGCGCGATAGTTACTCGATACGAAATCATATGGAACTTTTACATAAGTACCTACCTACATTTTGAAGGGAGAAACTAAATTAAAAGACATCACTAAAGTTAAAGCTGTTTTTGTCTCAGTCTAAGATAGGGATGGCAATAGTTTTAATGCTATCAAATTAGGCGAGTTCAGAAAAATTAAACAAAAGAATAGCTACCAGTGCCAAGTATATGAAAATTGAAAAGAAGATAGCACTGGCCACTAGAGTGGTGTGTTCAGCCCCCGTATGCCAATCTTTTGCTGTCAAGTTATATTTCACTGCCCAGTGTAATTTCTTTTCTTCATCTTCATTCTTTTTAGACACTTGACAGCAAAATATGCGCGAAAACACATCAAATGACGTCATAATGTCACTATTTAGGCACAGAATAACTATGAGTTAGTAGTTAGTAATAGTACAATTTTGTATCACGTGATCATTCTTTTTAAAATTGTACCACGTGACCTGAAGAAATTACACTGGGCAGTGAAATATAACTTGACAGCAAAAGATTGGCATACGGGGGCAGAAAACCATACTTATTATCACAAACAGACATAACCTACTCTACCTCACTTTTCAATCCCGTCCATCGTATAAAACATCATTCGTTCTTTCGTTCGATTTCGTATGAGTTGCAAACTCTGGTGACGGAGTTTATGAGCCACTCTAAAACATTAATCCTCTACACTGTAGACTCTAGGTATGGTAAAAATAGGATGTCAAGACACCCGAACACCTTTATGAAGCACAATTCAATCAACTTCCAAAAATACGTTCATCGGCAGTTTCACTTCAATTTGCGAAATCGTTTGCATGCCTACTTCTACTTAGTTAACTTTCGCAATTTGTTGGACCTTCAAGTAATTTACTTTTATTTCTTAAACGGACGTCTAACAAGCGACGTTCGGCATCAAAGACTTGGTTAATCCAATAAGGTGCATCGTTCGGCCCTTAGGACACCCTTAGACGGATAATTTGAAAAGCGCCCCCACTTAATCAACGTAGATAGAAAAAAGAACCTTTTTATATTCGTCAGGGTAATAATCTGAAAATATGCTGGGTTGATGAATTAGGATCAAAAGTTTCGGCCAAATGGGACGGATGGCTTGACTTGAGTTGAAAGAATCTGATATTTTTTTTGGGATAAGATTTTTCCAGGGTTTTCCTACTGAAGGGTAAGACATAATATAAATTATGGTGTGTAGTTAATGTATTTTCCTTGTCTGCCGCATTGGTTACCTACCATTTTTTTATTACTCACCGACAATGTAGATTTCGAAACTGCGTAGGTAAACTAAATTCGTAAACTGAGTTTGAGTAGTTGGAAAACCAAGCAAGCACGAACGATATTTTTTATTTTATTGGTTTTTTGCTCTTTGTATTGAGTTCGAGTCTGAAAAGTAGGTATTTGTATTTACTTTACAGGGAAATGGATGAGTAGTCATGTTTATTTATCGGCAATACTGATGACGTATCTCTGCGACAAAAAAGATGCTACATCACTCCCGAGCTTTTCATATTGACATGCCTATCGAAGAAAAAGCCTTGAAAAACTAATCTCAGTAGTAAATACAACGAGAGGAAAACAAGGCTATATTTCAACACTATTTTACTAAACCTCCCCAAAAAATACAAAGGAAAATTGTAACAGAAATACCAGTATCTAGAACTATTTACTCGAGCAATCCTTTATATAAACGCCAACTTCACCGCAGACAAAAACACAAAAGTATTTATCAAACGCTGTATTGTCCACCGCGGCACCGACGCCGGCTTTTTGTTTCAACTTTTGCCCGTGGGTTTTGTCTGTAGCGTTTTCCACCGCAGTGTTGAGTTGAAAGTTGCTTTTCAAACATCTCTAGTTATTTGAACATGCAAAGTGCCGCCCACAGGTGGGGAGCTTTGAGCTACAAAAACTTGTCAAACTTGTTTGCAGTCAACCAACAGCGTATCTTGGGCATGCCTGAGTTTTTTCCTTCAGTGAACGTGAGACATTTTAATTTTTCAATTTCAACTTGCGTTTCACGTGTCTATCATCTCCAAATTACTAATTAAAGAATTAGTTGCTAGACATGTATAAGTGAATGGAATCGAGGAACCTAATCGCGCTAATCAACGGTTCAACAATTACCGTACCACAAACGTTATGAGTGTTTTGAGACGATTTAGAGTCCTGAAACTTTTTAATTTGAGTTACTTGAGTTCGAAAAATGTCTTGCATTCTGTCAGAAAGTTGTAGCGAATCACCATCGGCTTGTTTCTTAATTTACTTATATAAAAAAAGTAAATATTAGATAACAATACAAAAATTATTGACTCGATTAATTATATTATCGAATCACAAAAAAACAGTCAGTTTAAACAGTTGTAAATGAACTGTTCGTCAGGTTGCCATAGCTGAAATTTATTTTTAATCTAGAAACTACGCGAGCCAAGCCACATGCAGCAGCTAGTGGTCCATTAATCACCAGTCTCATACAAAAACAAAGTGTTTACTCCCATTTGTAAAAATCACAGTCCACAAACACGAGTTATCGCAAAGCGTAATACTAACAAATGGGTGATATTTGGCGCGACAAAAATGCAGGCTCCCCTTTAATTGATTTAATTTGTCCGTAGTCAAAGCTCAGAGAGGTGTGTTGTTCTATAAAGGAGCTTACACACTACTCTGTTACCGTCTTCTGTCTTTTTACTTTTTAAATCGAGTCTCTGCGCTTCTCAGTGAAAAAATGTCAAACAATGTATGATTGAGTTTCGTTTTAGACTTGCAATCCGTCTTTTCAAAAGATTTTTGTAGACTCTTCAGGGAATTTTGCTCCGCGTAGAACTTATAATTTTACGAGTAGGACTTTTTTAACATTCATAACATTCGTTCGTGAACTGTTAAATTATTTAGCGCCAGTGGGTAAGCGCCTTAGCATTTTGGTCTGTTTTCCGTTTCCGACTGCATTTTTCCATTTGTTTTCATTAAAGCTGCCAGGGAGATGGGAGCCAACACGTGACATTGATTGCATTTAAATACATCAAGCTGCAAAAACAGCTAAATACTTTTGTAATACTATAGGGTTACGCTATGGTGTAAATTTTTACTGGTTTTCTATCTAGAGGATTAAAAATGAAGGTGCCTACTTTAACTTCAAAGGGTCAAAACTACGACATACGGTATTTCTAATTTCCATGCACTTAAGGCCAAGAACAACTGGGATCAGTTGCCAAAACAAATAAATATTCCATATACCCTCTAAATCTGCTGTCGTCTCTCTTTTCGCTGTCATAGTCATGCAAGTGACAAGGCAAAAGCAATATTGTAAATACTGTATTAGCAGTAGTTTTCCTTGTGAATTATCTTTTTCTTTTTTCAACATATCGTCACAATTTTGAGTCAGTAGTTTTGTAAGCACCTGTAGAAGTTAAATAGAAGGGTTGTTACGTCTCCGCCGCTGATCTTGTAATCCGTTAAAGTGCTCAAAGTGAAGAAAAGGGTTAAGTTTTAAAAGCACTTCGTCTACCGTGAATATTGGTGCAAGTTATCAAACACTAGGTGTTACCCGCGACTTTGTATGCGTGTGCCGTTTTCTGAGTGAATTCTTAGAGAAGTTTGATATTATACACCGAACTCATACTTGTGTTTCAGACGTTAGGCTGCTTTATTTATTTATATTTTTGCACCAAAACTCGTTCTAGGCCCTCTGAAGTGACGTCGTCTTTGTGTTAAATGGCGCTGCTAATTTAGTTCCCTAATTTTATCCTATAGGTCCTATAAAAGTATAAAAAGTAGCATATGTGTTAATCCAGATTACGAACTATATATTCAAAGTTTCATCCAAGTCGACTCAGTAGTTTCGACGTGATTGAAACACAAACATCTAAACTTTTTGAGAGCATAGCCATTGTCACTCGCTCTGAAGAAGTAGCTATAAAGATAAGATAAGATAAATTTTTATTGGTCCACAATTATAGCTGTTATTATACCAATTGGTACTGATTTGGATCAGTTGAGCTATCTATAAATCGTTTGCAACGGTGTGTAGATAGCTCAACTGCTTCATGTGTATTTTGTACATATTATAAATATTGTAAATACTATATTAGTCATAATTTTCTTTGTGAATAAAGTCGTTTCACCTCTTGCAAATTATAACTATGTACACAAAATCCGCTGTTTCCATTCACACAGACCAAGTACAGGAATAGTACATACGACAATCGGATCCGGTTTAAATAAAGGATGAGGGAAAGCGCACCTGGCTGCCGGAACACTTTGTTGCTTTTAACTTTTTAATAACAATCCATTGAACGTTTACTTTACTCACGAGGTACTAATCAAAGAGTACATTATGCATAATTACCTAATAGCCTGTTGTACGGTCTGTAATTGAGAAAAAACTTTACTAAAAGTTTTTAGAATAATCATACTAATATTATAAACGCGAATCAAAATTGAATGTTTTCAAGAGGAGAGTGAATAGGTTTCTTCTAGGCGGTAGGTGTTACATCGTCGACCGCATCGTCACTTACCATCAGGTGAGATTGCGGTCAAACGTTTGTTTGTATAAAATGTATAAAAAAAAATTGTATGGATGTTTGTCACCCAAAAGCTACCGGTCTGATTTGGATGAAACTTGGAATACATATAGTTACGTAGCCTGGATTAATACAGGTTACTTTTTATCCTAGAAAATAAACAGGATCTAACGGGATGCGAATGAAGTCGCGGGCGGAAGTTAGTAAGCTTATAATTTAGCTATGAAAGTAACTTTTACTAGGCTCAGTACTGTATGAAATACTGCAAAATGTTGGCAAGAGCCAAACTTTACAGGCATTTTCAGAAGCTGTTACCTCGAATAATCCTTGCCTCGAAACCGGCTTTAGTTGTAATTTTTACAAAATCTAGCAAAACACGATTTCGAGGTCGAGTCGAGTATTCTACCTCGTTAACAGTAAGAATATGGGCCTTATTCGCAATTCCCAAAATGATTTTACACATTCTCAGCAAGGAATACTAACATCAGAGTTGTAGCCATTCGCCCAAGAAGCGACTATTATACCTTTTTAATGCATATACATCATTAAATTAGTCATTATGTCTGGGCATAACAGTCAAGAGATTATTTATTTTCATTAGTATGAAACCATCCATACTTGAAAACCGTGTTGGAACATTATCAAGCTCTGGCGGATGGCGAGGTATCCCATACATGCACAAAGGGAAAGTGGAGCCGGTCGCCGCATTGTTTTCATAGACTGGAGCTTGGGATTTTAGCTGCTGGATAGGCCATCGCAGAACTATGAGAGAGTATTCTGTACACAGCATACTTACCACAGAATTCAGGCGACAGGCGTCACAGCTCAGTCGGTAATAGCTCTGCCTTCCGTGCTGTGGGTCGTGGGTTCGATCCCCACCAAGAACAAACATTTGTGCGTGGAAAACATAGATGTTTGTTCTATGTCTGGGTGTTACTATGTATTATAAGTATGTAATTACAAAAAAAAAAAAAAGTATATAAGTATTCTATCAGCCATCTAGTTCCCATATCACAAGCTATGCTTAGTTTGGGACTAGAGGGTGTTGTGTGTAAAGTCCAAGAGTATTTATTTATTTATATTTCATTGTGGAGGAAAATGAGTCACAACTCACCTGCTAGGAGTATCATGACGTCACGCCAGAACAGCCTCAATTTTTGAGAATGGAATCAAATAAAACTTGGGTCTCTGCCGTTTGATAGCTGGCTGCTAGTCGCAGAGCTGGCCGTCATGTCACATAGCTGCCATACAGTAGGCAGGAAAGTTTTTTAAACTGAGTTTTCAAAGTTGCCTGGGTGAAACGGGGATTTGGTTTGCCTCATACCATACTTAACTTAATACTTAGCTTTGAATTAAGGCTGCCTAAATGTGAGATCTTAATTCAGGGTATTTACATTATGAAAATGAAAAAAAACACCTTTTACTTTGCACAAAAAAAAGTGAACACATGTTAAATGTAAACAAAACTAAGCTCTACAGAGTTTTATGTACCTAAGCATTCAGCTAAAACAGTTTCATAGTAAAATAGCGTCCGCTCATCACAAAATGTTATGAAGTCACATCTAGGCAATACAAGTCTGTGTAGCATTGCAGTGTTTTAGGCGCTGATTCTGACTATAAATTCTGGTCTCGTGTTCCTCCAGTGACTCTCTGCCTTTCTGAATGCATTTTCAGTCCAAAAGAGCATGCATCTACCTCGTGCTATATTTCTCAAACACTTTAAAAAATACTATACTTTTTATTCAACAGTTGCCTGTGGCACTCACACTATATAGCAAATCTGTATCGTGGGTACCCGTACGATTAGCTTAACATTTAATTCCGTCTAAAATCCTGTATTAAATTCTATTCGACAGCAATCTGCATGAACTCTTAGAGCCTTCTATAAAATGCACGTCACATTACGCCCCTAACTTAACTATTCCACCGGATCTAATGCACTGTGGATTTCCCCCGGGTTCGCTCGCTATTGCCAGAAACTTCCATATGAATATAGAGACGGTCTGTAAAATCTAGATTGGAAGGTCTTATGTAGAATAGCTAGCTTTCCTTTTGTGTAGGTTTACGAGTTCATGCCATAAAGATTCCTTTGGGATACAGCTCGGAGATTGAAGTGCGCAAAACGTAGGGAACCAAAAGTTGCGGGTAAAATATTACTAGCCTCCTTTGTGGAACATTTTTATAAATATTCATAAATATAAATATTTAGGGACATTTCACACAACACCTCCTAGTCCCAAACTAAGCAATGCTTGTAATATGGGAACCTGCAGGGGTATGCCAATCAAAGTTGAACTGCAAAATTGAACTGCAAAGTTTTAAATCATGGTCATTGCAGTTCATACTAACTCATAGTTATTCTGTGACTAAATAGTGACATTATGACGTCATTTGATGTGTTTTCGCGCATATTTTGCTGTCAAGTGTCTAAAAAGAATGACCACGTGGTACAAAATTGTACCACGTGACCTGAAGAAATTACACTGGGCAGTGAAATATAACTTGACAGCAAAAGATTGGTATACGGGGGCAGATGGCTGATAGAATACTTATATACTTTTTTTTTGTAAGTTCATACTTGTAATACATATTTACATCCAAACATAGAACAAACATCTATGTTTTCCACGCACAAATGTATGTTCTTGGTGGGGATCGAACCCACGACCCACAGCACGGAAGGCAGAGCTATTACCGACTGAGCTGTGACGCTGACTGCTAGATTTACTTGAAAGGTAAATCTTCATATCACAACGATGGAAATATTAATATTTTCTTTCAGGGCGTCTAGTCACAGCGACGCGTGACTCAAGAGCTGATGAGTATCTGGGCCAGCGCATCGGCATTGCTATTCAGCACTGCAATGCAGCCAGTGTCATGGGCACGCTTCCGATTGGTTCTGATTTGGATCAGGACCGTTGCAAACGATTTATAGATAGCTCAACTGTTTCATGTATATTTTGTACGTACTACAATTATTTTAAACACTGTATTAGTCATAATTTTCTTTGAGAATAAATATTTTGTAGTACATTCTAAATAACAAAACTTCTAATTATTACACATAACATTGTATTATATGTATAAAAAGAACACCTAATTATGTATACTGTAATTATATGCTATTAAACCGTATATACACGTGAAGGAACTTCAGTATATAAATTACATATTCCGTTAGTTGGTTATTAGTCCTGTCTCTATTGATAGCACTTAATCATACCGTGGAAATTGCTTTAATTACAAGCCCACCAACATATAAACGTGTCGTTAAACTTGAATGATTCCTATCCATGTGACATGTGTATTTTGTACATATTATTAATATTGTAAATACTATATTAGTCATAATTTTCTTTGTGAATAAATTAAAAAAAAGCTTACCTACTAAAATCCATGTGACATGAAAATAAAACAAAATGGTTGCAAAACACTACGCAACATATATGAAATTCCATTATAAATAAGCTCATAGATATATCGATAAAATCCTTGTATATCATGGTCAATCTCTTAGACAAATCTCAGAACAAACAAGTAGGTTTTCTGTACTATAAGGTAACCGGTGGGTTAAGTTTAGGCAGCTGTTTAAATGTGGGTGAACTTTAGTTTCAAGACACCGCCAACCTGGCGCTGTCAAATGCCACTCTGATATGAAAACACTATAATTCTATATCTCTCATAGCATTTATTTATCAGTCTGATATTACTAAAATGTTTGAATAGCTCGACGCTAAATACTGGCTTGGAGACGTCTGTCGTTCCTACTGAATATTTTAATACAAATATCCGTTTACGTGTGTCAATATTAAATTAGGATAGGTTTGTAGCTTTGATTTTCTTTTGTTTGTTTTTTTTATATATATTTCTTATTCTAGTCTATTTTATAAAAAAATAGTAAGCTAGTAAAAACAGTGAGTTAGTGGCCAACTCGGTGGCGAAACTTTTATACCCCTTACGCCCTCCGTAGTGGCTAAAGCCGGGACTGACAGTCTGAAGCTTGGAAGCGCTCAGATGTAAAATGCCACTAACGGTCACCCATCCAATTAGTGACCGCGCAGAGCATCGCTTAACCTCAATAATCGGTGAAGATTGACTAAGCGAGCTGCGCCACGAGCGCTTTGTCTATTTTATTGTCGCAAGTGAAAAACAATCAAGTATTTTTGCATATTTTAGAATGGAAATAGATGGTTCGAAAGAATAGCGTAGCACTGCGTAGATATCGCGTAGCACCTACGTAGCAGTTTCGTAGACTTAAGCCAACCGTAGCAAACTAAGTTTCCTCCAAGGAATAAAGGTAAATAGTGTACACTAGCTCATCTTATTTCTGCTAGTAGCAATCACAGTTTTCTACCATACTATCACTTTTTGCAAAAAAAATCGTTCTATTTGTGAATCGTCATTTCGTCACACAATCACAAGTAACAACGGATCTTTCTCTCTGAAGTATCTGCACAGAACTTATTTTCAGCAGGGGTATGCCAATCAAAGTTGAACTGCAAAGTTGAACTGCAAAGTTTTAAATCATGGTCAGTTCATACTAACTCATAGTTAATCTGTGACTAAATAGTGTCATTATGACGTCATTTAATTTGTTTTCGCGCATATTTTGCTGTCAAGTGTCTAAAAAGAATGATCACGTGGTACAAAATTGTACCACGTGACCTGAAGAAATTACACTGGGCAGTGAAATATAACTTGACAGCAAAAGATTGGAATACGGGGGCAGGTCGAATTGGAGGTAGATAGATAGATAGATATTCATTTATTCGACACCAATTACAACACAGGTACAGCACAGAACAAGCATAAAAAAAATAAAACAATAAGTACCTACACAATTACACAATTACGAGTACCTAGGTAGATAGGCTGGGCTGGTGTAAGTGCTGACCAGCGCGTAAGTAAATTAAAGTAAATAAATTAATTAATATATTATATTGTAGGTATAGTAGGTATAGGTATAAAGTATAGCCCAGGATCGGAGTGTGTGGAGAGAATGGGGGGAGGCCTTTGCTCAGCAGTGGGACACAGAGGGCTAAATATAATAATAATAATAATATTGTAGGTAAGTAAATTTTTCCTCACCTGTATATGCACAATCGTTTGTTGCGCCCAACTTCAGAGGGATAAAGATCCGTTGTAGTAACTATGGTATTTCCTGTGGCTCTAGTTTCATTTACATGAAATCCGTATTTTCCGACCATAAGTCAAGTCGTCGACATTCCGGAGTCCGCAGACGCGCTCGGCCGGAACGCATGATATATCACCGCACACCACATTTACCAGATATGTACGTTCTCATACGAACAGCTTCATTGAGTTCTGTTCCTACAGCTACTAGGTCAATATTTGATTGGTTAAATCGTTGACTTACAAATCGTTTATTTGTTTATAAAGATATTATTAGCTAATTGCTGTGCGTGCTGTGGGTCGTGGGTTCGATCCCCACCGAGAACAAACATTTGTGCGTGGAAAACATAGATGTTTGTTCTATGTCTGGGTGTTACTATGTATAATAAGTATGTATTTACAAAAAAAAAAGTATATAAGTATTCTATCAGCCATCTAGTTCCCATATCACAAGCTTTGCTTAGTTTGGGACTAGAGGGCGTTGTGTGTAAAGTCCATGAATTATTTATTTATTATTATTATTTATTTAATTAATGCACACGATAATACTATAAAACTACCTACTACTGGGTTACTATCGAGGTTACTATCACATTGTTTTGTTATCATTATAGTACAAAGTGGTACTACACTATTCCTAGCAATGTCATCCTAGTTACCTATCTCAAACGATTTTGCCACTAACTACTGTAACACAAGGTCGCAAAGCTCAGTTTCGAAGAGCACCGACGCCCGTCCGTCGCACAATGTTAACTAGTACGGAGGGTAGTCACTTGACTGAACATATGGCTTGCTTACAAACTTACCAACGTTTACATTGTAAAACTCATTCATTGTTTTATTTATTAATACCTACCTAGATGTAAGTTTGTAAAATTTAAGGAAATAAATTAATTGAATTGAATGAATATCTTAATAGTTACTTTGAGTTGTAATGGTCATTCAAATTTTTCTTTTACTTTATAGGCAAACATTTGACAAATATGAAAAGTAACCAGCGGCGTAATACTGAAATCAAATAGTTAAGCTATAGAACACTAACATTTTACCGATATTTAACTTATTGTATTAGTTAAATCATTTTTGTTGAATTTTCCTTATGACTTTCAATAAGCTACTGATTATGACATACCAAAAAGTCCTAATGTATTTACTAGATTTTACTAAGAGAATTATCCCTCTGTTATGTAAAGTAGCCTTAATGCCTATTCCACCATCTCATGATTACGCTATCCGTCAATTATAAATATCTCTACTCTCTCTCTATCTCTTTCTGACGTTACTCAGAGATGGTGTGTTTCAGCATCTAAAACAAAACACTGCCGTCAAGGTCAGTATAACGAGGTCATCATCATGTACATTACATGACACTTTGCACAAATGGAAATAAACAAAAATTGAGTTCAGAAGCTGATTAGTCCACGCTCACACGGCATTGTCGAGCTGCCGGGCTAAGAGCTACCGAGCTGATAGCAAAGGCGGCACTTATGAACTAATGGACTGACCAAGCACAAAAGATCTCTCAATCTACCACAAATTGTAGGTATTGTGAAGTTTGTATGAACTATCTTTCAGGAGAAAACTGCGATCAAAGCCATATAAAACTACAAGGTTTCGCGTGTGGCTTCGCTTGCGCTATTTTTGGTCACTGTCATGTATACTTCATTGGCGTAATATTTCATAACAAATGTCTTTACATCAAAATCTGCTTCTTGTCATTTTTATTGTTTTAATTTTTGTGTAATTTTTTTTGTTTCATTCTTAATTGCTGTCTTCGTCTGTTTATTTGTTAACTTTAATGTGATTTTAAAAGCAAACTTATTTTGTCCATCTTTTCGAGAACGTAAAATAAATAAAGACAGCGCTACACAATGCGCTATTTTCATCGAATCTCTGATCGCCTCCCGTTGAGTCCGGTCTCATTCAACCCAAATCTGACACAATACATTTGCACCTCTGACATATGCCTATAAATAACATCATGGCGGTGAAGTGTGAAGAATGGGTCACATAAACAGGCATAAATAATTCTGTGGGGGAAAAGGGAAATGCGGAGAATATTGATAGAGGTCTCGTTTTGCCAGCTTCTAGCATTCTCCACAGAGGTTGGATAAACAGATTTTTTTAACACTACTAAATGATAGAACAAGCCGATGGCCCACCTGATGTTAAGTGGTAACCACTGCCTCTAACAATGCATTGCCTCACTGAGCACATCTATGATTTTATTTGGATTTTCTTTACGGAACACTGATTCAGTATTTTTATTTCACAATTGACCGTTATTCACAAGTGTTATTCTGAGGCACAATATCGGGGTATATTTGTTTGTTACTTTGCTACAATTTTTTATTTATTGTGGTATATAAAATACAGAGTGTTTTTGTATTTCTTGTGCTAGTAGATTATTAAGCTATGATTTACATAATCAGAAGCCACTTTTTACCCATCCCTCTACGAACAGGATATAACTTACAATGCCTATTCTAAGTTATGTCTTGTTATGTTATGTACTGATTCATTGCAATAAAATTGTAAATTGATTAAGATTACCCTGAAAATAAATATTCACATCAAAATAACATATATCTAAAACAATTCACGCTTTCATCTTTGCTCATAGCAACAGGAAAATAAACATTCCTTCTCAAAACTTGCGAACAATAGAAATGAATCATTTGTATCTATTTACGTCAAAACGGTTCACCATGATGTTTATTAATGAGATCGAACCTACGACTTTGCATTTACATAGAGCCGCCATACTAATAAAAAAGTATTTAATTTATGTCAATTGACCACTAATGAACGTAATAATCTTGTATTGTGAAACCAATTTTTCAGCAGCAAAAGCATGTGACGTCAGTATACAGTACTAAGTACTGGAATTGAGAGTATCGTAATTATATAAGACGTACCATCAGCAAAAGTTCTGCCTTACCACCTTAAGGGCGCATTTCCTGTAAACCGACTAGCCGTTCATTTTTGAATACCAATAGAAGCCAATTATTTCGGGTGTAAAAGTTATGAAAACAATGGGCCGTCATAAAAATAAATATATGTTTAGATCTCTGGTTGGTCAAAATAAGAAGACAAAAGAAAAAGGCGAGGTCAGGTAGCTAACTGCTTGCAAGCAAAACAGTTTCAAAAGTGGTAAGGCGGAAATTTTGCCGATAGTACATACCTCGGAGTAGGTACCTTTAGACATACCTATTTAAAAATCCGGAACACTACAGTATTTCTTTAATGCCCCGGGAATAGTCTTAAATCTGTTTTTGTAATTAGTTGGATTTACAGCAAAGAACGTCGAACAAAGACAAACAGGTTTTGTTTGAAAACTGACATCGATATTCGATGATATGTTGCTATTTCTTTCTGATATTGATTGACACTAAGGTAAAACCTAGTCTAAAGTTTTGTTCATCTGTGGATCAAACAAAAGAAAGGAACAGAAGAGGCTGAGGAGGTACAAAAGAGGAGACATCGGCAGATCTGGTATTTGCAAGGGATTACGTCCCTCTCCCTCCGACGCGCAAATATTGACATTTCACTGTTAATGCCGACGTCAAACAATCAGCGATTTAAAAGCCATTCGCGTCAACCGTACTATATTCGATACACAATGTTATCTTTAAAAAACTTCATGATAAATGAGTATCAAAAGTTCTCCAATTAAAAAACTAATACTAATACTAATAAAACTAATAAAGAAGTAAATAGATATAAAAGAAATTGATTCCACTTTCAAAAAAGCGAGAAAAATACTAACGAGTAGGTATATTCATTATTAGTCTTCTAAAGCTACACTAACTAAAGTGGCTGCTAAATCTGTTGTCATCTCTTTTCGTTATCATGCAAGTGACAATGACAGAGCATTTTTTAAAGTCGCGCTGAAATGAATGACTCGACTTGACTCAACTTATTTTAAGTAATCAACTTGACACTGGCAAAATTGTCCGTCGAAAAGAGACTATATATAAGAGAAGAAGAAGACACAAGAATATAAATAAAGAGGGTAGGAACTTGCAACATCCTTAAACCTATCAAACCAATTTCAAAACCATTGTGCATCTAACACGTCAACCTTAATGGAAATAGCTTGTCCTACCGATGGCATGATAGCGCACACCGCAAACAGGAGAGTGCTCTTTGTGCCAAACCCCATCGAAATGCACACAGCTTTTTATTTTTCACTCAATGTCGCATCTTAATTCCTAGTGGGTGTTAATACCCAGCTGGGTTCGTTTGTTTTGATCTTCACCGTGAAGGATGCTGAGGGAAGATGGTATGAGAGAATGGCTTGACTGCTGCTTATTCGAGTTATTTTTCAGCTGAACTAGAAACAGTATTCAGAGGATATTATGTGTTACATTGGTCGCACTCTGTACTGGCAAATTAGTTGAAAAAGATGTATTGAAATTTACAAAGTCGTCGCTACATCCGGCACGATATATCGTCCCGTAACGAACGTGATATACGTGATAACGTGAACTTGCACGATGAGTGAGAGAGCATTAGTGAGAGCATTTTATGACATCAAAATGTCATGGCTATTGTTATAAAACCACGACATATTTAACTATACCACTTTAATATTTCATGATGATACGTATAAGATTTATGTCGAAAATTAAATGACAAAGAAGAAGTATTATAATTGATTTGGTAAAAACGTTAAAAACTGTAACATTTGCAAGCTTTGCTTAGTTTGAGACTAGAGGGCGTTGTGTGTATAGTCCATGAATATTTATTTTATTTATTTATTTATTTCAATTTTCATAATGGAAAATACAAAATATTTTATCTTAAAAATTCCAGGAATCTGCTACACCGTACCATGCTACGACGTAGCTAGTGGGGATTTCTGGAATATACCAAAGTATAGCGTGGACTCTACTTTTCTTTCACCCCAACCGATATTACAAGACTTTATTCAGTTTATTATGAAGTAGGTACAGATGTCTCACACTTTTCTATTTTCCGATTCCGTAAACTAATTTTATTCCGAACTAAAAGAATTCGGACGCAGATGTCGAAGAATCTGTTGTAACTTTTTTGTATACCGAGAGCAAGCTGCATTGTTTTTACATCATTAAAATATACAAAAAATTCTGTTTATTTCGCTTTGTGGTATTTTTTTTTATAAATATTTATGGACAATTCACACAACGCTCTGTAGTTCCAAACTAAGCAAAATTTGTAATATAGGAACTAGATTGCTTATAGAATACACAATATATAATTTTTTTTAAATATTTTATAAATATATAATTAAAATTTAAGCCACAAATAAAAATAGTGAAAAAGGTTACAAAAATCGCAATTTAACCAAACCGAAACAGATAATTAGTAGGTACAATACAAGATGCGATAACATTCAAAGCGAGGGATACAGTAACAAGCTAAAAGAAAAACCGTAAAGTCTATACCGGGCTATCTCAAATCAAGAAAAATAGTCATGTAACATTTTGTCCATTTTAAAATGTGAACTCTTATGAACTATCTCCTGGACTTTCCCATTGGATTGTAATACACAAATTCACGGCTGATGGCGAGGGGCTGATGTCAAAGGATATAATTACACTCCGGGGGGCCGAGGCGAGGGGGTGATGTCATAATCTGCGGAGTAATTTCACGCCATCCCCTGCCCACATGGATATGGGTTTTTAAATCAAAATGCGTACTTTTTAAGTAGATCTCATTTGAAAATTGCATATATACTTGAGAGAACTTGAAGGTATGACATGATTGCTTAGACGAGTGTATTTTTAAAATACACAAATATTACAATTTCAATCGTCAAAAAAAAATTAATATACGATTCTTTAGATGTTATACTTTTCAAACTTACTAAAATGCATTTAATTGTTATTCAGCCTGGCAATGCAGTCTTGGGCACGCTTCCGATTCGTATCTATCTGGATCATGTGTATTTTGTAAATATTATAAATATTGTAAATACTGTAGTCGTAATTTTCTTTGTAAATAAATTATCTGATTTTTTTACTAAATTAAGTAGGTACAGAGTTTTTAAGACGCTTAAATACTCATTCTTCATTAATTGAGGTCGTTAAGTCAAGTATACATGCTAGTTTAGCAAACGCATATCATCAGAACACACTGCACAAAATTAGATTTACAACTCTCCATTCAATTCCGGTCCATAATCACCTCTAATTGTACTCACCGAAGAGCGAGATTTGCATAATTTTTGCCGCTGAACTCTCGCGAGACCGTTTTATACATTCTGCATAAATACATACAAAATGTAGACGCCTTTGATACACTATCGAGTTAGAAGTTATCCCTGACTTTCCGAGGGTGTGCCAGACTTGTGGGAAGTTACTGAAACCATATTCAATGGGTTTTTAGAATGTTAGAAAGTTTGAGCAGGTTTGGAAGAGTTTAAATTTAAGATAATTTTCATTGAATTTTTTCCCATCCAAAGAGCGAAAACACTTTTGTTTGCCAATGAATTGATGTTACTGGATTTTTTTTCTAATTATTTTATAAATATAATCTCACATTTACACCGGATCATTGTAAAAGGATAATTAATTTGTTTTGTTGATGAAATATTGGTGGCATTTTGTATAATTGAATTACGACACAGTACAAAATTAGCATAACAATTCGTGTCATGGCCCGTTGAGCTATAAATTCATAAATCTCTATGAAATGTAGCGTGACTCATAAAAATGAGGTTTGTTTCCTAATAGAGACCTTTATTATTGTATTTTACCTAGATTATAATACCTACTCTAGGCGAAAACCATTGAAACGTAAAACAATAAAAGGCTCAGACGAGGTTCATTCTTCATCCGGCCAATTCGAGCTCATTCTGCAGCTCCACAACTCATGAAGCCTTTTACTGCGGTTTTTGTATTATTTTCCCGAAGCTGAACGAAGGAGTTGTAATTGAATTATATGGCTTACGAGCCTTCGGAAGACGAACTGGAAAACTATGGAGTGGAATTTAGACTCTCGGAAAATTGAGGTATTACTTGACATTGACTTTAAGAGCGTCTTGCACCAGAATCACTAAACGTATTTAACAGCTAAATCGATTTAATTCTGACGTATTTGTATGACTTGACAACTCGCTAAATACTATTTAAGAGTTAAACGCGTTTAGCGATTCTGGTGCAAGCCGCCCTAAGTTATTATTTGTTTGAGAATACGTCTTATTTCAGGGTGACTAGGAAAAACTTAAGAAAATATCAAGGGACAAAAAAAATTTTTAGGTAAGTAGGTACATAGTACAGTGTATTTTTAGAATTAAATTAATTCGATTGATTAAACTCTAAATTTTGTGGTTATTGGGATTGGTGTTAGTGACTCAAATTCTTTGTGCTCGAGTATAGAAACTCATATTGATAGGACTCATCATCATCATCATTAGTTTAGCCCGGTATCACCCACTGCCTCATAGGCCTCCTTCATGCAATGCCAGCCACCTCTGTCTTGTGTGTCTTGTAATAGGACTCATATTGACAAATAAATGCAAATACTAGTGTGAAATGAAGAAAACCTACACTATAGTCAAAATTTCTTTATTCAATAAAATTCACTGGGGAAATAAAGGTCTAATATGTTTGAAAGTGCCTCTGACATTCTCTTTACATATATTTTCTATTCACACAGAAAATTACGACTAATACAGTATTTACAATATTTATAATATTACAAAACACACATGAAGCAGTTGAGCTATCTACAAACCGTTACAAACGATTTACAGATAGCTCAACTGATCCAAATCAGTAGCAACCGGAATCGTGCTCAAGACACTGGCTGCATTGCCGCGCTGAATAGCAATGCTGATGCTGGGCCAGATACTCACAGCCCTAGGGTCACGCGTCGCTTCGACCAGATGACCAGCCCCCCTATTCCAATCTTTTGCTGACAAGTTATTTCACTGCCCAGTGTAATTTTTTCAGGTCACGTGGTACAATTTTGTACCACGTGATCATTCTTTTTAGACACTTGACAGCATATGCCCGAAAACAAGAAGAAGAAAAAATCAAATGACATCATAATGTCACTATTTAGTCACAGAATCACTATGAGTTAGTATGAACTGACCATGATTTAAAACTTTGCAGTTCAACTTTGAGATTGCGATCGGGCCTCTGAAGTAGATACTAGGTAAGTAAAGTACCTAGAGGTCTGACAGAATCTCTACCATATCTAGGAATAACCGTTACAAAGCCTTTTTAACCGACTTCAAAAAAGGAGGAGGTTCTCAATTCGGTTGTATGTTTTTTTTTTATCGTGAAGTTAACTAGATGAGAGTTTTTCCGTAAAAACCGTAGCTTTAAAACGTTCGATAAAAGTTACTAGTAAATCCTCTCCACACATTTATTGCCTCCTCATAAAACTTATATGAGCAACACAAGCGCTCTTTAGAACATTTGCTTAGACCACTACTTCTATGGGTTCTCAGTTCATGTATAACTTTTATGATGGTCAAGCATAAAGTTACTTGAAATCGCTTTAGCAATCATGATGAAAATTTTTATTTAAAAGTAATCTAGCTATTTATACAATTAAGTACATTTTATAATTTTTCTCTCCGTGTTCGGGTAATAAAAATGAATCAATTCGTTTCTTTGATTCAAGGCTGTGTTTAATCAAACGGAAAAACCGGAAAATTGATACTTACAAAATAAAAAGAGATAGAACAAAGAAAACCCCATTAATCCCTCCCACACTCATAATTACAGGAAAACAGCAATCTCCTGAAATGCATACTCTTCCCCCTCCACATCTAAGGCTTTCTTCACCCGAACTATGAATACCATCATCAGCTGGAATTATCATATTTCACATTGGTTGCAAAAGCCGTCCTTGATAAACTATTTTCAGTCTTATTTTCAATAGTTTAAAGTAGATTTTTCGCTGCAAGAGTTTTTAATAATTTGGGGGTGATATGTAATAGCAGGGAGGCCGCAACAAGTCTTAAGTCACCCTTGTCTGAGGCACAGTGTTCATAAAAAAGCTATATCATATTCTATTTTGGTTAAAGTTATTAAGAGACCATCTAATCTTAATCGCGTTTTCTAACACGCTTACAGCTGAGTAAAAATAATCATAAAAGTTAAAAGAAACTTAATTCTTACGTGGTTTAATTAGAAAGTAACTGTTGTGTCGTAGAAAATTCATGTAAATAAAAACAAAACAATTCAGTATTTTAAGTAGCCGAGATCAGTGCCTTGATCACGAATAAATGTGACAATCGTAAACGTATCGTAACGCTAGCGTATCCAAGATACACTGCGCGGTGACGCTACAAAGTTCGATAAGTCGAGCTGGCGTTGACGCGCAATATGACTCAAATACGTCAGGTTTACGTAACGCGGCAACTGTCAGATTTGTTTGTGATTACCCCTCTGGTGCACTAAGAGAATCTAAATTTGTCTATTCCCACTAGTTACATTAATAGTTCTATTGATGGAACTAATGGGAATTTGTCCCAGTTGCTACATTGACCAGTTCATCCGATTGCCAAATGTTTGAAACTTATTTTCGTAGAGTGCACCAGCTGTTTGTAGACAACTTTGAGGTAGGGTCGGTGTTTGTGTGAGGTTTGTCTCAAAGCCGGAGTATTTGCTAAAAGTATTAACATGTCGTGCCATTGTGTGAGCCAGCTGAAATGCTGAATGTCACCATTGTTTTCAAGGCTTTTTGGCTTGAAAAGAACCTCTTATGTATCATGTACTCTACAATACTCAACATACCATAGATACTATCCTATACGGAAAAATATTTCATAGACTTTATTGATTTTTCCTAACCTTTGTCTTTTTAAATGCCTTTGCTGTGTTTAATAAATTGACTCCTTATAGTGCAATAATGACGTTGTTTTCGTTTGCTCGGTTTTTCGGAGTCATGTGTTTTTTTTTAACCGTACCTACTTAATGTTTACGTTTTTCTATGGCGTAAAGCTCCCATAAAAATCTCACAAGCGCTGAAAACGCATGGCCAAAAGGTGGGTTAGACTACCTCTAGTCCATCAGTGTTCTTCGCAACAACACACTGGCGTGATAACAATAAAGATATTTATTTCATTGTTTTTCTTTTTTTTTCTTTTATGTGCAAAACAGAAGCTTCCAAAAGTATTATATCCTAAAAATTGGGACAAGTATTGTTTCAACTTTCTTTTACATTATAAGACAAAGCAGGAGTTTCTTTGATTTTTTTCTCATTGTATTTTGTTAATGAGGAAAACTTTACCATACTTTTATTTATGAATTTTTTGTTTATTGAAATATAATCAATCATTTCTTTGAAGTAAGTTACGACTTTTTTTACGACTAATATTTAAGATATTTTTAATATTAACAAAATACACATGAAACAGTTGAGCTATCTACAAACCGTTGCAAAAGATTTATAGATAGTTCAACTGATCCAAATCAGTTCAGTTGTTTCTGTACAAATCTTTAAAGTTCAGTAAATTGTTCTATTATCTAGCAAAGACAGAATGTCATATAAAAAAAATGCCTAGTGATTTTAAAGAGACATTCTAACTCAATAAGCGTAGGTTCAAGTCTCGCTGCGGGCGACCACTTGACTATTGACTAGTATAAGCCGCTTTCGTGCAAAGTTTACCTTATTAGAAATCTTAGTGCTAAGATTATTGAATCAGGGTTTTTTATATTAACTAAGACAGAACCAGTGACCCACACAAATTGAAATAGCGCAGTTTGTGTAGTCGCACAGCACGTTGGCAGCGACTCACTGGCAGATTTAATGTTCGACGCACACTGATTTATTGGTCTGCTACATCCTCTATCCTTTAGCGTTGAGCTTAAGGGTTGTATCACACTGCAGTGCAGTGTTTCACATTTGCTTGTAGTGAACTCAGGAAAAAACCAAAATAAAAATTTGCCTACAAACTCCTTTCCACAATTACATCTAGCGTATCCGCAGAGCTTTATAGTTAGCACGCTATACGCACCTTGTTTCGTGTTTTTCATTGACAAGCAGATTAAATATCAACAGCACTTGTTTAATTTAAATAAAACCGAGACATGATATTGTGTTCCACGGCTGCGTGTGCACAAGCCCCTGGTTTTTGGCAGGCGCGCAGCCATCAGTGTAAATACTATTGTTTTCTTCGTGCTGGCTCGCTAAGTGCCGTGCATCGTGCATGCAGTTCGCTCTCACTCAGCGGTGGAAATGGATATTTAATTCCGGCCGTAAAATGTCAAGCATGAGCAACTTTGTTGTGCACAGTACAGCGAATAATTTTCAGACTAGAAACTTCAATAATAGGTTTATAGTTCCACTGTAACTGTACCTATAGTTTATTATCTGTGACTGTACCTAATAGAAATCATAAAATGTTGGTTTAGTCCTTTGACGTTTTCTGCTCCATTGTATAGTAATCACAACAGATCTTTGTCCCTCTGAAGTATATGCGCAGAACGCATTTTAGGGTAATTGGAGATACTTAAGTAGGCGAGTTTCTCCGTACAACAGTACATGTGCAAATCGTTGCACCTTATTTCATAAGGATAAAAATTCATTGTGCGTATTATGATACAAAATAAAGGACAATGGAATGAAACGTATTGAACTTGGTACCACCTAATGTTGATAGCACTTTTTGAATTCAAGATATTTTTAAAGTATAGTTTAAAAATAGACACAATATTGTTATATGAATGTCTACTTCCATAAGTTTTGATTCCATAAGTTCCAGGAGTTTTGCTTCAGTGAACAGTTTTAGTTTCTCTTCATCTTCACAAGTAAAAGTCATTTAGCTAACTTTTCCGATTCGTCTACTATTCGATCAATAGTGAACGATGAGAGAAAGTTCTGCAAGGTGCGACGAAGATTTTCTTTGCCATTGAAGAGGAAAATTATCTTGATCGGATAACAGCCCTTCAGTTAATTACATTTCAACTTCCAGAAAGCGTGAATTGAAAGACTCTGTCGACATCTAATCTGTTGACTGACTTTGGATCATAATTAGGTGCTGGTACGAACTATGTACATCTATTAACTAGTGATACTCGTGTACAAGTGGGTTCAAGACAGCAGTATCATCTAGGTTTTAATGTTACGAATCGGACTCGAACCCACGAACACAGCCTTTAAATTAACCTCCCCTAAAAGCTGTTTTGTGTTATTATTGAATAGCAAAGTTTAATTATACAAAATAACTTTGTTTTTAACATTTTCCTAAAAAGATTTAACTCGACCTACAAAAAGCAAACAAAAAAACTTCTAAATCTTATCGCTACTTTTATATTTTCCAAGCATAGCTGTTTTGGGTTTTGGAGCATAAATGTTTGTCCACAGGTATGCAACTGCGTCCCCAAGACATTCCGGAGGGCTGAAAGCGGCAAACATCATCAAAGGGCTAGGACAATTTGTCGTCCCTTGATTGGGCACGTCCCCGGAACACACCTGCGTCTCCCGGCTAAGTGCCAACCCCAAACAAAGGGATGCAGTGGTCCATGTCACAAAATAATGCTCCTTTTACGTGCTAGTACCATAATAACTGTGTTCCTCAGAACAATTTGTTCCGAGCTGTGGTGCTCTTCTTCTTCTTTTAATTCTGGCTGTTCGGTGGCTAGGGCTGCCACGAATTTGCCATTGTCAGTGTTTATTAGCGTTTACTAGTTTACTAATCTTTTAACAAAAGGCGGAGATCTGAGTAAGTGAGTTATGAAAAATGACCGGTGAAGAAGGGAGTCTCTAAAAAGTTGATTTGTCAAAATAGATAATACGGCGTATAGATAATGGTCTACGGTTTATGGTTTTGCGACTTGTTGTCACAATTCTGGCAGATTCTGTTTATTCTAGTGTCATAAACGAAATGAAAGGAAGGAAACACACACACATACACACACACACACCCATGCCCCCACAGAACGGAATATTGCATTACTAATGATTGCTTTAGTTTTAAGTAGGTTCTTAGTTTAATATGTTACAAAATTTTATTAAAAAATCTATAATTTTATTGTAAAAGCAAGCAACGTGCACTTTCTCCTCTTGTTCTCTTGTCAGGAACTTCACACTTGGTACTTGTACTCTAGAAGTCCAAAATACAAGCTCAACGCTTAGTTTGGCCTTCGCCGGTAAACCTAAGTAAGATTTATTTGTACCTACCTTTGTTGCTACCTATGTTTTATTTCTAACTAGTGTTTTGGTAAATAAACTATTATTATTATTATTATTAAAATCAAGAATACCTAATGGCCAATAACTAAAACGCTTCATCCGATGACATGGATCAGTCATGGCGACAGGTGCGCTCGATTGTCAGCACCACTTGAATGCTTGATGCAAGAATTCAGTTTGAGCTTTTACTGACAAGCGTCTCGCTACTCAAAACTCGCACCATCTGTAATCGGAGACATTTATCCCCGTGACACGCTTCCTTACTGCGCTACAGTGCTACAGGAAAATTTCCTTTCCCTTGACACTACCGATAGTATCACGGGTAAATAAGTTTCGCCCGTGACGTATTTGGTCAAGCCTCATCACAAGTACCATCAGCAAAAGTTCTGCCTTACCACCTTAAGGGTGCATTTTCTGTGAACTGACTAGCCGTTAATTTTTAAATACCAACAGAAGCAAAATATTTCAGGTGTAAAAGTTATGAAAACAATGGGCCGTCATAAAAATAAATAGATGTTTTGATCTCTGGTTGGTCAAAATAAGAAGACAAATGAAAAAGGCGGGGCCAGGTAGCTAACTGCTTGCAAGCGAAACAGTTTCAAAAGTGGTAAGGCAGAAATTTTGCCGATAGTACGTGTAGAGTATAGGTAAGCGTTGAGCGCGCACTCTAATCAAAACTCTTTCATTTATTCACATCGGTACTAGAGAAAGCTCGTCGGCAGTAAACCGTTTAGTTTATCGACCATTCCTGTTGCGGGTAAGAGTATGGAGTCCACACCGCAAAACGGTAGTGACATTTTGGATTACACTGCGCGACATGTGCGGGAACGATACATCGACTGTTGAGAAACTGCTGGATTATGGACAGTGTAACTACTATATTCTTTGTAAAGTCACAAGGATCATTTAGAATCGTGTTATATAACTAGGTGATTCTAGGTGCCAGTTCCACGCAACCAGAGCCTACAAGAACGGGCAAGAAACTACAGCCTGGTTGCTAGCATTTTTATGTATGATCCTTTTTACAAAGAAATATACTTAAATGCTGAAGTTCCTGTATGGTGGATATTTGTGTTGTGTTATTTATAAGTCCGTGAATGATTTTACAGACCTATTAATGCTGCTCATTGATTTTACTGACTTTTCCGAGTTATTAAGATAAAACGACCAAATAATTTTTTTTTGCTGATAAAAAGTTGTGAAGAAAACTTGAAGCTTGCAATCTAGCGCAGTAAATCCTTGCATTCACTGTGGAGACTGCTCCTCGCGTCCCATTTAACACGAGGGTCCTTGCGGCGACGTCTCCGAGTCTAGGAATCCCACCGCGTAAGAATATGTACGTACTCACTGGCTTAATTACACGGGCAATTTAGTTGCACATTACCTTGCTCGACACTTCAAAATTAGGAACGTTATTTGGACACAAAAAAGTTTTTATTTTTCAACGCTATTTTTTATAAGTATACCTATTTATATCTTTATTTTTTCAAAAACGTACCTTTTTTAACTTTTTCATGTAAATATGACTTGACATAAGCTATAGACAATTTACATCATAAAGTTGCCTAATATTGCTCAATAAAGTCTCCCGTATGAGCATCTCGACTAGGACATAGAACAAGTGCGCCTCAGAACGTGGTGTAAAGAGCTGTGGTCATTAAAACGGCCACTTACACAGAGACAGTACTTATACACAGGGATAGTACTTACACAGCGACAGTACTTACACTTGTCTGCAGTCTTGCACGCGTGATTTATGTACGTTTTGTAGATATTTCTTTGTACACAACATAGGAAAAAAATAAGAGACTGAAAAATGTGTCTTGAAAATAGCTATATCATTTTAGAACCCTGACTTTATTATATTTTTACTCACCAATACTCGCAATAAATATAATTATGATTTATTTTATGAAAAAAATATAGTAGGTCAACGCAAAAGGTGCAAAACGTATTAAATTTCATTTACGTTATATGTAACGTAATTACGTTTGCATTATCCAGCAATATATCTTAGCATATACACTAGAAATCAAGATAGCTGGCATAGCCCGCCTACCTTGCCGTATGCGTCGATACCTGGTACATGACATAGGCGGGCCGGCTCCACGCTCTTGGAATATATTGACACTAAATCTACTCCACAATGCAAATTGAATACTATATTAGACTTGATTGTATAGACTAGAGTTGGCGCAATATTGCTTGGTGGTATGTAATTACGTAATTATTCTTTAATAGGGCAATTTAGAGACACGTTTAAGTAATTATATCGATTTTATGAGTGGTTTACTTAGAAACTAATAGGAGAGAGTTAAAAGCTTTCAATGCTTTATAATGTACATATTTCTACATATCTATAACTCGCTTTTCTGAATTACCTCTGAAACCTGAACTGATTTTGTCAAGGAATAAATACTCCACTAGTATCCCGTTACTAAATGACAGATTTAAACGTCTTTCACAATATAATGAATGAACTTGTGGTTTCTGAATCAAGGCTATTATTTTTCAGTGTGAAAAAGATGAACAAAAAATATGCTTCTGTCAGACAGTTTGCTTGCAAACTTGTGCAAAATCATCCAAATACTCTAAGCTTTCGAATTTATATAGCACCCTGAATTGACGCAAGACATTTACACCATTTTCATGAGTTACAACCTTTGCACCCTAGAAACTTGTCTGCAAACATTCCACTGCACAAAAGTATGACAGAATGACAAAGAGCCTCCCTCCGTTAGCACAAACATCGGAGGGCATCGGAAGGAAATATCAATCGCTCCAAATTGTGCCCTCCTGAGGGAGGACCTTGAATGCCAAACTCACAACTTACCTAATGATGCATCACTTTGAATCACTGCTTCCCTCTTGATACTAATCACTGTAACTTCCACCGTATTCTAACTGTGTTAGGATTGGATATGGAATGTGGATGTTGCAATGTCGTAAACAGGTTATCTCCACAACTATTGAATGTTATCGAAATGCCAAAACCAGACGGCGGCGACGGCGGTGCGTCTCCGTGCAAATACCACAACGCAGTGTAATACTTGTGTGTTCGGTGTACCTCGAGATGAGACATGCTTGAATGCTGTAATACACCTTGGTATTCTATTGATTCTATTAATGATATGAACGAAACAAATTATTGATCTCTTGTGTCTTAGCGGAAAAGTCTACACAAGTCTAATTTTATTAACTCTTTTCAGCCTCCGTATTCCAATCTTTCGCTGTCAAGTTATATTTCACTGCCCAGTGTAATTTCTTCAGGTCACTTCAGGTCATTCTTTTTAGACACGTGACAGCAAAATATGCGCGAAAACAAATGAAATGACATCATAATGTCACTATTTAGTCACAGAATAACCATGAGTTAGTATGAACTGACCATGATTTAAAACTTTGCAGTTCAACTGAGATTGGAATACCCCTGCAGGACTTCTATAACAATAATTATGAATCCCTCTCTCCAATCCTCTATGGACAAATGACATTCTACAATGGCTAATAGTAATTGTAAAGATGTATTTTCATGCTTTTTAATTAGATTTCTAGCCTGTGACTTAGTAGACACTGGTTTTAGGCATTTTGAATACCACTTTTTCCTTTAGGGAGAGTCTTTTAGTTCAAACGTTTCCACTTACTCATAAACTATTGTAATGAAACAAACCATTTCTCTCAAGGCCCCATAAAACCAGTTTGACTGTTACAGAAGCCCCATAGACGTCATTACCAAAGTACTTGGAATGACACATAGCCATCAAAACATAGTTATTGTGCCGCTGCCGCCATGTAAGCGGCTTATAGAAAAATCAATTCGGTTTGTCGTGGCTAGTGGAGTGACCATGATTTGAGCAATGAGACTAACATAGTCATATTTCATTTATTCAATACAATCACAAGGATCATTTAGAATCGTCTTATATAAGTGATTCTAGGTGCCAGTTCCACGCGACCAGAGCCTGGAAGAACGGGCAAGAAACTACGGCCTGCTTGCTAGTGTTTTTTACATATTTAAATGCTGAATTTCAACTCTTCTCTCATCTTTAGCATCTTTACTCAACTCAACATCTTGGTTTATGACTTTTGCATATTTACTCTAGATTCTACTCTACCTGTCCAAAAATGCGTCCATTATTGAAAGAGACATGAGACATAAGATTTTTGGACACAGCAATGCGAGCACCACTTGGTGGCAAAAACACCAAAGTACGGTGATGGGACTTCCCCCGATAAATACAGTATATCTTTTACTGTTTCTTCTGTATAAAGGCAAACGCGTAGCACTACTTCTACGGCATCTCGTAGCGGTGGTGCTACGAAACCTCTACGATCATTTTGCAGGGCATCCAAAAACCAAAAAACTTTGTGTTATTTTGATAACATTGCAAGATCTCAGTACAAGTAAATACATTTCAATCATGTAATGTGGCTAAATACGTGTTGAAAAGTTGCAGTAGGATGTGCACCCTATTCGCGTAACCCTACTTGTGTCGACAGAATTAATTTCCTGGACTATAACTCTCCTATATTGGATGTTCGACGACAGTAGCGAGTGGTCCAGATTTATGGGCAGTGTCGCGCCCAGGTGGGCCACAGTGGGACTTAGTACGACAACTGATAGTGGATCCGACTATTCATTTCTAATACTTATGGTAGTCACAACGCATCTTGGTCCTTCTGAAGTATCTGCGCAGAACTCATTTTTGGTTAATCGGAGGTAAGAGAGTTTTTCCGCACAAGAGTACACGCGCAATCGCTTGCTGCACCTAACTTCAGAGGAATAAAGATCCGTTGTGCGTACTGTACTTACCTACTTTATTTGCACGTGAGTTGAAAAATATTGTGAGGAAACCAGCGGCTTAAGTCTGAGAGGAGAGTATAAGTGCGAGCCTGCCTCATTTAAAAACTATTCCAGATTTTCGCCTTCTCGAATCGACACAAAAACAACTTTTTTTTATCAACTTTGTGTTTAAGATCTGATGGTCTACTCTTCAAGTTACACTGTGTCAGGGTCCCATCGTGCCCCATACATATGGGTTATTGCGTACGTACCTCTGCAACCGACGTTATACCTCGGCATTCTTGACTCGACCCTTGAGGAAATAAAACCTTTTATTTCGCTTCGGCTATTGAACCTGATATTAATGAGTTCCTAATAAAAGTCAATTCCTACGTAAAACATTTTCAATGGAAATTATGTTCACACGAAAACATTCTGTGATTGTATTTATTTTCTCAGCGAACGTTATTTTTATGAAATGTAGTTAAAAACCTATTTTCAACACACACAGTGCTAAATTTAATACAATAATGTCTGATGATGAGACAGTAAAAGGTCACTAAACATAAACGTGTATTATAAGTAGGTACATATTTACAAAAAAAAAGTAGGTACCTATATAAGGCCTGAGGCTAGTTTTATCTACGTTACCTACTAGCTTTAAGCTTCGTTTTCTTCTTCTTGTTCTTCTTCTTCTTGTTGTTCTTCGTTTTAGCGTCTAGCTTTAAGAGGGCTATCACAGTTTGGCCGCGATTCAAGGGCTGGCGCGCGTCTGAGTTCGTCTGAGAGTCTGAGATCGCATTTCATGCAGTTTTAAATTACGTTTATTCAATATAATAAAATGAATTATTTAAATAAAAAGTATACAATTTTATTGATTATGAACTTACGTTTATTTTGGTATAATTTTTACTTAATAATATTAATGTAGTATGGAGAAATTAACGGCTAATTCTGAACGTTTTTAGCAATTTTATGGTTTTGAATTGATTTTTTTTTGTAGATATCCCATACTTATTTCTAAATTCCGGGGCCGCTACGGTCAATGGCAGTATATAAGAGATATTTGTAGGTATTTTTCATTTCGTTTGCTTTGCACAGTAGTTCAATCCAGGAGCTTGAAAAAGTGTCTGCGCGAGTTTTATTAAAAACGTGTTTCGGAATTTTGGCTTTATTTAAATATATAAGGAAAAATTGCAAAAAGCGAGGCCGCTACGGTCAATGCGAATAACTATTCTACATCATACAATAAATCGAAATTATCTAAGAGTTTCAGTTTCAGAGATCCAGAACGTCAAAAATGGGCATTTTCACGGTTTGACCGTGATATCCGCCTTAAGAAGGAAGAAAGATTGGTTTAGGTATGTTTATGCTCGCTAAGTTGCGAGGTACGGAACCTGGAGGCTGGTGGTGAGGCCTTCCATTGTACTACGGTCAAAACGATTATAGAATATTCCAGGCAATAGAATTTTAATTGTTCAACTCCACATGGTTCCTACAGGTTAAGTACGGGTATGTAATGTACCAAGAACAGTGGAGGTAAAGTGATATGACACGCGTGTGAGCACCTACACGCCTCGAAGGTTCCCAGTAACTCGTTAGCTGAGGGTTGCCTTGAGATAGACCTACGCCGTTTTAGACATGCCAAGCTGTGGGTCTTTAAGAGGGCTATCGCAGTTTGGCCGCGCTACGAGCGCTGGCGCGCGTCTGAGTTCGTCTGAGAGTCTGAGATCGCATTTTATGCAGTTGTAAATTACGTTTATTCAATATAATAAAATAAATCATTTAAATAAAAAGTATACAATTTTATTAATTATGAACTAACGTTTATTTTGGTATAATTTTTACCTAATAATATTAATGTAGTATAGAGAAATTAACGGCTAATTCTGAACGTTTTTAGCAATTTTATGGTTTTAAATTGATTTTTTTTTGTAGATATCCCATACTTATTTCTGAATTCCAGGGCCGCTACGGTCAATGGCAGTATATAAGAAATATTTGTAGATATTTTTCATTTCGTTTTCTTTGCACAGTAGTTCAATCCAGGAGCTTGAAAAAGTGTCTGCGCGAGTTTTATTAAAAACTTGTTTCGGAATTTTGGCTTCATTTAAATATATAAGATAAGCGATAAGGCCGCCCATTGTACTTCGCTTTAATATAGAACTATGTCTAATATCTAATTTCCGGTGCAGTACAATAAAGAGTTTTCTATCTATCTATCTATCTATCTATCTATCTATCTATAAGGAAAAATTGCAAAAAGCGAGGCTGCTTCGGTCAATGCGAATAACTATTCTACACCAAACAATAAATCGAAATTATCTAAGATTTTCAGTTTCAGAGATCTAGAACGTCAAAAATGGGCATTTTCAAGGTTTGACCGTGATATGAGCCTTAAACAAAGCGGAATGTTGCCAACTCTACTCGCCTACATCACTACAGTTGCAAACCTATTTCATTTATTTATTAAGATTTTTAAAGGAAACACATAACTTAGAACTAGGCTCAAATAAAACAAGATCATGCCCTGTGCCGCACAGGTAGATACGCACAGGTTGTGCGTATCTACTAAAGGTAACCACAGCTAACTTTATGTTACCAATAGTTGATCTGGACTTTGAGTAGAGATTGGCCAAGAACCCAGATACTTTAAAAATTGATTTAAGAATATTTCTAGAGAGAAGAGTGATGAAAAGTGTACGTTAATTTGATTTGAGTCTAAGCTAGAAAATGAATGTAGGAAAGCTTTTTATCCAACAGTTTGAAAATATGTACCTTACAGGCAACGGGAACTTGGTAAATAAAGCAGATTTTTTAAGTATTTTTCCAACTAGTGATGAGAAAAATAATATACCAGACATTTCTATACAGTTTGTTAGTCTACCCTCATGCTGTTTGTCTTTAAATAGATTAGAACAAGCGCCCAATGTGTGCCACACCTGTGCCTCGCCAAACAGACCCGCCACTTCAAATACTAACTGCTTTAGAATCTGTGACATCACGTACTAACTGATAGCTTAGCTGTGGCTTAACTGCTACAGTTCCGCCATAGAATATAACATAGTAAGATATGGTACAGAGTCGAGCTAAAGTATTGGCAGGTCAGGTGTGGGAAACATTTTGCTTTTTTATAAGTTGCTATTGTCGTTGGGGTTATTGAGGTCTGCGCTTACAAAAATCCAGTGACAGGATCTTCAGAAAGATTTCGCCATCCTTCCTTACATTTTTAATGCTACTTAACCCTTAGTATACTTTGATGATTTCTAAGTCAAAGTCAAAGTCAAAATTTCTTTATTCAATAAAATCACAAAGATCATTCTCAAGTAAGCATCTGTTACGTTGAAAATATCATTCTTTGAATAAAATGCTTTGATTTTTTTCATGTTTTATTCTTTATATGTTTTAAAAATTCTTCAGGTAGAAAGCTTTTAGAATTTAAAAGCTTTCTACCTGAAGAATCTTTCAATTCATAATTGTTAAAACTCCAATTCCAATATAGGAGAATAATGAGCGCCGTTCTTATAAAATTGTAACTTTACAAAGCGACACGTTCTCACTCAAGGAGAAAACATAGTAGATTGGAATACAGTACCATACCTCTCAAGTAATACAACTCTGTGACTTGCTCATCTTAATTATTCAGTATATTTTAGTGTCATCATTGTGTAAGTACCTATGTTTAACATTGTCAGATATTAGATATCTTATTTATATCTTAGATATTTGCTGATACTGGTGGTCGCTAACAGAGGTTGCCGTTCGGCTGTTAGGAAGTGAAAAAAAAACATGCGTAAGATTTATTTGCCCTACTGACTTTCATATTACAATGGTGATAGATACATAAATCAATGGGCATATATCATCCAACCAACAGACGTCTCGGCGAGTGACGCGGAACTCGGAACTCGGCTAATGGCGCGACTTCACTCGCTCAATGGAAACTTTGTGCGGATTTATTGCGCAAAGTTGCGATCGTGAGGCTGTTGGCTATGATGTGAGAAAGTAGGTCGTTTCGTGCTTTCTTGGTGAGCTGATAAACATGACCCGTATCATTGATGCTTGAAGAAAATTATCTGTCGAAATGACAGAGGCTTTTAATAAGAAGAAAAGCTGCTAAAGTTTTCGTAGACGTGGTTACGTCCATAGATAAGCAAGCCACACTTAATAACATGGATCATCATTTTAGCTGTAGGACGTCTACTGCTGAACATCGATTCTCCAAGAACAACCTGCAAAACTGTTTCCAGCCCCTTTACAGCCTCTTTTAATTGAAATAATAAAGAATATAAATTCAAGGTACGTATTACAATAGTTTGATTATGACCGGAGGGACGGGATACCACTACACCATCAATGTCTGTGGTAGTTACCTCATCCTTTCATTCGCACATCCCTGCGAACAAGCGCAAGGCGACGTTTATGTAAGTTGCTAATTACTTGATCAACATTCCTCTCAAAGGCATGCCGCCCTTTGTGGCGCTTTGCTTTACCGCTAACCGTCACGTAATTACTTGTAATGTGAGCGGTACATTGTGGTAGTAAATTTTGAGATTTGTAAATAATGGTAGAGTTTTCAAACGTGTCTTTGGCCCTTAATTGGGTAAAAGAGTTTATTAAACATACAAAGTGGGGGACCTTTTCTCGCTGTTTCATAAAAAATGCGGGTATTCTCTGCAGGTAAAATGAATACCATAAATATTTTAACTGCCTTAAATTTTTAGACGTAGTTTTATTAAGACTATAATGATGTACTAATGGTTGTTGTCCCTACTGAATTCTTTAAAAAACCCCGTTTTTTTTATGACTTTTTCAGCGATTGTAGATAACGTTTTTGTAATTTTCACTGTAATTTGTCAGTATTAGAAAATTCAAATAGTCCTGAAAACACGCTTAAAAAGGCCAAACAGCATAATCAGAGGTCGTTTGTCTCAGAGAACCAATAACGAGTGAATAATTAAAACTAATCGTTAGATCGACGTCGGAGACAAAACAACAAGTCACTGAAAACCCTTATAGAGCTCGCTATCAGCTATCTCACTTTATGCCATTATCTTTTTAAACTTCTGAAAACGCATGCTTTAGTCTCGTTTCAGTTTGAAGCATACATTTTGCTTGAAGCATTGCTTTGGTCTTATTTTGTTGATAATATGCAATGTGTTGAGAAATAGGGTGAAGCCCCAAAAATGTATATTCTTTAACTCATCTGTTTACGCATTATATTATTATGCAAATAATGGCTAGGCTTACTTTTTATTTTAGTATGTAAGCACCTAAGAGGTTAAAGTACCCTTCAATATGAACAACTTTCCTAAAAAAAACCAGCTGATCCATACAAAATGCATTAACCACTTAGTAAAATAATAGAACAGCTGTTTTTTTTTGGCGCTTTATTTTAGGCTGCAAACGAACATAGGTTAAGAATTTAAAGGTTTGGACACGCAAAAGAACTTCATGTATAAATAACTTTCTGTTCAAAAATCAAAATCATTGCGATTTGCCGCGTCTGTGTTCTGACATGATCCCATATTATTTTATTTTATCCCATGAATATTTATTTTTATTTTATTTATGTTATCAAAGCCTTTGTCATCTGTGATCTAGCTGTACCTTATAAACAAACTTTCTACTTCCAACAAAATCCTGTTTTGCTACAATTGCGATACGATCAGTTTAATTAAATTTCTTTCTCGTCAACATTGTCGGTGATTGTAAATACCGTAGACCGTATTGGATTTAAAGTTTCAAAGTGATTTTATTTCTTTAAATTAAATATTTTCTAACTACTTCTAAAGGTACTGCTGTTGCTTGTTTATGTAAATATGTAACATTTCCTACGAATAAATTCTTTTGTCGCAACTGGTTGTGAAACGTAGAAACGTTACCATCTAGTTGTGAAAGAAGAAGTAAAACTCTTCTACCGCAACTAGTTGCGGGTAAAAAATTATATATCCGTTTTCGCAACTGGTTACGAAAGTTAGTTGCGGAAACGGCCGAAAGGGACTAAAGACAATGTCTGCATGATGAAGATAGCTAACACTTTTACAGTATTTTCCTAAAACATGGATCAGTCCAAAATGTTATAGGTAACTATAGCAAACAATGACATTCCTCTTTTTAAAATAAAATAAATTTCCCGACAAATTCCCAACAAATCCACAATTTTCCCAGCAATTATTTATCAAAGGTTCAAAGCCATAATCACCGCGAGGTCGCCACAAAAATGTTAACGTTGGTATTAAGGGCCCCAACAAACGGACTACTTGAAACAATCGCGACCGCTGAGCTGCAGTACATAGATGACTCTCCGGTTTATAAGCAAAAGGTGGTTCAATCCTCGAAAATGAACAGAATGTTTCCACCCTAAGATAAACTATGCCGTGACTTGGGTATTTATTTTTGGGTATTTACAACGTCATAAAAACCGAAATGATGATATTCAGGTCAGGACGTGGTCCGGAGAAAGTGCCAGAGGTGCGGTTGGGAGGCACGATCATTAAAATGGTCAAGCAATTCAAGTACTTAGGACACTTGCTGACGGAATCATTAAAAGATGATGATGACATAGAGAGAGAGAGGAGAGCTCTCGCGGTCAGGGCTAACATGCTTGCTCGCCGCTTCGCTAACTGCAGTGCGGAAGTAAAGAATACTTTGTTTAAGGCTTACTGTATGGGTATGTACACCTGTCAACTATGGTCTAAGTACACGCGAAAATCCTTCAGTACCATAAGGGTCCAGTACAATAATGCCTACCGGGCTCTTATGAGATTGCCAAGATACTGCAGCGCGTCAAGCATGTTCTCTGAGGCGGGAGTACCTGATTTCTTTGCTATAATAAGAACTCGTATAGCGGCATTCTGGAATCGGTTGAGTCGCTCCAACAACACTATCCTGGGGGCTGTGTCTGACTATCTGGCCAATCCCATATTCAGGCACTGGATTTCTGTCCACATGGACCAGAATAAAAAATGACTTGGGTATATAGATTTCTACCTCTAATTCTATTCTATTGTTTATTTTATTTTTATTCTATTTTAGTTAATGTTAATGTTTTGTGATATGGGTCTGCATTGCATTGTTTTGTAACCGTGCCTGAAATAAACGAATTTTATTTATTTTATTTATTTTATTATTTATTTATTTATATCACAGACTTAGGTATGTATTTAGTAAAGTTATTAGTATTACAGAATAAAATGTGAACGTTTCGCGTTGCTAATATGTACGTTCATGTTGATGCTGCAATATTTACAAAGCCAAATACAATGGGATTTTGTAACAATCTATGCGTACCGAATTGTTTATTTTTATTATGCGCAAGTGTCAATTTGCTTTATTTTGTATTGTAACGATGAAAGGTTAGCTATAAAACAGCCCGTCTACATCCAGCCTTATTTGAAAAATTCCCGCGCAGAAAAGGCGGAATCTAAATAATAAATTGTCCATTGTTAGGTCGGGGTTATCCAAAATATTTATTTATGCATACAACATAATGAATTCTCGTGGGATCTGCGATTATGCAGATTTTTTTGCGTTTTTGCCGCTGGTTGAGTTATGTCCCGTCCCTATTACGGGGATTTCAACGCGGGAGCTCTAATTAAAAATGAATACTTTTTGTATGTATCTTGAATTATACTTGTACAAAATCCTACAAAATGGCCGTTTAAGTTTAACAGCTCGGTAGGTAAACATTTTGGAGATTTATGCGGCATGAAATATTGTTTAATTACTATTAGGGATTCATGGTATTTTTTCCATTTAGAGTTTTACAATACTTTTTAAACGTATTAAATAAAAAAATTACAAATTAATTTAATAAAAATTTAATTTATTTATTAATTTTTATTACAAATTACTAAACAACTAGGTACCTACTTAGTTAAGTAATTACTAACCTGCATTAAAATCAACAATATGTCAATAAATAATATAAACTCTAACGTAAATAAAATACAGTAGATAATTCACTACTAAAACTAGGAGGAAACGCTAAATGAGAGATAAAAAGGGATTTTATGCAAAATTCGCAGTCCAAGTCATCAGTGAGTTCACCTCGTTACAAAGTTAAATTTAAACTCAGCATAATTTGTTTTTAATTGTTAAAACGGGACTGGAGGGAAATAAAACAAAAAACGAAAGCACTTGACGAGAAGACAATTCTTCTGAATGATAGGTACGTAGATAGATACGTAGCTGGGGTCCACAAGTACATGTACACAGATAATAAATGTACTGATAATCAAATAAATGTGAACTGAAATATTTTTTCCTAATTTGTCCCCATACCCAAGCGGGCTGCATTGGAAAGATTTGTTTTTAGACAGCTACCGCCATCTATGTAAAAAGCGAGAGAACTATGATAAGCTTTTTCTTCAAAAGCTTTTCATGCAACCCATCCCAACGTAACTAGTTAGGGCGCGTTCTTTCAACCATCATATAGATGGCGCTCTTACTATTTGTTCTGATGTTTACAGTTGAGTGACTAAACATATAAAAATGCAAAAGCTTACCCCTTTAATTCATAACCTGTCATTTTACGCAGCTTTAAAAAAATGTTCTGTCATTGTCACTTGCATGAGAATGAAAGGAGATGACAACTGATTTAGCCACAGAACAAAGGAAGTAAATAGAAAGAGCATGATGACTTTTTAGTATGAGAACCAGTGTAGCTAAACTCACACCATGTCAAAACTAACACACTTAGAAATAAAGATTATAATTGGTTGAAAGAGAACGTAAAACGGACCTAAATCCATTAAAATAATTTTATTGATATAAAACCTTAGGTCCATCGGAACATGGTTCAAAACTCAATAAAATAAACAAGTGATAAAAATTAAAGTTTACTTCGTCTACTCAGCAAAAGGTGGCGCTTTTGCGAAGCATTTTTGTTATAGTCTTTATTAACAAACCTTAAGATTGATAATGCAATGGCTGTTATGACAAACATAGCTACTCACTTAGTGATGTGACCAATGAGGATACATGACGAATTTGTCGATATCGATTATTACCTACCCACTGATTGATAACGAAATAGCTACGTTTAGCCGCAATTACATTTGTCTGATACGTTGTGTCCAAGGGCTCTGCCGTTTGTGGTGGTCGAAATAAAAATATTTTCTTTCTTTGTTTAATTATAATCAATCACAAAGGTTAGTATCAGACTGACACTATTGTCAGTCTGATACTTGGGTAAGGACCAAGAATGAAGGTACCTACCTAATTAATTAAAACTTCATGAATATAAATAATAACACTATAATTACCTGAAAACACAAAATTATTAGAGTCGGTATAGCTGTGCCAACAATGTATTTGTTTCCACTTTTTTTAATTACAAAATCTTGGTCCTTAAAGTGCAGCAAATTGTACCTACTGTATTTTGTAGGAAACCAATTTTGTTTCCCAGTTGCATCAATCAATTTTTTTTTATGTCTGGCACCAGAAGATATACCTTTTTTTTTCAAAATATTTCTGTAATTTTCATCTGACCCAGCCATTAAAGTTATCGACAACGCATTCATCAGTTTATTGGGGCCACATCCCTAACTGAGTAGCGAAAGTTGAGGTTTAAAAGAAACGCGACTTTAACGTGTATGATTTACAGTCTTTTTTTCTTTGACGGTTTTGCATTTTAACAAAACTAACAATTAACAATAAAATATTACTTATCGGTGATATGATATGCCCCCATTTGTTAAATTTTTGATTCCGCTATCGTTTTTGCACTCTAAAACAGCACAATATGGCATGTTTATATTTTTTAATGATTTTTTTCAAGTACGGTTACCATGACAAAATTCAAACACGACTGAAGTGAGCGGAGCTAGGCGGAGCTTGAAGTGCGTAATGCGATGCAGACTTGATATTAAGCGGATCCACCTACTTACTAATTCTACTTATTTTCTTTTTTCTGTGGATTTAGCCATTTTAGCTAGCGTAGCTTTAGAATACGAATATGAATAATGGCCATTATTGTATAACTCATAATTATTAATGACTCAACAATAGGATGGTATTTTGTGTGAATTTTCATCTAATTATTATTTATTAGTTTTGCAGGGCGTCTAGTCGCAGCGACGCGTGACCCGAGGGCTGGTGATTATCTGGGCCAGCGAACCAGCATTGCTATTCAGCGCGGCAATGCAGCCAGTGTCTTGGGCACGCTTCCGATTGCTACTGATTTGGATCAGTTGAGCTATCTATAAATCGTTTGCAACGGTGTGTAGATAGCTCAACTGCTTCATGTGTATTTTGTACATATTATAAATATTGTAAATACTGTATTAGTCATAATTTTCTTTGTTTTGAGAAGCCTAAAAATCTTTCTTGAAATTTCTCGAGGCTCATGATCATAATTATAATAATCTTCAAGTCTAACTAAACTACTTTAGGCTGGTGTTATAATGAGAAAAGTAATCTGAAGTTATCTATACATTTACTCATACATTTTTCCCTTCGTAATTATTTTTTAACATGCCGAATAGACGAAGGAATTTATTCGATACTGAAATTCTTTGATTTTTTTCAGCCTTCACCCACAAACCCATTGTTCTCGTGTCATCTTGGAATGCCAACGATTAACCTAATACTTCCCGTCGTATTTTAGCTGCAAGGCGTGAACACGTCACTCATAATAATCGTAAAAACGTCAGTCGAATTAACGTATAATTCGATCACAAAAAAGTAGGGTTGCCACAATACATGCAACCTGCATTTGTAGACCAACACATTTATCCTTCTTGAAAACATCTAATGTATTCCTAAACTGGTCCTTTACATAATTAATTTGACTCTACCGACCGTGCCTTATCACGGTAGACATCTACACAAATCGCTTGGGTAGAAAGGAACCTACGTACCTGCAAAACATTCCTGACGACAAGTAAAGAGGGTAGTCATAGGCCAATTCAACTATCAATTACTACCTAAACAGATTGCCGAAAAGTGATGATAAAAGACACAAGTCATCGTTGAATTAATATGTCAGCCAACCCTGATAAAAAAAAACAATGACATAATACGTAGTGATGTTTTCATTCATCCAATGGTTTATGCGATGCGAAAATAAGAACAAACCCACGCCAGCATCAATGGAGCAGTGCAAAACACGTGTCCATTGGTGCTGTAACTTGATAGGGTTGTCTACCGCTAGACCACAAAACCACCAGATGTCCGGAAACGCGACATTTGTGATAGACGACATCTTGGACTAGCTCTAAGCTTCAACTTTGATTATGAATACGCATAGGTACAGTCAAAAACAGAAAAATTTGCATTAAAGTGGTGTAAACCAAAAAACCCATTGTTTTAATTCAGTTGCTTGAATATAAAACTTTAATTAACTACCAGTAGGTTGTTTTCTTTGTGGTAGGTACCACCTAGCTTATATTTTTATTTTTCGATAAACAAGTAAGTATGTGTATTGTGTTATGTGTGACTTTTCTAAGAGCATGTGAAAAATTGACAAAATAAAAATAAATGAATTGAATTGATGTGAACTGTCACTTCAGACAACACGCGAAAACATCCCAAAGTTTCAAAAATACTCGTCACAAACAAACACCTGTTTTCGCAGCAGATCTATTCTATTTTTAATCACGTTTGGGCAGCAGTCAGCATTCACCATTATGCCAATTTTTTACCCGCAAATTGCCGAGCCCCGTTCTACTGTGACGAAAGTTAAGAGATTGCTCACTAGACTCATATTTGAATGAATGAATGAACAAATGAATGAAAACAACAGAGCCGTTTATCACGCGTAGGACGCTACTATGAATCTCTTGAATAAATAAATAATTTTAAGAAGCTGACGACGTGATCAAAGCAAACGGATAATGTGGGAAATAATATTTTTGTGGTGATATTTACAGGTATTTTTCGACGTTGTTTACTTTACATCTTACGTTCGTTTATTTGTTTTACTATAGAAAATTGATATACCATTGCTGTTTTACTGGGAAGGCTAAGGTTTAGAAAATATTATGAGCGTGGCGAAAAAAGATACATACATACATGCTTATTCTTGACCACTTAAATTCTAATTTGTAGTTCTTGTGTTGTAAAGATTTCATATCTTCTTTCCTTCTTTTTTTAAATTTGAAATAAGTATTTCGTATAAACCATAAACAAATATTATCGGATCATGCAAAAAACGTACCTTTTGCATCTAGGACATCTCTTGTCATGGCTGAGGCTGTATGAGTAAATTGTCATGTAAAGAGTTCTTAACAGCGTCATGTCATGTCATGTGACGATGTGGGAGGTCTAGTGACGTGTCCATAACAAACGATCACTGGTCAGATTAACGATAATTTCCTGCTGAAAGCAGACTGACCGGTCACCGGTTAATCTATTTTCAAGAATGTGACTAATAAACATCACTAATAGTTAATAGGTTTTGATATTGCACGGCTCGCTTGATATCTAGCTGTAAACATTTATTAATTTGGCAAAAAAATTCTAGCGTTTTATAATATTTACTCTAGTTATACGATAGGATTTTTTTTTTGTAAAGCGTTTATTTCGGTTTTTTTTTTGTAAAGCGTTTATTTCTTAACTGCAACTTAACGTAGTTAAACTTATTTTAGGACAGTAGTAAAACTTATTTTCACCGCTTGACCGACATTTATTTTCTTTTACGAGGCTAGTGTTATAATTTTATTGATTCACTTACAAAATGCGTCGTTTTAAATCGCACCTGCCGGCAATATTGCCTATGATTTAATAGCAGCTTTTAACGATTTTTTGTAGCTTAAGAATTTACTAGGATTAATTTTTAGACAAGACTCCGAACAAGCGCCCTTTATATACAAACCCAGTGTCAAAAATGTATCTTTTATGAAAAATAGGGACTAAAAAAAGAATCTGTTAGGTACCTACCTCCACTTAAAATACGTTTATGTAATGTCTTAGATTGTTTCAAAGAAACCTTTTTTTCGTATAACTTTTTTTAACAGAATACTAACACCACCCACCCCACGTTTTGTAAAACCAACTGTCGAACAGTATTTTTCTCAAATAAACAATGTCTAAATCCAATCCAATATAAGTCTAGTCTTGAGCCAATCGTATATTAGCGGTTCCCTAAATTACACATACACAGGGCAATAAAAACCAATTTTAGGATTTTAAAACTTTAACAACGCAATTTGTTTTTCTGGTTAAAAGCTTAAATAAAACGGACGTTTAGTGCTACTAAAATTAAGAATTCACGAAAAGAATTTGCCACGGTTAAAAATATATGTAGGTAACCGTTCGAGAAAAATACAAACGAGGAAGTGTTGATCTTTTTGACACTATAAGCCTGTGTGCAAAGTCTCTGAAAAGTAGGATTGGTGACTATTACCTGTCATTTTTATGTTGAAAAAAGAAAAAAATGTAAATGTCTCTATGTTAGATCAAAAAGAAAACTCACACATAAGATTAATTATATTTAAACACATCGCTGCAATTAGATTAATGCTTGAGTGTTTAATTCTTCAGTTCTTCTTCACTTGATTCAGAATACGGGACCACAGAATCGTTCTGTAATCTCCACTGTTAGTTTTTCTATTCTGACATTGTATAAAGTCATGACCAAGAATAACCTGGAATGCAATTTACACAAGTGCAATTAAACGCCTTTACCTTACGTTACATCTTTATCCCTATAGTACTAAGAGCTATAATCGCACAGCCTAGTACCGGCTTCTTTCATCATTGTAAACAGTCAAAGACGAAATGCGGTCATTTCGAAGGTCAATTAGAGTCAACAAGGTAGATTTACGATGAAACATGTGTATATAATAGCCATTTGCATGCAGTTAATGTTAAATAAATTGCATACGATTTGTAAACACGTGTCATTCTTTTACGCGAAGTCATTGGTTTTATTGAGCGGCGCTGACAAAGTCAAGATAAAAACAGTTGTGCCAAGTGACACTAATGATTCCTATTATAAGTTTCTAGTATGTGTTTTTCTTTTTCACACATCTCATTGACCAGCGGTTAGATCCTTAAATAGATACCTCTGATCCCATTGAACAACAATAAACAAAACAACAATCTGAATCTGATAAACATTGAATTATGAGTAGTTGTAAAGCAACTCTATGTGAAAATGGTTCATTCGTCCGCCGCCAGACTATAACGCTTGGATTGTCGTGTATGTTCATATTTGAAGGATGATTTAAGTCCTTGGAATAAGGAATTTTTGTTCCCATGTAATTGCAAAAACGATGGTTTCACTACTATACATATAAACAAGTGAAGCGCAGTAACATTCATAAAAATAGTAAATTCCTAAGACAAGCATACCGTTTCGTAACACGCACTTTCTCCACATTCCAGACGTCTCGCGGTTATTTTAGCGTCCACAGAAATACAAGCGGATGAAATGTGTAGGTGCCGAAATAATAAGTGTTCTTTATAGACGACAGCACACGAGGCTGGAGTCCGGCCCGGGGGCCACTCAACGTCTGTAAGGACTTGCTAATACAAAGAAAGAAGAAAGAAAGAAAAAGTATTTATTTTGCAACACACACACAACAGCACAACAATACACTAACACACTAACAATACACTAACTTACAAAACTACTACTAATCATATTATACTTTACACATTATTTTGGAAAAATTCAGTGACATAAAGTACCAGCCACACCGTAGCAAGCCGTAACAGCTCTACCGATTTTAACTGATTCAAATCTTAGAGCGGTTATAGTTCGACTAAATTTAAATAAATCAATAAGCCTGCTAAGTATAGCGATTATTTCCTTAAAGTAGTGCAGAAGGCTTTCTCCCTACTTTTATAAAGGCAAAACCAGCAGGTTAAAACCCTTTGCTTTAAACTAGCGTCAGCAGTTGCATATCAGGTCAGGGAGGAAAAATAAGAATACTTCAGCATGAGTCATTTGAAGAAGCTCTAGCGAGCCCTACACACGACACACCTGGCGTCCTCGCATTCTTCACTACGCCAAAATATATTTACACAATCGTATACTTCCGGCTAGATATATATCAAAGTTGACAAACTGGCACAACGCCCAGCGGTACCAGAACGTACAACTCTTTGACAAAGTTAAATAAACTTGCTCAAAGATAAATTAAAAAATCATCAGTAAAGCCGAGAAACAGTATTACTAAAGGTAGATTACTATGGCAACATTGTCTCATCATCATCATCATCATTATCAACCTATACTCGTCCACTGCTGGACGTAGGTCTCTCCCAAGACGCGCCATTGAGCTCGGTCTTCGGCTCTTCTCATCCAGTGTCTGCCAGCTACATTGTCTATTTGTCAAAAATGTATGGCTCATTCTGACGCCATACATTTTTCCGATGGCCGATTCTGATTCTGGTTGTTGTAGTCACAACAGATCTTTGTCCGTCTGAAGTATCTGCGCAGAACCCATTTTTGGGTCGAATTTGAGGGCGAATTTTTCCGCGCAATCATTTGATGCACCTAACTTCAAAGGAAGATCGGTTGTTCGTAGGGTAAAATTGACAACCCTAACGATATACTTTTGTTTTATTTAGCTTAAAGGTTAGCATTATTAGGTACCTACAGCATATCTAAACAAATTACAAATGAAAACATAACAGCTAAATCAAACAAGCACGTGTCTAATAAAATTACCAATTGCATACAATCTAATAAAGTAAATGAAATAAATTAGTGTTTGAGTCCAGCATCAAAGCTGAAAGTGCATCGTTAATAACTAATTGATAGGAAACTACGCTTTATTGCAACAGTGTAAAGTCTAATGTCGTTAGTCAATTAGAAGTAACGGGGAATAACTGGCTATTCGTTACACTCATTACTGTCACTGAGAAGTGATTGTAAAGCATCTTAAAGTTCACATTCTGTTCTGAAGGCAAGTACCGCAAATTTCATGAATCTGGTACCTAAAAACAGAATTTCGCTACTCTTTAAACATCTATGCAAAACCTTTCAACAAACAAAATATAAAACCAACATCTCTCAATATAAATAAAGTTATAAAATTCTCAAAAATATAAATAAACAAACACAGCAATCGGAACATATATCTGTTACCACCTCATCATTTCTCTATAAGCAGTACAATATTTTCTACAAAGTGCTAGTTTTATTAAGTTGTAAATTATATTATTTTATTGGCCTTTACCTGAGTGAGTCTATTAATATTGAACTGACAGACAAACTTGATGATAGCATATGTCTGAACTCTGCCAGAACGCCAGATTACTGAGACCTCACCATGTTTGTAACATTTCACATGATAACAGATTCTTCGCAAATTGACTAAGATGTACACAACGGTTCTTTGACCCTCTGAAACATCTGCTCCGTACCTATTTTTGGTCTAATTAGAGGTACTTAAGCGAAGTTTTCCGCACCTGTACATACGCAAAATTGGTTGCACCTAACTTCACAGGGATAAAGATCCATTGTGCGTACTGACAAACATACAGATACCTATCTGAAGTAACCTTCCCATTTATTTTTAGACCTTCAAGTTGTTTCTACCTAGCCACCTCTTGTTTTAATAATAACAGTGCTTCCAGCTGGTGGTGACGATGAACTGCCACCGTTAGTCACAAATCCCAAAGCTGCGATCAAAGGTGTGCTTTGTTTAACCCACTTGACCCTGAATGTACAATAGCATCAGAAATAGCAGTTTACAGTCCACGCTCCACTACCGCCAGAACTGCTTATAAACAATATGATTGATTCGCTGTGACCATGCCAAACAAGAATACTATGAGCTACCATGACGCAGTTGTCGACAAGGCTGAGATGTGAGTTCGTTTTCCGCGGCGACAGATAACGTCTGGAGGTCTGTATCATACTGAAAACGAATTCCAAATGATTTTTAGTCTTCTTTATCCACGGACTGCCTACGATCCTAAAATATCGTACGTATCCAATCCTTCAGAGTTGTATTTCCCATTCGAAGACCTTTATTTCCCAGTGGTTGTCAGTTAATAATTAGGTACTTACGTATTATTTAGTAGACATTTCCTTTCCCTGGCCCATACCAGTCCCTACATCTTGTGACAGGTTGGCGCCCCGCCAGCACCACGGTATGCGGTACCCCATCGCTCACAAACACTGCGAAATGTTAATGGTTTTAGAGCAAAATTCTTTAGTGCCTTTTTCTCAGATAGTCAGGAAACTTGATCAGTCCACGTTTTAGATATGTGTTTATAATGAAATCCTACATTCTGACATGTTCATTGGACAACCGTATGATATTCTTCTTACTTACAGTTGATTTTTTTTCGGGAGAACGCAGTGTCTATGTAGATTCTTCTAAAGGCTTTTACGGCACTATGATTGGAGCTTACTTGGATGTTTCTCTTACCTCAGCTTTCACACAGATTATGTTGCTATTATTATTATGCATTGCTGTGGACGATCTCTCGGTTTACGATGGTTTTTATATCATATGGTATTAGTAAAAATACTGTACTCGTAATTACGTTTATAAATATGCCGTCAAATTCAGTAAACAAACTAATAGTACCTACCTAATATCGTGTTTACCACCGCTTTTACCGTTTCCCCTAGAAGACTTCAATATGGTTTGCTCGGTATGTTCATTAGGTAGCTCTATGCTTATTTTTTGCAACTCTTCTTGATGTCGATTTTGTTATTGACGTGATTATATCTATTAGGGCCAGGTGGGCCTATTCCAAATAGTTTAAAGAAATTTCGTGCCTACGTGATAGCCGATAGGTATGTCGGCAGTTCTATATTTTCTCCCGTCACAAAGCAGATTTATAACAGTAAATAGACAGTGCGTATGATGTGTCAATGACCTTAGCTATTTCGAGCACATTCTCAGGCGTAATACCGGGTCGTGATTCATCTGATATTGTTATCTGATCTTATCGAGCTGGGATCAGTGTTAAACTATTATTGGAAGAGACGCTGATGACGTTTACAGAATCTAGTGCAGTTTTTTACATTTTCTAATTTATTTATCAAAAAGTGATGAGCCGTGACATTAGTCCGGAACACTGTTTCAATTTTGCTTGAATAGAGTGAAATAAGGATTTCATTAAAACGGCTTTTAATTCTCTTGCCATTGTTTATCCCATTGCTAAAAAAACTTTTTGAGTTAGTATAGTGTTAGTAAATCAGTGAGATGTGTAGTGCGAGTACAAGCTTAGTGCCACGCCACCGAACTCTAAAACAAAGTCAATCTATTTACTGTTATAAATCTGCTTTGTGACGGGAGAAAATATAGAACTGCCTATCATATCTAGGTGCCTATCGGCTATCACATAGGCACAAATATTTTTTAAAGTATTCAAACATAGCATGTGCAATCGCTTGTTGCGCCTAACTTCAGAAGGATAAAGATCTGTTGTACGTACTGTTAGTAGCTATGCAACACTGCCTGCTGAAAAGCAAATCTGGTTACAATTACAGCGGCATTCTGTATCTTCAGCGTAGCTTTGTGTGGGCGTCCCTCAAACATTTCAATTTGAATGAACATTTCAGAGGTATGCAGCTCTGCTTAATATCGACTGGCTGCTTCGACTTTGAGCGATGTTGTTTGTGAAAACACGCGTTAGCTAGGTATATTATTGTGTGGAGTGATCGATTTTGAACTTTGTTTACGAACTACGGAAGGTTTTGATTGATAAAGAGATAAAATGGGAACGTGGTCTGAAGTAAAAAAAAGTCTTTATTTGCCAACAACTGATTCTCGTGCATTTAGAAGTAGCTACATTTCATGTTCTGATGTTTAATTAAAAGGAAATATAAAACTGAAAAAGAGAAACAAATGTTTGAGACCTCCAAGAGTTTTTCAAGAGTCGCTGTTTCAGCCTGTCGTCGCAAGTCTTTAGAAACATTTCAAAGGAACATCGCGTCAATATTATATTGGAATCGCAAATCTGTGTGAGGTAGGTTAAGAATTTACGATTTATCATTACGTTTTCAGTTCAGCGTGTCAACTGCACCATCACGTTTTATTGCTCGCATGTTTTCATCATTACTTTATCTTTTGCTTGCCAATGCATGTTCGCATGACACTTTCACGAGCTCGGTACGGAACTGTTCCAAGAACTTGCCTTTGTTCAAGGGATGCGGCATATTCTTGTGCCAGTTGCTTTTGATTGCGAGTGTTTACGACAGTCTCAGTTTTATTTTGGTAGCGAACATTTAGGTTATTCAATTGGGGCTTAGGTAGAGTCAGTTTTTTCAAAACTGATGAGCTCGTTATTTATCCCGGTCGGACATGAAAGTGGGCAGGTTTTAAATCAAATCTTTTTATTTTATAAAGTCGCAGCGGATGAGGCCGGTATGTTCGGCGACGCTTGCTAAATTCCTCATTTATTCAATTTTGTTTGTAATTGACCTAAATCAAAGCGCGCTTTTTGCATTAAAATAGCCCATTCACACGGAGACAGTTCCTCGTCTTCGTAGAAGTCAAATCTCATCACAAAATGTACAATATACTCTCATCTTGTAAATGGACCAGGTTGATTCACATATAAGTACCCAACCTACCGTATACACTGCTAAGAGCAACTACTAAGTTGAAGGAAATTATAAATGGGTATACTGAATCCACATGACACTGTTCCTTCAGAATGGATCATTTAGAACTGTTTCTTTGCTGAAGAAGATTGAGAGTCGAGTAGTGACTCTACATCTGGACCAACCTTTAGTCAGTTTCAGGGGCAATGGTTACTGACTAGATACGTAAATATAAACAGTTAATCTTGCCGCATACCATTCATATCATTCCGATTCTTGAGCTGACCCACTTACCGATGTGTCGCATCGCATGTTGCCTCGAATAGTCCCGATCTGAAGGAATGCGGGATGTTGCCCTGAAGATTATATATCTCATCTGTTGGAAATATAAGCTAAATATTTCGGACAAAGAAATACCATTAGGTAGGAATAATTTATTAATATTTATGGGTAGGTATAATCTATTTTAAAAATGATAAAAATTGGTATCTTTTGCATCTATTCAATCCAGATATACGACTCAATTCTTCAATGTCGGATATCATAGGCAGATAACCACAATAACATTATGTTTATGTCAGAAAAAGCCAAATATTTTCTGACAAAAATACCGTTAGAACAGGAGATAGATCGAATATTTAAAATAGCTAAAGATAAATTCTAACAAACTCAAAAACCATAAAAGAAACGCGTTTTTTTTTTAATTTCAGATGGATTTAGATTATTTTTCTTGTTTACTTTTGACTCGGGTATTTTTTTTCTCAAAGGATAGGGAAATGAACGTTGCCAAAGTATGCCAGTCGAAAGCTTCACGGCCGTTTTTCTACGGTCACCACATTTTAGGGTAAAGCTTCAGTTTCAATAAACAAGACAAGGTCGTGCGCTGATTGATTGAACGATCGCTGGAGAGAGCGGATGTGGATGTCCTCGTTTTCAGGAATGCCACTGAAATACACTTCAGGAAATTGAAGCTCTTTATTAGTTTCAATCTGTTTAAAACTAGCCAGTGGCTATGGAATTTAAAAAAATGCGTAACACCCAGACATAGAACAAACATCTATGTTTGCCACACACAAATGTTTGTTCTTGGTGGGGATCGAACCCACGACCTACAGCACGGAAGGCAGAGCTATTACCGACTGAGCTGCGATGCCTGTCAAATGAATTCATGCTTACAGAGTTTGGTGGCTATATCTCTACCTACGATGTTATAGCTAGCTACTTTGTATCGAGGTGGCGCCAGGCAGAATAAACAGCGTTTGATGTGCACCATGATATCCTTGATAATTTCATTTGATAAAATTCTGATGACCCCAATCAGTTTGACCGCGTTGGTTTTATTACTATGATAATATTTGTGCTACTTCTTTAGAATGTGAGGATGTGAGCTGACTTCAGACGTATCATTATTTCAAAAGACCCCTCCGCAGACTTTCTGATCGGCCAATAGTTTGATCAGGTTGTGTTGGTAGTGCCAAGCGGATCTATACTGACTCGTTGTAATATGCAGACTTGCATACATCTACCGAACTATCGGCCGATCAGAAAGTCTGCAGTCTCACAGTTTTGAAACAGCAAACACTCAACCATAGAGATTCTAAGTACTCTACAATCAGTAGGAAAGACTCTCAGATGTGAATGAGCATAAAAAATCAATGGTAACTTGACAAAAAATCAATGGCTTTGGATGGCAAGTAGCTGAAATACGCAAGGATTTAGTTTCAATTGAGTTCTAAGACACCTAGATAAAACCTGTCGTTGTAATGCAATCCAGTATACCTGGTTTATTCTACGCAAAATGAAGCAACAGTCCAGAACTGTCAATGGAAACCAGATGCAGGACCGGATCCGTCAGCGCGGCGCCACCGCCAGGGCTGCCATTATGTAAACAACGCAAGTATATCACATTAATACATATTTAGGTGAAAATTAGAAAAGTATGTATCCCTCTGATGTTAGGTGCAACAAACGATTGCGAATGTACTGTTGTGTGAAAAAATTCGCTCACCTCCAATTCGACTAAAAATGGGTTCTCGCATTTACCTACTTCAGCCCCCGTATTCCAATCTTTTGCTGTCAAGTTATATTTCACTGTTCAGTGTAATTTCTTCAGGTCACGTGGTACAATTTTGTACCACGTGATCATTCTTTTTAGATACTTGACAGCAAAATATGCGCGAAAACAAATTAAATGACATCATAATGTCACTATTTAGTCACCGAATAAGTATGAGTTAGTATGAACTGACCATGATTTAAAACTTTGCAGTTCAACTGAGATTGGAATACCCCTGCAGAAGGATAAAGATCCGTTGTGTCTAATATACTCGTATGTGTCTATTTAGTATTGAGTTTATTTCTTGAAATCGATTTGTGTAATAGTTAAGTTACTCAAAATTAGTTAAAATTTAACTGAATCATTCATTTTAATTTTTCTTCCGAACATTCTAATTTCGGAAGCAATCACTCTATCAACATGAACCGAAGATTAAAAAAATAATATAGTGATAGGTAATGTAACTGAATATCGTACCTAGTGTAAAGTGGTACTATTTGCTCTACCTACGCATTTTCCAAGGTCCAAAGATCCCACATTATAAAGACTTAGGTCGTCAATTTATTGTGTATTTTGTGCGTATTTCGAGCAAGCAATAAATATCGCCACGTGATTCAAGGACCCAATTCAAATCTGCTACTAAAGTGACAGCGCGCGAGGTGAATAAGTAAATGTTGGTTTTCAGACTATTTTATGTAATGTGGGTCAATTGAGATTTTTTTAGCCTCATAAATGGCGAACGTGTTGTAAATAACGTTGAATTTGTCATTGCGCATCTATAGGTATCTACAAAATAATGTTTAGTAAAGAAGTAGATCAAGCAACATTGACAGATATAATAATATAGATGGAGGATATTAAATTTTATTTTACAGCTTTTATTCAGTATGGTTTTTAGATTTACATAAATACATTTTATCTATTGAGTTACCTATTTACTTAGTAGTTTTTCTGAAATTTAAATATGCTGTTACCTACTAGAAAAATAACATAAAGAAGTTGCCCAAAAATATACCAATTTCCACCAACCGGATTTTTCTGTAGTTGCTCTAGCTAGATATCATGTGCAAAACTCCCTGAAATAACAGCTTTGAAACTAGATTTCCATATTTACCCAGTGATCTTCATCTGTGACTAGCAGTGCCAATATTATTCACAGTACTGTATCCTTCGATAATACTCGTAGCTTCTGGGATCTGATGCTGTCATGCATACCAGCTGAGAATAGCTCGAGTGCCACTCGGAGCACTGTGCATAAATTAACTGCCCCAAAAGAGGTGAATGCCATTGCATAGACCGGCGCGGCGATTCAGTCGATATTAGTCATTCGCAAGATCTTTGAGGGCTACTGTAAAGGTAATCATCATCAATAAGTATCCACTATCCCAAGACCACTGGATTCACTGATAAGCTTCTACACGGTGTGTTATGACAGCTTGGTTAACAAATTATATCCCAGTGACTTAGCTGGTTCATTTACAAACAGTCGTAAGATTCGCCAGCCCCTATCACATGATTCCAGCACTTTCAAACCCCGTCAAACTTCAGACAGCCCAAACTTGACTACTTAGTGGAGATTCAGTCCTGTCGAACTTGCTTCACCAGTGATCAATCATAATATTATATGGCAATTTGTATTGCCATACAAAGAGGTAACGTTGCCAGCCTTTTGGGCACCCTGCCTGCAGTCGGTGATTTGAACTCTGTTTTCTATCTCTAGCATTTAGAATTCAGAGTTCATTTTAATAATTTTTTTTTTTGTTAAAAATGATATTTTCTTATCATAATAAACATAATGAAATCATTGCCTGTCAAAGTTCAAATCCCAGTATGACGGAAAACTGTATAGAAGATCAGACCACATTCAAAATCTATGAAACGGTCCAATCTGTAAGTTACATGCTGGAGAAACCAAACACGGAGTTTTTCACATATTTTGTGATGTATTTTAATGTTTTCGCAGTAGCCTCACCAGCATGCCGGCTGTGCTGGCTGCTGGCCAGCACCAGGGCTAGCGATCAGGTGTTTAAGTGTTTAGTTGCGCGATTAATGTCCGCAGATTGCTCTAAATTATAAAAAACATGGAACTGAGGCGTGGCTTATTTATTGGTGAAATAAAAGATAGATTATCTACTTTGTTGTTTCCAGTTGCTATTAACAAGATAGCAGAATTGGAGAGGTTCATTAATCATATCAAATAAAATATGTCTGTATCACAGTATGCCTTAGGAATATACTTCGATACGTTTCTAGTTTTAAGCTATTGGAAATAGAGTAAGTTATCTGTAGTATTCTGTCATAGACCATAGCTACCGATCATAGAGAAGTAAAGAAAAGGTTCACTCTAGTTCACTCACCCCAATGTGTTCAACTCGTTCGTTCTTGTCTTGCCTGTCATGGCGTCGTACGTAATGTGTAGCGAATAGGTTTCCATAAAATGTATTAGATATAACTTTCCTAAGCTTAATAAAAGTATTTGATTGTGCCATGGAATTCTTCTTTATTCTATAGGTTATGGGCCCAGAGTCCTAGGTCAGTCAGATCGACAAAGATTAGCGTAGGAAAAGTTGTAGGAGTCCTCGTGCCACCACAGAAAAAGGCTAGGCAAAAAGAGCGTGGAAAAGTGTTTCTAAAGCAAGAACACCAAAAATATAAAGATGACTACACAAGTAAACCAAATACCTAAATTGGAAAATGAAAATTTCTCGAACTGGTTATTTCGAGTGGAGATGGCAATGGATGAAAAAAGTTGTAAAGATGTTATAGAGAAAAATATAAATCTCGATGACAAAGATGTAAAGAGCAAAGACGCCAAAGCAAGAAACATAATAGTACAAGCGTTATCAGACAAGCATCTAGAATATGTAAGAAAAGCAGGAACAGCCTACGAAATGATAGAAAATTTAAAAAATATTTTTGAAAGAAAAAGTACATTATCAAGCTTATACCTGAGAAGAAAATTAATAAATTTAAAATGCCAAAAGCAAGACAGCGTAGAAGAACACTTTAACAAATTTGATACAATAGTCAGAGACATAGAAGCTAATGGAAGTAAAATGGATGAGAAAGAAAGAGTGTGTCAACTATTACTAAGTTTAGAAAATGCTTATCAGCCGGTCATTACAGCATTGGAGGCATCTGGAGCTGAGCTCACAGTAGAGTTCATTAAATGCAAAATGCTAGATGCTGAACTTAAAGAAAAGAACAATAAAGACAGTAAACAAAGCTTCACAAAAGATTATGCTTTTCAAAATAGCTCAATAAATTGTTATAACTGTGGAGAGCCTAATCATTTTGCCAGAAACTGTCCTGGCAACAAGTCAGCACATAATCAACAAAAGAGAGGAGGAGGTTATCAAAGAGGACGAGGCTATCAGAGAGGAAGAGGCCATCAGAGAGGCCAAAGTAGCTACAGAGGAAGAAGTGATAATAGAAATTCAAATGCAAATTTAACAGAAGAAATAAAAGAAAAAGAATCATTATCATTCATAGCGGCACAGGCCCATGCAGTAACAAATGGAGACAGTGTAAATAATGAGATAAAATTTGTGATTGATTCCGGTGCAACACACCACATGATAGATGAAAAATATGAGAAATATATGACAGAAATAAAAGAGATACCTGAGATAAAAATTCAAACGGCAAATAAAGCTATGTTGTCAGCAAAGAAAAAGGGAAAAATAAATGGTATAACAGACGATGGAGAAAAAGTCACTATAAACGATTGCTTAATATTAGGAAACCTATCCCAAAATTTAATATCAGTGATGAAACTAAATCAGAAAGGCTTCAATGTTGAATTCAACAAGAATTCATCAAATATTAATGATGGTAAAGTAAAAGTAAATGTGGACAACAATGGGAAACTTTTTACTCTACATTTAAATATGAATAAAGGCAACGCATTGGTCACAAATAAGACGGATACCAATTTATGGCACAGAAGACTAGGTCACCTAAATCATGCAGGTATGAAAATACTGGGAGTACCTTATTCAAGTATGAAATGCACAGTATGCATGGAAGCAAAGGGAACACGCTGCCCTTTTACTCCAACAGTAAAACCCAGAACAAGGCGAATTGGAGAATTGATTTATTGTGACATTGGTGGACCAATTACACCAGAAACCATGAATGGAGAGAAATATTATCTGTCAATAATAGACGATTATTCACATTTCACTGAAGTACATTTACTGAAAAGAAAGGATGAAGCAAAAGATTATATTATGAGTTATATAAGAAGTCTGCATAATGATGGTTTTTATGTGAAAAGAATAAGAACAGACAGAGGCGGAGAATTTGTGAATGAGGAACTAAAAGAATTCTATAACAAAAATGGTATAAGACAAGAAACCACATGTGCGTATACACCACAACAAAACTCAGTCTGTGAAAGGATGAACAGGACACTAGCTGATAGAGTAAGAGCTATGTTATTAGAAACTTCATTACCTAAGTACCTATGGGGCGAAGCGATCCGTGTTGCAGCATACACCATAAACAGATCCCCCTCTAGAGCACTCGATGGAGACACACCGGCCAATATATGGTTTGGAAAGAATCAACTAGAGAGACTGAGAGTCTTTGGTTCTAAAGCGTGGTGCATGATTTTTCCAAGGCCAAGTAAACTAGAACCTAGAGCAAAACCTATGATTATGATTGGATATTGCGGTTCAGGGTACAGATTGTGGGATCCAAAAACAAATGAGATAATAATATCGAGAGATGTTCGCTTTGATGAGACCGACTACAAATATGATCATGGAGAAAGACATATATTTTTAGAGGAAAGTGACACAAATGAGTCCAGAGAGCAACCACAAATAGAACAGGAAGGAAAAGAGCAAATATCAAGTGATGAATATGAAAGCTCGGATGAAAAAGAAGAGAATATTCAAACAACAAAGAGACAAATTACAATGCCAAAGAAATATGAAGACTATGATATGAGTAATGTAGCCTATGCATTGTTGACAGAAGACCCTACAAGCTACAATGAAGCAATTGAACAAGGAGAGTGGTCAGAAGCTATACAGAAAGAGCTAGACGCACATAGAAAGTTAAAAACATGGGAAGAGTGTGAATTACCAGTGAATCAAAAGGCTATCGACACAAGATGGGTATTTCGTACAAAATCTGATAATACTAAAAAGGCAAGACTCGTTGCAAAAGGTTTTCAGGAAGAAACAACACAAAATGTCTATGCACCAGTAGCCAGAATGACAACAGTAAGGTTATTCTTAAACAAAGCTGTTCAGGAAAATTTACAAGTCAGACAACTCGATATACCAACAGCATTTTTGAATGGAAAATTAAAGACTGATATATTCATAAAATACCCAGAAGGAGTACCATACAAAGAAGGAAAAGTACTGAAGTTAAAAAAGGCACTATATGGACTAAAAGAATCCCCACGATGCTGGAATGACACATTGAACAATTTCCTGATAAAAAATGAATTTGTCCAGTCACAAAGTGATTTTTGTCTTTATACTGCAAAGAGTGTATACATATTAATATTTGTAGATGACATCCTAGTAATTGGAAATGGCCATAACATTATAAAGAAACTACAAGAAGAATTTCAAGCAAAAGATATGGGGAATATTAGCAAGTTCTTAGGCCTAGAAATAACAAGATCTAACGAAGGAATGAAAATAAAACAAACACAAATAATCGAGAAACTTTTATTAAAGTTTAATATGGTGGACTGTAAGGGCATTGATACACCTGTGGAGGTCGGCCTGAATATTAATGAAGGGGAAGAAATTATAAATAATGTTCCATACAGAGAACTTGTCGGATCATTGATGTATCTAGCAACGATCAGCAGACCAGACATCGCATATGCAACAGGATATCTCAGTAGATACATGCATTGTCCAACACAGACTCTATGGAAAGCTGGAAAGAGAATTCTCAGATACCTGAAACAAACAAAAGATACAGGATTAGAATACAAGAAACAAGAAAATAATCACTTGCACAGTTTTTCAGATGCAGATTGGGGAGGAAACCGAGATGACCGCAAAAGTATCAGTGGAGTAGCCATATTTCACCGCGGAAACTTGATCAGCTGGAGCTCAAAGAAGCAGGCAACCGTTGCACTCTCTACCGCTGAATCAGAGTATGTCGCAGCAGCACAAACTGTAAGTGAAACAGTGTTCATTATCGAAGTGTTAAAGAACTTGGACTGTGACAAAAACTTACATTGTTATTTGTTTATAGACAATCAGAGTACTATTAAAATGATAGAAAGTTACGAAAATAGTAAGAGAACCAAACATATAGATATAAAAGTTCACTTTATAAAGGATATAGTAAACAAGGGTTTATTGATAATAAAATATGTGTGTTCTCAAGAAAATAGTGCTGACATGTTTACCAAATCGTTTTCGAAAGTCAGACACCAATATTTGTGTAAATTACTTGGTTTAGAATAAGTTTTCAATGTGTAAATTGTAATGTTTACTACCTTGTCAGCACAGATAATAAGTTATATGAATCAAAGAATGTAAACAAAGATTGCTAAATTATGATTTAGCAAACAAGCAAGCAAGAGGAGACTTCTTCTTCTTTTAATTGAAACCATAACATATGTTAATTGTCAAAGTCAAAATACGATTGATTGTCAAATATTTTAGAGTTGCCATAGTATTGTTTTAAATTTTGTTAGCAAGTTAGCAAGTCATTTTTGTTTTATATAAGTTTAAAAAAAATTAGACTTGAACTTGAGCCGGGGTATTGGAAATAGAGTAAGTTATCTGTAGTATTCTGTCATAGACCATAGCTACCGATCATAGAGAAGTAAAGAAAAGGTTCACTCTAGTTCACTCACCCCAATGTGTTCAACTCGTTCGTTCTTGTCTTGCCTGTCATGGCGTCGTACGTAATGTGTAGCGAATAGGTTTCCATAAAATGTATTAGATATAACTTTCCTAAGCTTAATAAAAGTATTTGATTGTGCCATGGAATTCTTCTTTATTCTATATAAGCCCCTAATCATAGTATTAGGAAGCTGGGTCACCATCAATAGACCCTACTATTTCGACCCCAAAACCCTATGAAACAAATAGCTATCCAAAATCAATCAGCTGTACTCGAAATCTATAATGCTATCAAAACCAATTACCCCGATCCAATTGTGTTACAGAAATGGATGACATCATGCGCGCACGCTGAAGTAATAATGTTTTTAATTTGGGACGAACCGGCAAAGATAATTACTGAAACAAATTGAATAACACAAGGTCTTTTCAGTAAACTTTTTCAACTGACAGTGTTTGAATCATCTTAGGAGATGAGTTATATATAGAACAACGTACAGTTTAGATTTAGAACTTTAGCAGAGCCTTGTGCCAGCCCTAATCAATTTCTGTTGCCCATACGTGGTCTTTAAGATGGGTTTATGATGTGGCATTTACATCTAAGCTTTTCTTTGCTTCAGAGAGGCGTTGTTATTCGCTGTAACTTTCACCACTAGTCCCTTTACACACGTCCCAGTAACTGGGGTACCCGGGGGCGAAGTGTTCAGGCGTCTAGGAGTCAATAGATGGCCAAGCCAGTTTAACTAGTCAACTGGTGGCCGAGAATCAATCAGTACCTAGGTAGTTCATTATTGCATACAAAATAACATATTCCCACCAGCTCATAAACATTCATAATTTTATCTTAAGCTCATAAAGGTTGGCAGTAACGAATAGCTCGCTGTCTGCGAAAATCTTCAGGATTGTTATGATCTATGCGATGGAATGCCAGTGCCAGATTCAAACCAAATTACTAAGGCTGGCGAAACATATGATGAGTCTTTCTCTTGCTTCCAAATCTGTATGAAAGTTGCGACAGAAAAGCTTTACTTAATTGCTAGTATTTGGATTTTGTTAGAGAATTGTTTTCTGTCCCTTTTACCCATGGTCCCTGAATGTTTAGTTCAGCTCTGACAGCGCATCAAAGTAGTCTTAGCTGGTCACACTGGTTTAATTGCTCAATTTGGATTCCCCAAGAGTATTTCTAAGCATTGACTCACTAAGAAATATCCCAGAGGCAAGTAGCTAAGAAAAACAATAACTAGAACCCAGAGTTGCATACCCGTGACTAGTCGTATTATGAGCTTGTCTGCCTACGTGTTCACGTGACGTGTTACATTAAACGATCTAATTTAGATTTCACATACTGATACGTACTCTAATTTTAACGAGACTGCACCACTGTGGAGCTAAATCTAAATCGATCTGAACTTCAAAATGCTTGGATTCCAATGATGTGAGTCAGATGCATTCGTCATGATGCGTGTAAATATAACTTTCATTTTCTTCGGCTGTAATTCCGAGCTTAGGCTTCCCCATAACACGAATCTAAGGTTGGTCTACTTAGGTACTATAAATAACGTTGCCTTTTTTTATTGACAGCAATATCTCCTGGAATGAGCAGGACGGTCACAGAGACATCCTTTTACTTTACTTGTAGCTAGAAAGAGACAAATGAAATTTTCTACTTACCTACCTGTGAAAATTCTAGAGAATTCGTTCTTGTTTGTCTTATGCAACTCTTTCGCATCTTTGTCTGCATTCGCAGATGCATTGCCAATTTTATAACTTTATTCAAAACTCTGCTGTTTCCTCTGACATTCAGTGATTGCAAGAACATTAAGTAATTTTCATGCAAACCTATCTCGGCTTTGTAGTACTTCTTTCAAGAATGTTTATTGCCAGCAGTTGTCCTTTGTTAGTGCTGCCCATTGCCTTTGCTAAATATAACTTTACATTTTATTTTTGTTTACGAGCACACAAAGGTGAGCTGGCCCGGAGCATTTGGCAAATTCACGAGATTATTGTATATTTAGATGGTTATTTCAAAAGTTATGAATCAGCATAAACATTTTGCTGCATGACTCTTGTAATATTATTTCAAGGCCGTTAATATTTAGGCTATCACTTTGGACCCTGAGAAAGAGATTTTTACTCTCAATTGTGAAGAAAATAGGAAATGATCTCTAGCATGTCGGAAGCACAAACGACAGCACGACAATGAAGATTTTCTTAAAGATGACCATCACAAATGAAAGCTAGACACAAAGAGTAAACAAGTGATACATTTCATAGCCCTTGAAACCCAGCACTCCCAACAACCTCTCGAGTTTCTTTCAACTTTCTGCACAACACTGCTCTTTCAAAACAATATGAAAATAGGCATCGACGACGCAACGCATTCTTCGCATTTCTGTCGCCGACCTAGAAAAGGTGTGGTGGAAAGTGCGTAGCTGCGAGAAAAACAACGTTATTTTGCTTTGCTGTTGGAAAATTATTATTTTAGAGATTCGTAAGCATAGGTTTATGAAAAACATTCCAGGTGTCTTGTTTGTTGGTGTAACAAAGATTAAAGATCATTGATTGGTAAAATTGGTCCTTTTTTATTAATCTCACACAGCATTCAATCATCGACTAGGCAGGTAAAGTGGTTTTCAAATTTTTCAGCAGTAAGTCCTGAAACTAATTAACGTAAAATGGTCCCATGAGTTTGCACAAAAATAATTACCCGGACATCATTAGCTGTAGTCACATAATCACATTACTCCGAAAAACATTTTTAAATTTCGGTAGACGTATAAAAAAGTTACACTAATTGCGTACGTAGGTACACGTGCGTATTAGAACGGTAATTAAAGAAAACTTTGAACTTGTACCATGAAACTCTGCCAAAATTGTCGTCCATGTGGCACTTGTCTCAAATATTGAGATTTGAACTACCAACCGCTTTATTCACAACTGCTCGACAACGTTGTAATAACTAGTAGACCTTTATAGCCTGGTCTTATTCGTATTGGTCTCATAAAGTTCCTCTAATAGCTGAAATGGTAAATTGGTTTTCATCTCCACTTCAATTTTAACTTCTTACTTGATGTAACTATGACTCTTTTCATTGTCATGCAAGTAACCATGAGAGCATTTTTGAAAACCACCAATTCGATACTTTATTAAATCTATTATAAAGGACGTAGTTACGATCCAACCCACATCTAATTTTTTGCCTGGGGTCTTTTTTTGTTGAAGATATAGTTAGACTTTAGGAAACCGTTTGGTATACTTATCTATTTTTTGACCAAAGTGTGATTTGGATCCTTATTGCTACGTCCGAATTTTACGTCTTACTGAATAGAGACTCAAAAACCTTTCGTGCTTTGTCTTCCATCCAAGCCAAATACGACGTTTAGACAACACAATTAAAATCATGGCCCTTCGCCAAAATAACATCTGCTATGTGTGATTTTGACAACTCTACTTGCGTAGAGACTGTCTAACCTAAAATTGAATACCATGCATTTTCTTCTGATCCTAAGCTATTGTGTTGAAAAACGATCTAGTTCTAGATATATCTAGTTCTAGATGGCTAGGCATTACATCATTGCACGCGGAAGCAGTATTGTTCATCTCCCAATTCCCCGCGCGCTGCGCGTGCGCCTATTTTCATCGTGACTCAATGCCACGAGGCCAACAACATCGTTCAATGGAATTACTCATTTACAAATGCAATTAGGTAATACGTTTTTAAAATAAAAATATGTAAGCGAACTGCCAGAGCTAGTTACGATGACTTCATTGAGTTTCTGAATTTCAGCTGGGGTTTTTAATTTCAACCTACCTAGATGTTCTGTAAGTAGCTGCCTAGTTTATTTTACTACCAAGTTATTGAATTAGTTTGTAACTAGCTACATTACAGGCTACCTTTTCAGATAATTACTAATTTACCTATGTTTTATTCATAGCATGTTAGTAAGTTAGTTTTGTATAGGACGGAAGGAAAGTAAAGTAAAATTCTTAAATGTTTATTTTGGTCCCAATAAATATAGATTAAATTACTTAATGAACATAGCTTAAGCATTTTTAAACTCTTCTAATAATTTATAACAATACTTAACTTATCACAATATTATGCTATCGAGATATCATTTCTCGCTTATAAAAAGTAAACAGGCCTAAATTATTTTATACAGCGTCAGGGACAATTTATTTTATCTATTTTTAAGAGACGCTACTGTATTGCCTGGAATTTACCACACACAATAAGTTAAATCGTGCAAATATTATTGTCATTCTTCTTACACTTTACCTACCTCCTCATAAGTTCATATAACAGAGATATTTTTTGTTGATAATAATTCTGTGTAGTTTCATTTTATTTGTGACTCACATTTTAGCAGTGTTGTGAGCAAATGCTGCACAGAATTTTATTTAAACTTTCAAAGATTTCATTCGATCCATCAGTCTTATAAATTCAGCATTCACACATCTTCTCTCTCTTCTTTTCCTACTTTAATCACAGTATAACTTACTATCTTTAAATCTTACGGATCCAGAGCAAGCGAATTTTATCAGAAAATAATTAACAGGAAATTCAATCTCGACGAGAGATATTCTTCTTTTGTTATCGCACTGGACTAGTCGCTAGTTGTAATGGTAGGTATGTCTGCAAATGGCCACGTGGCTGGATTACTTCACATTTGGTTTTGTATGCTATAATCTGAGTTTGTATGTAACTGTTTTGCTAGCCAGATTTATATTACCCAATCAAAATCTATTCTGCATAATCTGTAAGGTATTATTTTTACATCACTAAAATCCTCGATCGTGTTCTCTTTTTGCTGAAAGAGGTAACAATCAGATCTCCATTTATTAATCTTCTCTATTTCAGCTTAAACTCAGAGTAGATACAGTACTGCAAGGTGTGAGTGTCAGAATATCACTAACTCTATTCTTATCAGTAAAGTTTATAATAACCGTCTCTTTTCCACTCAGCGCTGCTCGATCGGGCCATACCGCTGTCGATACCAGGTCATTGCGATGTAGTCCGGCTCATAGACATCTGGTATCTCCTTGTCGATGGCTTCGCAATATACCATCTTCACTGAAGCCTCGCCGAAAAGACGCTCTTCGTACTTTATCAGCTGCTTGAAAAAGCCAGTGTTCGGTCGTATTTGGGGTCTGCAATAAGAGAAAGATCTTCAGACTCGTGTCATGGGCATTCACAGAGAAGAGCTTTAAGAACTTACAACGGTAGCTGGTTCATCTAGTGGTGATCAGACCTACGATGACAGAGTATTTTTGCTTACCGTCTTTGCTTCATGTGATGATAGGCGTTCCTGAGAGTCATCTTCTGCCATTTGACGAGGTACGCCAGGCAGAGTGTGACGGATCTCGACACGCCAGCCACGCAGTGGACCAACACCACTCCTCCGTTTGTGACCACCTGTCGACAACAAGAGGTTGAAACTATGGAAAGACCTGACTTTTGACTCTGCATAGGTCTGCCAAACAGTCATCATACCAAGTTCTGATTTTAGGATTTTTCCGGGATATTGATAGAATTTCCAGTGTGGTCTGAACTTGTGTGTTATGGGTGTATGGTACATCAACAACACCTCAGACCCAGAATAAATATCAGAGGATGTTACCGCCCACGTTTCAGTGTGCAAGTTACTGATGAAAAAATGCTAACCTGATTGATCAGGTCAGCAGTCCTCTCCATGTAAGGATGCATATCGGAGTTTGGAGTGTCCAGGAGTGGCACAAAATGTCTCGGCACGTAGTCTTCCGGCGGTGGGCCCAGCTCCGGAGCAGCGCTGACGATGAGACTTGGGTGGAGCACCCTTACTGCCCCTGGAAGGGCGTGAGCTCCGCAGACGTAGAGATAATTTGTGATCCGTGAGACACCAAGAGGGCATCCTCTGTGGGAGAAAAGACTATTGTAAAAATAATGTTGCGTTTTAAGCTCCACAGGTAAATTGAGGAGTATATAAAATACATTTTTTTTTTCTCAAAATTTACGTATTTGATATATAACTTTCATACAATTGGTTAGCAACTTACAGAACTAAATCCGTCCACTAGCCATGAACCAGATTATCAACTGTATCCAACCAATTTACATTCAGAAAAAAGTGAAATACCGCGCAGAAATCATAACAGCACGGCATTCCTCAGAGCGCGTCAACAAGCGGGCTCCCGACACGTAAACACTACATTCCTAACAGTTGTGTCACCCTGGCAGGCTGCCAGCTGTCTGACCTAGCACCGAACCCTGCCTTGCTCAAAATCGCCTTAATTTTCTGTTATTTCAATTTATGACTGTCAGTTTTTTGCGTAGCCTCTTGACCTTCAGCAATCGATTGGTCTAGCTAGTTCTATGAGTCTCGTGTCTGTTTTGCTTACTCCTAGTTTAATCTCACTGTTGCGTTATATTTAAAATTTATCAATGAAACTATTAAAACTACCATGGTTTTTAAAACAAGTATCTTAACGTTTCTAATGTAGGTAGGTACGTATTCCCTCAATCTTTATTCTTTAGCTACCTTTCACTCCTGCAAGAATATATTTCAAACTTAACCGTCATCAAATTCACCTACGCTTCTTTTGTATTAGGTATAAGTGTCTTATAACGATTAAAAGTGTATAATTTCTAGGTACTAACCTATTCAACTCTTCCTTGGTCAACTTCTGTGACTCCAACACTACCGTCGGTTCGTTCTCATTGCCCACATTCGTAACTTTGTCTGCTGCTGTCAGGACTTTCATTGCTACTTCACCAATTACAAAACTATCCACTTTAACACCGAAGCTATTCACACTTAATTTCACGTCCATCTAATAAGTAGCCAGGAATTTAATATTTTTTAAATCTTTAACTTTAGCTTTTTCGAGTTTTTTTACCAGCAAACCTCAAAACATTTAGTTTAAAATCTTTACTCGAGAAATGAGCACGTGGTTCACTTTTTACAGAATTTTCATTCAAGAGTCTGTTTTCTTTATCGTGTTTAATATCGATGCTCGCTGCGCAAGTCGATTAAAATCTGAAGACGTGCGCTCGCGCAGGCGTTCGGACGCGTACTGAAACCAGCCCGGGTTGAGCCGGGCACCTGTAGGAGCCGCAAATTCCATAGCCCGTGACGCCATGTACAGCTCCTTCTTCTGTCGCAGAGATGAACAAACTGCTGGATCATCTGTGGCAGGTGCGTACAAACTGCTACGTCATCTATAGCGGGTGCGTACAAACTGCTACGTGTTCTGTGACGGGAATGCAATATCCGGCATTCCAAAGCTATTCCCGGCGCGCGTGACGCTTACTTTGTTTACATTGCGCGCTGCTGTTTGGTGGGCGTTAAGGGTTTTTGAAGGATGTGGACGTTGTATTCGCTTGTTTATAATGATTCCGTTTTATAATAATACTAGCAGTTACCCGCGACTTCGTACGCGTTTACAGTTTCCGTGTACATTATATTATCTGTGCGTGTACCGAGCGGATACTTCTTTGAGAAACTTGACATTACACCTCATTACACCGAACTCGTACTGAAATGTCAAACGCTAGTCGTTAGACCAAAGAGGTAGTACTACGCCCTGTCAAACTGACGTGACATGACATGACAATGAAATGCTCTTGCCAATTGGCGCTGCTAATCCTGTTCGTTCATTTTATCCTGTAGATCCTGTTAATTATTCGGGATAAAAAGTAGCCTATGTGTCAATCCAGGTTGCGAACTACATATATGCCAAGTTTCATCCAAGTTGGTTCAGTAGTTTTGACGTGATTGAAACACAAACATCCAAACATCCAAACATCTAAACATCCAAACATCTAAACTATTAGTAGGAAATAGGAAATATTAGTAGGATAGGATCACATCACATAAATCTCGGCAAGTCAAGGAGTTCTGCTAATGATAGATGAACTTTTTAAAACTATCGTCAAAGAAAATTAAAGCTTCATTCCGACCATCGCGAACTCATATAACACGCATTACAATAGTCAAAGCATTTATTACCATATCTTGTTAGGTAGGTAGGTACAGGTACCTATTGTTTCATGGTAGGTCCTAAACATTAATAACTAACCATAATTTTAATACAGTTTGCGAAAAAACACTTGTTCCTTGTAATCCTCCAGTGAGTATGCAAACTTGTGTAAATACTCGTAATGGCACATTATGTGCACTCAACTGTAAATAAAAAACTTAGATTTATGTTGTAAAAATAGTGTTGTACTTATAGGAAGACATGCCAATTTGCACACATTACGTTATTTTTTTTCAACAGAATTTATGAATCGTCTAGATAGAATAGAGATTTCAGCACGTGTACTGAAACTAGAAAAATACAATTAAGTAGTTATTAAAATTATACTACTTCTCGATCAACATCGCGATGTTATTAACAGTAAATATTTCTTGACATTTTATTACGAGACAAAATAAGTACCACTTTCCCATGTCACAGAAATAATATTTTCTTACTAAGACACGTGACTCGGGGAGCTAATGGTCTGCTACACAGCGCTACGCACGTAGCACGTAACGTAGTGTAGCTACGAGTACACTCCACGAGTATGGGCTGTCTATAACGAGTCGATTAGGTGCATACTTTTATGAATGAACGTAATAAATCTTACAATCTATAGATTTGCATAAACACATCTTTTGTCTTATTTTCAAGACATACATTATTTTGTAAAGAGATATAACATGTTTATTTGCTTTAATTAAATAAATATTTACAAGAACATCTTTATAAAACAGCTCTGACACTTGGACACATGGTAACTTTACCAAACCAACGAAGATGGTTTTCATAATATTGTTTTTAATATTTATAACTGCATATTTTTATTCAACAAAAAATTATAGCTATTGGTCGAAACGCAGAGTAAAGCATGATCACCCACTACCGTTCTTCGGCAACAATATTCGGCAGCTGCTGAGGTTCAGAACAACGACCGAACTGGCTACAGAAATGTACCACAAGTACCCACAGGAAAAAGTAGTAGGGTTTTACAAGCAAACCACTCCAGTTCTAATCGTGCGGGACCTTGATATTGTGAAGCGCGTGTTGGCACAGGACTTTGTACACTTCCACGATCGAGGACTGATCACCAACGATTCAGAAATAATCTACCAAAACTTGCTCCATGCAAGCGGCGATAACTGGAAACTTCTTCGGAAGAGGCTGTCTGAAGCGTTTAGCATCACGAAACTAAAGACGATGTTTCCTATGCTGCTAAAGTGCACAGAGAAATTGCAAGTGGTTGCAGAAGGAATAGCAAAGAGAAACGAAGAATTCAGCGCTCGTGGTCTCATGGAGCGCTTCAGTATGGAGTTCATCGCAGATGCTGGCTTCGGCATTGAATTGGATACCATCAACAACGAGCACTCACAGTTTAGAAAAATAATACGACTCTGTGTCAGCCCACCGCTAAAGACGCTGTTCCTACAGATCATCTGCGACATGTGCCCTCCACTGAGAAGGTATATTCACGTCCACGACCGACGATTGGAAAAAGGTCTGACAAAACTGGTTCACAGAGTCCTAGAAAAAAGAAACTACAAGCCCAGCGGTCGTGAGGATTTCATAGATGTCTTGCTAAAGATCCAGGCGCAGGGTAAAATGGTTGGAGAGTCTTTGGAGAAAACAAACCCTGATGGAACGTCCATGATAGTGGAAAAAGAAATGGATTTTTCGTGTTTAGTTGCTCAAGTCTTTATATTCTTCGTAACAGGTTTCGATACATCGTCAGCCGCTATGAGTTACACGCTTCATGAGATCGCGTACAACCCTGACGTTCAGCGAAGAATACAGAAGGATATCGACGGGGTTCTTGAGAAGCACGATGGGAAGTTTACCTTTGCATCCGTATTTGAAATGTCGCTTCTGAAGATGGCGTTTTTCGAAGGGATGAGGATGACAGATCCTGCGGGCGTGATACCTAGAATGTGCACTAAAACATGTACGATTCCAGAACTAGGAATTACGATCGACCCCGGTGTGAAAGTCTTGATTCCAACGCAGGGTATCTATTCAGATGCTAAGCACTTTGAAGACCCCAAGGAGTTCATACCAGAAAGGTTCTTGCCTGAGGAAATTAAGAAACGGCATAAGTTTTTATATTTGCCGTTTGGGGGAGGGCCAAGAATGTGTTTAGGTGAGAAAATATTAGTTAAGTACAACGATAGTTTCAAAAGGGAAACTTTAGAAACTATCACAGGCGTCACAGATCAGTCGGTAATAGCTCTGCCTTCCGTGCTGTGGGTCGTGGGTTCGATCCCCACTGAGAACTAACATTTGTGCGTGGAAAACATAGATGTTTGTTCTATGTCTGGGTGTTAGTATGTATTATAAGTATGTATTTACAGAAAAAAAATATATAAGTATTCTATCAGCCATCTGGTTCCCATATTACAAGCATTGCTTAGTTTGGGATTAGATGGTGTTGTGTGAAATGTCCCTGAATATTTATTTATTATTTATCATTAGTTAGGTAACAATAACTATTTATGGTGAAGGTAAGTTCCGAAGATGCTTGCTTTCGTATTTCATAAGACACGGACACAGACAAAGTTTGTTCCACTTGCAAAATCTAAGCAAAGAAGGCTTCAAATAAGACAACAGCTCAGTCAGTGAGTTCACTACTTCATACGACCGAACTAACTAGGTACTAGTCTGTAGTAGTAACCCATTAACTTTGACAGTCCTTCAAATGTATTTTTATTCATTCCAGGGTCTCTTGTAGGCGAGATGCAGACGCTGGCGGCGCTGGGCTGCATCCTCAGCAAATACAACGTGGTGCCGTCGGAGAACTCCCGGCGCTGGCCGGAGATTGACCATACGAGGAACATAGTTCAAGGGTTTGCTGACGGACTGCCGCTCAAGCTGACGCGTAGAGACGATAGGCGTGGAAGTGCGATTGGAAATTAATAATTAAAGTAAAAAAAACTGTTTTATCTAATGTCTACCGTACCTTTGTAAATCAGCAAACATAATACTGTCGATGAATGAATTATTTTCAAGGCGCATAGGCAACTCTAGTTCAGTTGACACTGGCACCTACTAATATTAATATAGCAATTTCAAAAGAGTGAAACTGCTTTATTGAGCAGTTTTATCGGAATCACCTTCTTGGATAGGTACTTAGCATGAAAAAATCTTTTAAATGACTAACTACTACAGGTATGTCTACCTCATCTAAGGTAGCAATTACTGTTGTTACAGTAAACTAGTTAAAGTTACGTAAAAATATATGTACTTATAGGTCTTATTCAAATTAGCATATTACCTCAATGACAATCTTAAAATTACCTAAAAATCTGAAATTACAATTTTTATATTCAGCGGTGAGTACCTAACTAATTACTTCTTTTTGGTGCTGACTTTATTTGGTTCGAAAATGATTATTTTAGGATTGTACTTAATCCATAAGTGTTTTACCAATTTGAACCTCAAAAACATAAAAAGATCGTTTTTGTATTTTAAACACTTTAAGTTACATCGATGGTTACTACGGAACATCATATCAACGGATAACACGTCCCAACGAAGCACACATGTCATAATCTATTATAATGGTTAGTCTTTGTTTTTGACCAAGGACCTATCATTTACACTGCTTGGAGGCAGAGATCGTACTACATCCACTCCACAAAGATGGACGTCAACCAATCCACCTCCACCTTCACAGGTCCTTCTTCCTCAGCGATAGTTTCATTGGTAAGCCGCCCTTGATTCCTTGTACGACGTTACTAGTGTGTTGAATCTCTGGCACTCGACGCGTGCTAGCCGAGGGTTCCACTGAGAACTTCTGCAGTAAAGCGGCTAGCCCAGCTAGGGATTGCATCTCGCCAAGACGGGCCCCTGAAAAATTGACACAATAAAATAAAACGCACTCATTTTTAACCGACTTCAAAAAAGGAGGAGGTACTTAATTCGGTTTTTCATGTTTGTTACCTCGGAACTCCGTCATTACTGAACCGATTTAAAAAATTCTTCTTTAATCTGAAAGAATGTACTTCCAAGTTGGTTCCATTTAATTTTCATCAAAATCGGTTTGGTAGTTTGGCTTATAAATAAAAATAACTGAAAAAAAATATGCCATCCACGTGCACGAAATTGCGTATTTTGCGTTTCTGTGATTTTTTAGTGGTGTTTAAGGTCACTAGAACATTCCCAATGAACTGCCATCATCATCATCTGATCATGATGAGTCGAATTGAAGTCGGATTTTTTTTGTTTTTTAAACATAAAAATTATTTGTGAGAACAAGTAATGGAACAACCAGATGGCCCACCTGAGGTTACACGGTTACCTCTACCTATAACAACGCATAACCAAGTTTTGTGATTGTAAATTACCGATCTTGTTAATTGCTGACTGTTACTTTTATTACCTACAAACTTATCTAACCTAATTGCAACATAATATTACCCTAGTTACTTATCTCACATGTTTGTTTGTCTTTTCTACGTTCTTCTATTCTCTTATCCTTTGTTACTTCCATTATAATCTAAAAACTACTTCATTATGCAAGATAACTTACATTAAGAATTCACTTGTAATTCCTGGCCGTTTAGTTATTTTATTTTACTACTTATATGTACCTATACTAAAACTAAAGGGTTAGTTTACTTATCTATTCATTTGATCTGTTGATCTCAACAAATTACAAGACTTACCGATACATGCTCTTGGTCCAGTACCGAACGGCAGATAAGTAAAGTTGTGTCCCTTTGTATCCACGTTTTCAAACCTTTCCGGCCGAAAGTCTGAAGGGTTGTCGAAGTACTGCTCATCATTCTGAATAGCCTGAATCGGAACTATGATCTTCACACCAGGGTCTATGGTTATACCCAAGTCCTGTATCGTATACCTCTTAGCACACACTCGATGCAAGTTTCCTAGTGATGGAAACATTCTCATAGCCTCCTTGAAAGCGTTACTTAGCATGGACATTTCTGAGATCGAATCGTAACACAGTTCGTTGTTGTATTTTACCAAAACGCTGTCTATTTCATTTTGGATTTTTCGCTGTATTTCCTGATTGTAAGCGAGCTGTAGAAGCATGTAACTGGAGGCTGAAGAGGATGTCTCAAACCCAGCTGCGAAGAAAACGAAAACCTGAGCCACTATACATTTGAAATCCATCTCCATTTCCACGAGTACCGGCGTTCCATCCGCTTTTCTTTTCTCTACCGACTCTCCCTTGATAACTCCTTTAGACTTCAATTCTAGCAGCAGATCTATGAAGTCGTTGCGTCCAGATGGTTTGTAGTTCCTTTGTTCACAAATGTTCTTCACAATTTCAGAGATACCTTTTTCGATGCGGTCGTCCGTCGGGGTAAATAACGGCCTCAACTCAGGTAAGATGTCCCAAACACCGATTAGGAAAAGGGTTGTCCAAGAACGGCTGAATATTAACTTGCCGAGTTTTCTGAAAAGGGAGTTTTCATTATTAATGGTGTCGACCTCGATGCCGAACCCGCACGCACCGATAAACTCCGTCGTGAATCGTGCCATTAGTTCCCTGACGTCACACTCGCCACCGCGCTCCACAATTACTTCTCCCAGCACTTGCATCTTCTTAGCGCATTTCACAACGAGTGGGAACATCGCCTTCAGCTTGGCAGTGGTGAAGGCCGGCGTCAGGCGTTGCCGCATTAATTTCCACGTGTCTCCATCCACGTGAAACAGGTTTGCTAGCAGCGGCTCTGTTTTCGGATCCCTGCCGAGTCCTCGAGGGTAAAAGTAAGCGAAGTCCACGTTTAGAATCGTCCTGACTAGATCCAGGTCACGGATGATGAGCTCCGGGGTCGTTCCCCTGTAGTATCCGACGATTTTCTCCTCGGGATACTGATTGTAGAGTTCGGTCGCTATTTCGATGATGCTTTTTACTCCAAAAGTATTGCGGAAATGGTTGCCGAAAAGTGGTATTGGAGAGTTGTGTTTCACTTTCCGCTTTGCCCAGTAGCTGTGTGTCCGTGTGGTGTAAAAGTAGAACGCCGCCACGGCGAAGAGCAGCAATACGAAAATCATGTTGATCGAGTGTTGTCTACGGACTGACTGCAGAATCTTGTAATGTGCGAGCGGTTATAGCCGATATTGCGACGTACCTACTATCAAACTACTCTGAGGCAAACTCTGCCTGAGTCGCGTCACGACATGCCAAACCACTTTTTTGTTTTCCTTATTAAAATTATTAAATATAATTATAAACTTTAATGTATATGTACGTAGGTACCGTAGTACCTACCATGCTCCTACCTAACTGCCTACATATTAAATAGGTAGGTTAGGTACCTACCTAATAAATAAGTTATGCGAAGATGAAGAATTTGATCCTGTTTGTGGTTTCGTTGACGAAAGTCACAGAAAAAGCTCTTTGGTATCTTAGTAAATAAGTAAACTGTTACGATTTCAGTGTCAATTTAGTTAATTTCAATGTAATGGCATTGAAAAGGGAAATAAATAAAATACTTATAATAACAATACAGAAACTCAGTCATCGATCAATTAGATAATATAGAAGCAAATACGTAGAGGTAAGAGGTCTATGTACGAGTAGATACCTACCTAGTACTAGGTACCTACCTATTACAAAACAAATAACCGTAGACCATTTTCCTCTACCTACCTATTTACTTCTATAACCAATTGATTGATGACGGAGTTTACCACCTGACTTTACCACCTATTTATTGTTTAGGTACCTAGGTAAAATGACCTTCAAATGATTTTCTACAAAGTCACCTTCAAAAACATATCTGGGCAGATTAGGTAGGTATGTATGTAGAAGTAAGTACCTACCTAGTACAAACTAACTACACAAAGAACAAAGTGGAGATAAATTACAATGACTTTTCATCAAATAATAAACATCGTCATCGTATTCAGCAGGTCGATGTTACCTAATCTATCTGCAATCTACCTGGTAGGTGCAGATAGATAAGAGTACCTAGTAGTATAGTTATAACCCAAACCCTAAGTTACCCAACAGACACATAAGAAGGTATTACCTACATACATACAACCTTAGGTTTTACCTTTAGCATTATACCCAAATCTTTTACAAGTTACCTCCGAAAGTAAGACTCTACCTACCTGCGATTACAAAAACCATAGATTAAAAATATGCAAACCATAAATACCTTCAATGAAGTATTCTACTAAAACCTTACCTATTTACTCATAGTATTTGACATCGACAGGCAGGTAACGATGAGAAAGGTCAGAGTATTTTTTTTTCTACAGTTGAGAGATTAAATCAGATTTCCAAAACGGAACCTGAAAATAGGTAAATAACATGTTTATGTAGGAATCCCTTAGAAAATCTAGGAAATTTCGTGAAAATAAACATCGTCCAAGTCGTGGCTCCTTAGCGAATACAAATTCTCGTTTAAACTGATCTAATGCTATGAAAAATGTCTACGAGCCATGTGAAAATCTACTACGGACCTTGTGAGTCCTTCAATACTGTTGCACATAAGCCTCAGAAGCTGAGAGGACTTGTTGGTAAGATCTCTTCCCTCTACTTTCTGTCCTGAATAAACTTTACATGACACAGCTCGCAGCTCAGTCGGTACCGGTAATTGCTCTGCCTTCCGTGCTGTGAGTCGTGGGTTCGATCCCCACCAAGAAAAAACATAGCTGTTTGTTGTTTAACTGGGTGTTTTTACTATGTAGAAGTATGTAGGTATTTACAAAAAAAGTATATAATTATTCTATCAGCAATCTAGTTCCCATATTACAAGCTTTGCTTAGTTTGGGAATAGAGAGCATTGTTGTGTGAAATGTCTACGAGTATGAATATTTATTTACAATTTCCAGCCGCTACTGCATATGGCTCGTATTTTTCAGACCGCCTCCGGAAGCTAGGATTTCGCTTGGACCTGGCACCAGTAGAGTTCATCAACTACTGTGTACTAGAGATGTGTGGGCACGAGGTAAGTAATACTAAAAATACAGATCAATACCTACCACGACTGCTCAACATAAGTTAAATGTGTCCTAGTTAAGGACACATTTGTACGCCTTAGGGCAAATCACAGTGCACAAATATCTATTATGTCACCATTTTACTTACCTGTGTTTACAAATAAATAAATAAATTGAAATTGAAATAATTTGCCTCAATTCGTAAAACAGACTACCTAATCCAGTCTAGTCTAACCTACCCTAATTACTGCACGGAAAAAGTAATACAAGTAAAAGATGTTTGTTTACCAATGAGCAATCGAGTTTTGTAGATCGCTCTCTCAAAGAAATCGTTGATAAACATCTAATTCGCTATCCATCATGAAGGAACCAACTTATTCAGCTGTCATAAAACTGAGCCACTTTTATTTTAATTTAATTTAATTTTAATGTATAATACCGATGTACAGTTTTGTAGATTTAAATATGTAATAGCGTTATCGCCTTGGACCTCTGTAATGGTAATGCTATCGATTCTGTTGTCGCATTTTTTTAAACTAACCTAATTTGACAGCACTAAAAATGTTGCCGTCCCTTTCTCATAAACTGAAACGACAAAGACAGCTATAATTTTAGCGCTGTCAAATTAAGTTAGTTTAGAAAAATGCAACAACAGAATCGATAGCAATGTCTATGTTAAATAAACAATTTGAATTTTGTATCATCTGAAGGTTCATGTAATTTCCAGGTATTTCGCTGCAACATCCAGAACCTTCGCTTCAACACATCATACAACCTCGACCCGGTCTGCCAGAGAGCCATCAACGCCGTCGTCGACTCCTCAGCAAAGTTCAAACGAGCGAGAAACTACCTCTGGTTCTGGACTCTGATAGAAGGCCTACAGGCCAGGAATAAGTATGGCTCGAAGGACTACTGGCCAGGTGTGCTCGAATTGGAAAGATTCGCTGATTGTATGGACTGTGTGAACTGTTGTGGTGTTTTAGCTTTCAAAAAATAAATGTTTCACTACTGATACATTTTTTTGGTAAGCAAGAACTTCTCTTATAACAAGCTTTGGAAGTTACCTATGTGGATAAAATTCACGAAATCTGAAGCGACGAAATAGAGGCAATGATCAAAACCTTTTAAAAAATTTCATTATGATTCATGGATTATGTTTTAGTGTCTGTGGACTAACATTTTTCGTTTGTTTATTTTGGATGCAAACACGATTGTTTTCTATAATAATTATATTGAAACAATATACAAGGCTGAGTTCAGTCTGCTAACAGTGGGCACTAAATATTAAGTCGGAAATGCTATTTATCTAGGCATTGTCATCTTATTTTGAGCTTATTCACGAACTATAATACATTTGAATAAAAACGGTCACTTTCGGCCAATAAATTAATCGCGTATTATTTATTGTATTAGACACTTAAATAATTCGCACTTCGAATAAGGAACGATTTACACTCTCATAATACCCACCTACTTATGCGCGGAAACCACAACTGCCGCTTTGCCGCATTACTGCGCCGTTTAACTTTACTTGCTACTTATTAGAGTGTAAATGTAAACTATCCAAACATTAAAACACAAGTTGTGGCGATTTCTTTATATTCCTTTAACAATCCAATAACAACTGGCTATTTTCGGTTTCCGGTTCGGCGTTCACTTTAAGCCTCTATACAACCAATCGAACATTTTAAATTACAGTGGAGCTTGTTCAGAACCATTGAAAACATAATAATAGTATTCATTCCAAGGCTGTTGATATGGCACCTGTGGAAATTAAAATTGATTCTAGTTGTTTGTAAAATTATTTCACAATGTGCTATTTCACCAGCCAAAAACTACGTTGACTATTACCGTGGTACCGAACTCGTTTCAGTATAAAATAATCTACCTATAATTTATACATTTTAATTTATTTTACAGTCAAATAGATTTGCAAAATTAAATACATATTACAAAGATTACAAAATACAGTACACCTAACAACGAAATACTATGTCGCGCCAAACTTTTTGACCGGTGTTAATAAAAACACACACGGGTCCCAGAATGAGTTATGTACTATTAATAGGCGTGAATTTTATCGTTTATTACATTATATTCATCGTTTAAACTCATTAAATGAGTTGCGTTATCATTCAGCACAATAACAGACTAATAAGGGCATTATGGGGCTTTACCGATAGCGATAAAGAGTATTAGTATTGTTAAAACATTGTAAAACAAAGGATAACAGACATCTCAAATATTCTCCTTTACATGAGTAGGCGAGAACATACAAGAGTGAAGTGTGCCTGTATTGAGGCCGGTCATAAAGTTTTGCGCGTCGTAAGCCCTGTTACAAACCATGCATAGGCACGGAATATTTACACCGTATTTCTCGCACTGACCACTGAGAAGCAGTCTTAAATAATACCGGTATAACTATTCCGAATTCACGCCGGGTTTAAGAGGGTATAACACTTATCGTAAAGAATGCTAATGAAGATGAAATAATACAAGACACGCCCTAAGATAAAACAATAAAAATAATAGTTTGTACAAAGTCCATACACGCTTTGATCAAAAAATCATACACATATTTTATCACCACGGAATAAAAATGACAGAACATTGAAAGCTGTTATTAACTAGGTGTCGCCTGCGGCTATCGCGTTCTTCCCGCGATTAATTCAATTCAAAACCTATCTAACATATTGTATCGAAATCGGTTCAGCCGCCTCTACGTTGTAACTAATAATCCCATTCACCTTTCATATTTAATATTATTTATAAGATTTCTAGCGATTTTATTGTAAGCGAATAGTTATTTTAAAATTATCCTATTTTCTCCGCTTGTACATGCACAAATTATTAGTGATCATAAAAATATATTTATATATTTACCATCAACTTTTAACAGAATTTAAAAAGGATAACCATATCTTATATTTGATTTGTAACTCAGTAATTTTACCAACTTGTTTATATTGGATTTACATTGTTATTTTATTATACCTAACTTTGTTATTTTTTAAATAAATAAAAAGTTCTGGTGTATATAAAATGCAACCGAGCATCTCTCTGTAACACCCTTTTCACACATCCCGGTTGTCGGGTAGCCGGTGCCAATTATGTTGGTACGCATAGATAGCGAATACATGCCCTTGCAATAGACGTCTCACGTCTAGAGGGATGGACGCAGTGCAATGTCACACAGGCACGTCCGTGATAAACATGCTCGGAGGTATTTGCAGTTTAATATGTAAAAGTAGCAAAGCAGCATTTTCTTGTTCTGTATCATAAATTAGAAATTATTTTGACTTTTATAAGTTTCGCTCTCGTTTTATAACTAACTAAACGTGACATGTGATGTACTGATTTAACTGTAGGTAAATTAGAGTACTATGAGCTATACCGGCTTGCCCCATCGTATATAATGTAGTGTTTGTATCTAGTAGATATATTACCCTATCTCCTAAGCACAAGCTGTTAGGTAACTGTCAGTGTCAAGCTCCCGACCTGTCAATGTCATCCGTACATTTGGCGGGAGAAGGACGGGGTCGCGGGAGAGCCTGGAGTCTGGAAACACGGGGAATGACAGAGCTACCGATGGAGACGACCTTGGTGTAGTAGTGAGCCAGTGATATCAAATACAGAACTTTAAAATATAGTTTCAATTAAAAAAGGTGGAACGTTTTGTTTGGGCGCGAAATTAATGAGGTTTTAATGTTTTCTGCGTTTCTTAGGTAATTATGACCATCGAAACTATAATTTTGCACCATTCGACTTCTTATCTATGACTCAGTGAATACGCTCTTTTACCAACGACAACTAAACCGCAGCCTTTTTGTAATATAATAGTATTTTTTATATATTTTTTTACATCTGTCTTAAGGTTTTTACTGCCGCACTCAGAAACATCACTTACACATAAGTATTTATTTACATAAAAAATTAGCTTTGTTCATGATTACTCATTTTTATGAGATGTTGAAAGACTAAGTTATCTTTGAATGTATGTTTCTGAGTGTGGCAGTCAGAATGCTCCACATTTTTTATAGATGTGCCGAAAGTTTGCTTTATATTACTGGTAAACAAATCTGCCTTGTTCTAATCAAAATCCTTACTATGAACTGAGCAATGAAACACAGCGTATGGCAATTCAATTGATTTTAGTATCTATTTCAAAGGCTATTAAGTCAATTGAAAAAGCTGACGACCGCAAGAGGCTGACAAATAATACAAAATTTAAGAGCTATTGATACAGCAATAAAGTTCAATATCGTCTGAAGTATTAAAAAGTTATAGTAGTCACAACGGATCTTTGTTCATCTGAATAATCTGCGCAGAACCAATTTTTGGGTTGAATTCGAGATGAGCTAATTTTTCCGCACAACAGTACATGCGCAATCGTTTGTTGCACCTAACTTCAGAAGGACAAAGATCCGTTGAGCGTACTGTACATGCTTTTAGAAACAGTGCTGAAAATTGATGTTAAAATATTTAATACATTTTTTGATGCTAAAAATATTCCCTGCCATTGCAGCAATATATCATTCTATGTACAATATAATAAATATTTTCTGAGATTTTTTAATTTGCTCAGGGCTTTTTCACCAGCACATGTGACCGATATAGGCTTTATACAACATCAGATAAATGTACCGGCCAATTAGTACTTGGTGAAATAGGTTGTCTTTATTAAACAATGCTCAAGTATTAGTCAAAGTTTGAACATTTGTTTAGTGGCAGTTTTCAATGCTCTCTAAAAATCTGTAGCTTTTGATAACGAATCGGTATTAATTAAAAAACCGATATACTTAGGCCTGAAATTTAACAGAAAATAATAGGTCAAGCCTAGCTATATTCACAGAAAGTTTAGTCTATCTCTATATAATATGTATACATACAGTATGAGATGTCACACATTTCTTGGCAGGCTTTCATTGAAAACTGTCACAAAATTACTATGACTTTACACTTGAGTACAGTTTAAAATTACAAGTTTCTAAGAGTCAGTTCACACCGGGGCGTGATGCGACGCAACGCGGCACTTTTGAAGATACAAAATATAACTTTATTTACAGACAGGCGTCACAGCTCAGTCGGTATTAGGTCTGCCTTCCGTACTGTGGGTCGTGGGTTCGATCCTCACTGAAAACAAACATAGATGTTTGTTCTATGTACTATGTATTCTATTAGCAATCGGGTTCTCATACAAACTTTGCTTAGTTTGGGACTAGAGGGTGTTGTGTGAAATGTCCATGAATATTTATGTACTACACAAAAAGATAAACATTTCATTGAGATAATTCGATAATGACGCTACGAGCCTGAAGCATGGTGCTCAAATTTTTTTTTTTATATAATATAGAATGTCCTTTGGCCACAATCTCACCTGATGGTAAGTGACGATGTGGCCGAAGATGGAAAAAAAAATGACAAATGCGAGAACTATACCCGTCCGAACGTAGGCACGTTCCGCTGCACCTTGCGTCGTCGTCGTCGTCGGTGTGGACTGACCCTAACTCACTAGGTTAGCTAGGGCAGTGTCATGTCGTGTCGAGTCACAATAATCCTATCACTTCACTCAGTTCACTTCACTAGTCCTCACTTCACTCGGTTCACTTCACTTGTGTTTTCACGTGTTGTAGGAATTCGTAGTAGGAGAACGCGGATTCCACCCGGTCGTCGACTAGTCGCTCTGTGAACACTTGTCGCGATGGAGAGTTGTCCCTGGAAACAAAACAAACAATTAGGCTATGGTACTTAACCTACTGAAAACTGAATTAAACTAAATTACGGTGAAATTGTAAGATTTGTATAGCGACTAACCTTAGTATAAGTAAGTCGGAAGCGTAAGGGCGGTCCTCGTTGAGCCTGTCGATGAAGGAGTGCAGCAGCACACTCGTGTCCGAGTCCACTCGCGGTAGAGTTCTGCACTCGTCCGGAATTTGACTGAAGGCGGTGACGCCGAACGCTTCCGAGAGGAAAGCGGCCGTCACGTTACGTCCGACGTACATTATCATACTTTCACCGTCGTCTAGGAGGTATGCGCCGTCTGAGTTCAATCTGCGAACGAAATAAATAATTATTATACGTACAATCGTACATTGCAAAAAAAATCCTCCTCACTTTTTAAGATCATTTACTATAGTACAGCATCTCTAAGTATGTCGATATTTCGACTATTATCTCGTCATCAAAAGTACCATGAGATAATAGTCACGCAGAAATGTCAAGTTTATACAAACGCGTATTTTTTCGACACCATTAGCACAGATAATGTAATCGCTCATGAAAGTGCAAATTGTCTACATTTTGACAGAACGAGTCGACAACATATCTCGCCGCGTGCAAACTAGCCTTGTTCACATCACACACATACACACACGATATCGTCACATTTATTCGTGATCAAGGCACATTCGTTGTCCTCCGTCCGTTAAGTACGTGTGCCCCCACGTACACATACGTACACACACGTACACACTTACGACCACGTACACACACGTACACACTTACGACCACGTAGACAGTGACATAGAGAGGTACGTACCTCTCCGCAGTGAGTTGCAGTCTCGGGGGGTCGGGTATGAGTTCGTCGTCCTCGTTGAGCGGGTGCAGGTGCAGGTGCGCGTGCAGCGTGTGCAGCGCGTACAGCGCGGGGTACACGCCGCGCATCACCTGCGCCAGCGGCTGCGACTTCAGCGCGCACATGTCCGCCACGCGGTCGTCCAGCCGAGTCGACGTGCCAGTCCGGAACGCTTTCTGAAGGGAAAATAACTTACACTATTATAGTTCAGACACGAACTCATATATTAGAGGCTCTTGCGGAGACGGATTCAGGTGCGGTAGGCTGCTGGCTTGGCACTGATTAGCTTGTTTATACATTTCGAAATTAAATTGGTGTTTTACAAGTGTAGGTCTACTTCAGGGTGACAGCGGCGCGGGCAGGGGGCCGGAGGGGGAGGGCAGGTTGTGTACGTACCCGCTTGAGCAGCGCCAGCAGGTACAGCGGCAGGAGGCGCAGGCTGTGCGGCGCGGGCAGGGGGCCGGAGGGGGAGGGCAGGTTGTGTACGTACCCGCTTGAGCAGCGCCAGCAGGTACAGCGGCAGGAGGCGCAGGCTGTGCGGCGCGGGCAGGGGGCCGGAGGGGGAGGGCAGGTTGTGTACGTACCCGCTTGAGCAGCGCCAGCAGGTACAGCGGCAGGAGGCGCAGGCTGTGCGGCGCGGGCAGGGGGCCGGAGGGGGAGGGCAGGTTGTGTACGTACCCGCTTGAGCAGCGCCAGCAGGTACAGCGGCAGGAGGCGCAGGCTGTGCGGCGCGGGCAGGGGGCCGGAGGGGGAGGGCAGGTTGTGTACGTACCCGCTTGAGCAGCGCCAGCAGGTACAGCGGCAGGAGGCGCAGGCTGTGCGGCGCGGGCAGGGGGCCGGAGGGGGAGGGCAGGTTGTGTACGTACCCGCTTGAGCAGCGCCAGCAGGTACAGCGGCAGGAGGCGCAGGCTGTGCGGCGCGGGCAGGGGGCCGGAGGGGGAGGGCAGGTTGTGTACGTACCCGCTTGAGCAGCGCCAGCAGGTACAGCGGCAGGAGGCGCAGGCTGTGCGGCGCGGGCAGGGGGCCGGAGGGGGAGGGCAGGTTGTGTACGTACCCGCTTGAGCAGCGCCAGCAGGTACAGCGGCAGGAGGCGCAGGCTGTGCGGCGCGGGCAGGGGGCCGGAGGGGGAGGGCAGGTTGTGTACGTACCCGCTTGAGCAGCGCCAGCAGGTACAGCGGCAGGAGGCGCAGGCTGTGCGGCGCGGGCAGGGGGCCGGAGGGGGAGGGCAGGTTGTGTACGTACCCGCTTGAGCAGCGCCAGCAGGTACAGCGGCAGGAGGCGCAGGCTGTGCGGCGCGGGCAGGGGGCCGGAGGGGGAGGGCAGGTTGTGTACGTACCCGCTTGAGCAGCGCCAGCAGGTACAGCGGCAGGAGGCGCAGGCTGTGCGGCGCGGGCAGGGGGCCGGAGGGGGAGGGCAGGTTGTGTACGTACCCGCTTGAGCAGCGCCAGCAGGTACAGCGGCAGGAGGCGCAGGCTGTGCGGCGCGGGCAGGGGGCCGGAGGGGGAGGGCAGGTTGTGTACGTACCCGCTTGAGCAGCGCCAGCAGGTACAGCGGCAGGAGGCGCAGGCTGTGCGGCGCGGGCAGGGGGCCGGAGGGGGAGGGCAGGTTGTGTACGTACCCGCTTGAGCAGCGCCAGCAGGTACAGCGGCAGGAGGCGCAGGCTGTGCGGCGCGGGCAGGGGGCCGGAGGGGGAGGGCAGGTTGTGTACGTACCCGCTTGAGCAGCGCCAGCAGGTACAGCGGCAGGAGGCGCAGGCTGTGCGGCGCGGGCAGGGGGCCGGAGGGGGAGGGCAGGTTGTGTACGTACCCGCTTGAGCAGCGCCAGCAGGTACAGCGGCAGGAGGCGCAGGCTGTGCGGCGCGGGCAGGGGGCCGGAGGGGGAGGGCAGGTTGTGTACGTACCCGCTTGAGCAGCGCCAGCAGGTACAGCGGCAGGAGGCGCAGGCTGTGCGGCGCGGGCAGGGGGCCGGAGGGGGAGGGCAGGTTGTGTACGTACCCGCTTGAGCAGCGCCAGCAGGTACAGCGGCAGGAGGCGCAGGCTGTGCGGCGCGGGCAGGGGGCCGGAGGGGGAGGGCAGGTTGTGTACGTACCCGCTTGAGCAGCGCCAGCAGGTACAGCGGCAGGAGGCGCAGGCTGTGCGGCGCGGGCAGGGGGCCGGAGGGGGAGGGCAGGTTGTGTACGTACCCGCTTGAGCAGCGCCAGCAGGTACAGCGGCAGGAGGCGCAGGCTGTGCGGCGCGGGCAGGGGGCCGGAGGGGGAGGGCAGGTTGTGCGCGAGGCGGTAGGCGCTGAGTGCCTCCACCGCGACGTGCATCACGGCCTCGCGCGCCTCGCCCAGCGACGCACTGCTCGCGCGGTCCACCGCTGGAACATTAACCGTGCGTCACAACCATCAATGGACAGGGTACACGTCGACATATCCGCCGAACAACAACACTGCGCTAAACTATATGTAGCGCCGCAAACCGAGCCAACAGCAAGCTACCGAGCTGATGTCGCAGTGCGCAGGCGCATCCGATTGCTGAATGGTCACCGTAACGGCTAAGCATGCTCATGCTATTTGACAATACAACTACTGCAGTGTATAGTACTCGCAACGAATCATTGTACCTCTGAAGTATCAGCGCAGAACCCATTTTTGGATATTTGGAGGTAAGCTAATTTTTCTGCACAACAGTACATGCGCAATAGTTGTAGCACCTAACTTCAAGAGGGATAAAAATCCGTTGTGCGTACTGTACCACGTGCGTTATTCCGAACCATTGTTTGTAGATCCAACAAAATAATAGCATACTTAACAACAAAACAATGGCAAACAAAACAACAAAGCAATAGTTCGTGACAGACGGTCGAACAAAGTCGCACAATAAGAGTAAAAAGCCATAACATAAAGATCTGAGAGTGAAGAGCACTTACCCATTTTACTGAGTAGTCCTATAATACATTGCTGGTCGGCGGAGTGTAGCACGTCGGGCAGCGTGCTGGCTACCGGCAGAGACATCGTGTGGACCCGTATCCGTCTTTCACCTGCAATTAATAAATAAATCATGCTCTCTATTCTCTCTCTCTATTTCTTTTATGTAGGTATCTATCTATTTGATTATATTATTAAATAATATTTTTAATTATACAAATGAAATTTATATTTATGTACGCCCCGTCCTTGTTTTTGTGTATTAGATCCTGTCCATCCAAAGGTTGCCTGGAAGAGATTGCTTTTAGCAATAAGGCCGCCCATTGTACTTACCTCCTAAAGAATCTGTATTTTTGTTGTATTAGTTTAAGTGGCGAGTACAATAAAGAATATACTATCTATCTATCTATCTAGTCCCAAATTAAACAAACCTTGTCTATGGAAACTTGATTGCTGAATGCTGATATAATACTTACATACTTTTTTGTAAATACACACTTATAATACATAGTAACACCCAGACATAGACCAAAAACCTATGTTTGCCACACACAAATGTTTGTTCTTGATGGGGATCGAACCCACGACTCAGCACGGAAGGCAGAGCTTACCAACTGAGCTGTGACGCCTGTCACCAATAGTTGATGAAAATGTAGCTCCGTCACTGTTTTACATTAGAATAAAGAATAAAAAGCATTTATTACGACACGAATTTCAAAAACTAAACAAAAAAACTTATACTAAATAGGGTTACATAGGTGCCGTAGCACGTACCCTGGCTCAGCATAGGTTGGTTGACTGGCAACCAACGCTGGTCTTCCGCCAGGGCCGTTTCCACGGAAATTCCACGGAATTCCACGGAAAATCATTTGTTAATGAGAGACAGAAGCATGTTAGGTTACCTTTGCTGCTGGTATAGAGCAGCGCCGCCTGGAAGCAGACGTGCTGCAGGTCGTGCAAGGACTCCTCGATGCTGAGCTGCATGCCGAAGGCGGCGTCGGGGGACACGTTGGGCAGAGACAGCAGGTCCGTGGACCGCACGAAGAAGTTGCCGTGGAAAGTGTGGATCGCTACTCCCCTGTACAATAACATTATTGAATAACGCTTGCACAACTATCACATGTAAGGCTATATTATGTACTAGCAGTTGCCCGCGACTTCGTACGCGTCTACAGTTTCCGTGTACATTATATTATCTGTGCGTGTACCGAGCGGATACTTCTTTGAGAAACTTGACATTACACCTCATTACACCGAACTCGTACTGGAATGTCAAACGCTAGTCGTTAGACCAAAGAGGTAGTACTACGCCCTGTCAAACTGACGTGACATGACATGACAATGAAATCCTCTTGCCAATTGGCGCTGCTAATCCTTTTCGTTAATTTTATCCTGTAGATCCTGTTAATTATTCGGGATAAAAAGTAGCCTATATGTCAATCCAGGTTACGAACTATATATATGCCAACTTTCATCCAAGTTGGTTCAGTAGTTTAGACGTGATTGAAACACAAACATCCAAACATCCAAACATCTAAACATTCGCATTTATAATATTAGTAAGATAGAATGTCCTTTGGCCACAATCTCACCTGATGGTAGGTGACGATGTGGCCGACGATGGAGCAGGACAGTCTAGAAGACACCTATTCACTCTTGCCTTGAAAAGACCCAGAAGGCAGGCTATATTAGAGATATGTAAGGCTATATTAGTGATTGAATAGGTATCTTCTAGGCAAATGTGCTACATCGTCCACCGCATCCTCACTTGCGGTCTATAATCTATAGAAAAATGGGTAATGTCAAGCAATTTGTCGGTCACACATTTCAACATTTTTGAACATACTCACTGAATGTAAATATGCAAAATCGCAAAGCTACACGATCAACAATGGAAAGTTTCAGCAAAAATTACAATTTTGATCCTAACAAGTTTTCTAACCAAAAAATTTGCAACAATGTGCTATTTTGAAACATGAGTACCGAGAAAGGCGTGGAAACACGCCAAAAATAGAACAATTTAGAACATGAAGTACAATGGGCGGTTATCGCTATATAAGTCAATATATCCTATCCTATCCTACTAATATTATAAATGCGAAAGTTTAGATGTTTGGATGTTTGGCTGTTTAGATGTTTGGATGTTTAGATGTTTGGATGTTTATGTTTCAATCACGCCAAAACTAATGAACCAACTTGGATGAAACTTGGCATATATATATAGTTCGTAACCTGGATTGACATATAGGCTACTTTTTATCCCGAATAATTAACAGGATCTACAGGATAAAATGAACGAAAAGGATTAGCAGCGCCAATTGGCAAGAGGATTTCATTGTCATGTCATGTCACGTCAGTTTGACAGGGCGTAGTACTACCTCTTTGGTCTAACGACTAGCGTTTGACATTCCAGTAGGTACGAGTTCGGTGTAATGAGGTGTAGTGTCAAGTGTCCCAAAGAAGTATCCGCTCGGTACACGCACAGATAATATAATGTACACGGAAACTGTAGACGCGTACGAAGTCGCGGGTAACTGCTAGTTAAAGTATATATCTCACCGCGTAGCCCGAACCCGCATGACTGCCTCGAAGCCGATCTTCCTCGTGAGATATCTCGTGAGCATTCGATTCAGCTGGTCGGCTTGCCACGCGCGAGATATCTTGAACAGCGGGATGTGGTACACGGTGCCGCCGCTGAACTTACTCATCCCACCTACCAAGTAATACTAAATAAATACACATTATATTATCTATATGATGATTTTTATTATTCCTTTTTCGTTCGAAGGTTTTAGTGTCTGTTTGTCCGTCTGTGGTCCCGCAACTGCAAAACTGATGCTAATTAACTCCTCCAAGTGCTTTAACGTTATTCTGTCATCGACTAAAATCATACAATGCAACGTTAGGAAGCAGGCCGTAGTTGGTTGGCGGTTCTTGTTGTCTCTGGTCGCGTGGAACTGCCACCTAGACTCATCTAGTTATCTAAGACGATTCTAAATGATCCACGTATTCGAGTTCTGTCATCATTTGTAAAAGCAACATAGCACATTAATTTTAATTGTTTTTTTTGGTGTTTTAGTGAGTATACTTCTTTAATTTTGGTGAAATTTTAACCAGTAATACTTGCAGTCTATCTATCTATCTATCTATCTATCAGTCATAGCATAAAGTGTGAGCGATTGAAATAAATGTGTATTACGTGTTTTTATTATTTGATGGACATCGTTTCCAAGTTTTGAAGGAAAATCCACCATTTTGTCTTCAAAACAAATAACTTGACGTATGACTCAACTTGACTTAGGGCGGCTTGCACCAGAATCGCTAAACGCGTTTAACTCTTAAATAGTATTTAGCGAGTTGTCAAGTCATACAAATACATCAGATTTAAATCGATTTAGCTGTTAAATACGTTTAGTGATTCTGGTGCAAGACGCCCTAAACTTATTTCAAATAATTCACTTGACACTGGCAAAATTGTCTGGACAGACAGAAGCCATAAAAAAAGAAATAGCAGTAGTAGTTTAGGACACGATCTGTAAGTAGTAGGTATAGAAGACTGACTGAGGGAGGCGAGGTCCGCGTACTGCGAGTTGAGCAGGAAGAGGTCGACGCACACTTGCGCGCCGCTGCAGTCGAGCGCGATGCGCTTGTAGAAGTCGGTGGCGGGGCTGAGGTGCGCCACCTCCTTGCTGGAGCGTGCGTTAGGGTCCTCTCTGTCGGGGACAACATACCGATGCTGGACTACATATGTATTATAAGTATGTATGTACAAAAAAAAGTATATATAAGTATTCTATCAGCATCTGGTTCCCATATTACAAGCTTTGCTTAGTTTGGGACTAGAGGGCGTCGTGTGAAATGTCCATGAATATTTATTTTTTTTTATTTTATTTATTATTACACAACGTTATATAATGTCCTTATAACAACTCCCTCATTTATAAAAATTTTACAAAAAAAAATTAAAAAAATTTATGAACCGATTTGAAAATTCTTTTTTTATCTGAAAGCATGTACTTCTAGGTTCGTCACATTCAATTTTCATTCAAATAAAGTTTATTATCAAACAAAATGTATCAAAAAAAATTAATCAAAATCGGTTCAATATGTTGACCTATAAATAAAAATAACTGAAAAAATATGCCATCCGCGTGCACGAAATTGCGTATTTTGCTTTTCTGTGTTTTTTTAGTGATGTTTACGGTCACTAGAACATACCCAATGAACTGCCATCATCACCATCATCGAATTCGAAGTAGTCGAATTGAAGTCGGTTTTTCTAGTTTTTAAAGTTATAAATGGTCTATGAAATGAAATGGTTTATTTGCTACAAATATGGTTACAAGTTCTTACAGTATCTAATCGGTTTCACATATTTCACCAAACACATCGGCATGCAAATTTATATTATATTATTGTTAATCAGTGGTACCTACTAAAATAAAATTAGAAACATTTAATATCGAATTAAAAATTATTACAAAATGTCATTACATATTAAAAAAGTGATTAACGCTATAGAAAGTGTAGTTACCTCGGTTGCAAGGCTCCGGGGCCCACATTCGGCAAGCACGTTTGAAACACCGTGACGCGCCCTCCCGTCGGCGCCTGACACATACAACACAATCAAATAACATACTCTTCATAACACACAAAGTACCATCAGCAAAAGTTCTGCCTTACCACCTTAAGGGTGCATTTCCTGTAAACCGACTAGCCGTTCATTTTTAAATACCAATAGAAGCAAATTATTTCGGGTGTAAAAGTTATGAAAACAATGGGCCGACATAAAAATAAATAGATGTTTAGATCTCTGGTTGGTCAAAATAAGAAAACAAAAGAAAAAGGCGAGGTCAGGTAGCTAACTGCTTGCAAGCGAAACAATTTCAAAAGTGGTAAGGCGGAAATTTTGCTGATGGTACATGTCATCTATTTCTGTCTTTTGTTTATGTCCTGTGTTGTGTGTAATAAAGAATTAAGAATTAAATGTCCATGAATATTGATTTGTGTAAAGGTCGTCATTAATATAATGTCGTCGTCATGTGATTGTCACCATAAGTTTGAATGCTGCTTGTAAGGCGGCGCCGAGCGCGGAGGAGGGCACGCCGGGGCCCGAGTACCTCTGCGGCAACACTGACAGCAGTTCCTTCACCAGCTCCTTCCTCTCGCCGAGGTTCACCAGCAGCGACTCCGGCGATGGTACGAATATGTCTGCAACACACAAACAAAAAAAAAGCTTGTAACAATTATGACCAAAGTTTTTATATTACCACTAGCAGTTACCCGCGACTTCGTACGCGTCTACGGTTTCTGTGTACATTATATTATCTGTGCGTGTACCGAGCGGATACTTCTTTGAGAAACTTGACATTACACCTCATTACACCGAACTCGTACTGAAATGTCAAACGCTAGTCGTTAGACCAAAGAGGTAGTACTACGTCCTGTCAAACTGACGTGACATGACATGACAATGAAATCCTCTTGCCAATTGGCGCTGCTAATCCTTTTCGTTCGTTTTATCCTGTAGATCCTGTTAATTATTCGGGATAAAAAGTAGCCTATATGTCAATCCAGGTTACGAACTATATATATGCCAACTTTCATCCAAGTTGGTTCAGTAGTTTAGACGTGATTGAAACACAAACATCCAAACATCTAAACTTTCGCATTTATAATATTAGTAAGATTACGCTTGGCGGTAGCGCTGCTGCCCTGTGCGGTAATGCATTCAGCATAATGTCAGTGCTATTCTCGTGTTATAAGTACTTATATTTCTTTGTAAAAAGGATCATACAAAAAAAGCTAGCAACCAGGCCGAGGTTTCTTGCCCGTTCTTTAGGCTCTGGTCGCGTGGAACTGGCACCTAGAACCACCTGGTTTTATAACACGGTTCTAAATGATCCTTATGATTTTAGCAAATAAAGAAATTTTAACTTTGACATTATACTATAATATCAAAGTCGAAATTTCTTTACTTATTTCTTTTCTTTATTTTTTTTTTCTTTATTTTTTTTTCTTTATTTCTTTATAATGATTATAGGCAAAAGAGAAATCGCTTAAAAAATCGATTAACGATTCGTGAAATGTTTTTTTTTTATATTTTTCTTACCATCAATATCTAGTACAGTCATCTCCTTGGGTCGCGACAAGCCTTCGCTCATGAGGTAGTAGTGCACGTGCGAGTCGAAGCAAATGAAGCCGATTTGAGTGCGCGCGTCGCCTGGCAACTCTTCTATACACGCCTTTATAGTGTCGCATACCACCTGCAAGCAATCAATATCATTTTAGACTAGCAGTTACCCGCGACTTCGTCCACGAAATACAAAATATAGCACTTAACCTAAAAAAACAAAAAAGCGGGAAGTAGCCTATGTGTTAACACAAAAAATAACCACACCGACAATGTACTTGCTTTACGTTTAGGTATAAACACTGAAAAATAGGTAGGTACATAATTTTTAATGGAGAAGTAAAAATATGTATTTTTAGTGTTAAGCTCTGCGCTTTTGCACCTACATCAGAACAAATGCTTTTTTTTATTTTAATATCGAATGTATGTTTTTATCGGTTACAAAAATACCGGCAAAAAAGTGTTAATCCAGGTTACGAACTATAATATATTCGAAGTTTTATCCAAATAGGACCAGTAGTTACAGCGTCATTGAAACACAAACATCTAAACTTTGACATTTATAATAGTAGTGGGATGAATAATACAGCGTCATGGAGCACGTTCCCCCCATGCCCTGATGGACGGGATGCTGCAGTGCCCAGATGAAGGCTTGCAGCACCTATACCATCCTCTCAGCCTAGTCAGCCTTATCCACAGGAAAGATAAGGTCAATACGGAGCTGACTAAGCCAAAGGTTTCCTCATAATGTTCTCCTTCACCGTTCGTTCGTATTGTGCACATAAATTTCAAAGTAGAAAAACCTATTGGTGCACGACCGGATTTGAACCCACGACCTTAGGATCGGAATGTCAAAAATGTCAGCTAAACTACAACACTACAACTTATAACACCCCGTCGTTTTTGCGTCGTTGGTTAACTAAAGAGACGTTGAAGTCAACAAACAAGGGAATATTTTAATCTAGCGAATAGCGTTATTCTGAGTTGGTAACACCCAGTCTCAGATGATTTTGAACAAACATAGATGTTTGTTCTATGTCTGGGTGTTACTATGTATTATAAGTATGTATTTACAAAAAAAAAAGTATATAAGTATTGTATCAGCCATCTAGTTCTCATATCACAAGCTTTGCTTAGTTTGGGACTAGAGGGCGTTGTGTGTAAAGTCCATGAATATTTATTTATTATTTATTTATTTATTTTTAACAAACCTGTAGATAGCCCGACTCTCTCGCTATAGTGGACACGTCTAATAGAAACAGGTAGACTGCTGGCTGCGGCGGTCGCAGCATGTACTCTCCGGGAGCGATGAACTCGATGGTCGCGGATTTGATCTCAGGCCGTCGGGACGGGTCGCCGTAGGATTTGCTGACCGGGTCGAACAGGAACTCTTCTGGTACTGGAAATGCAATGGTTTGGAGTTACAAGCATGCACTCTTATTGAACAACAAAAAGCTTCTCAATTTAATGTGTTTTTTTTTATATTTCATTTTGTTATTGGTTTACAGTAGAGGTGAGACGTATTTATCGTCACAGGTAAAACTCACTGCTATTTAAATATCACAGACTGTCACAGCGACAGAAGATCCCAAATACCTGTGACCCCACTTGACCCCTTTGTCTTTGAGCGCAACATTGCGCTAGTATATTATCACAGGCATAACAAAATACTAGCTTCTATCTCTTTTTCACTTTATTGAAGTAAGGTGTCAAACAGTGATGAACTGGTCACTGGTCACTGATGTCACAGGTAGCCTCATATCACAGTCACAGAGTAACCTAGTATCTCAATTTACCTAGTACAGCTCTAGTTTACAGCTCAAAATATACCTACACAGAACTAACTAAATAAAAAACACAATTTCTAAAATAATTATTTATGGTGGATTTTCTAATAAGTACTTATAGTAAACATCATCATTCATTTTGACCTACATTTTTCATTTATTTATTTTATTTAGAGCGTCCAACAAGGAAATCACAATTATCAAGTAAGTAGTAGGAAATGCTTTTTTAATTTCTAAGAATGCTCCTAGCTTTTTTTAGAATTAGTCGTCCGTCATAATATTGGCATCTTCATATTTATGGACATTCCAAACAATAAAGTTCGAAACCCTTATCGGGTTTTCATACAAAATATCTCGCAATTTGCTTTTCCATATTCGTTTCGATCAACAAAACAAAACTCAGACTACGGGTTATCATCAACACGCAACAAATTCCTTTTTTGGGTATCCTAGTAACCTAGATCATAAAATACATGAAATTCTTCCATTTTTTACACGAACAGACGAATAGGTACTCACAATCGTTGACCCTGAAGCACAAATTGCATTTCCATCGCTTCGCGTCGACGAAATACACAAACGGATTGATGTAGGTCCGGCAGGAGCGGCACCGCACTATTGTGTTGCACTGTATCACCGGCAAATGCTGCAACCAAAATAATAACATGATATATGTATAATCCTATCCTACTATCCTACTTCCTACTAATATTATAAATGCGAAAGTTTAGATGTTTAGATGTTTGGATGTTTGGATGTTTAGATGTTTGGATGTTTGTGTTTCAATCACGTCTAAACTACTAAACCAACTTGGATGAAACTTGGCATATATATAGTTCGTAACCTGGATTGACACATAGGCTACTTTTTATCTCGAATAATTAACAGTATCTACAGGATAAAATGAACGAAAAGGATTAGCAGCGCCAATTGGCAAGAGGATTTCATTGTCATGTCATGTCACGTCAGTTTGACAGGGCGTAGTACTACCTCTTTGGTCTAACAACTAGCGTTTGACATTCCAGTAGGTACGAGTTCGGTGTAATGAGGTGTAATGTCAAGTTTCTCAAAGAAGTATCCGCTCGATACATGCACAGATAATATACTGTACACGGAAACTAGACGCGTACGAAGTCGCGGGTAACTGCTAGTAAATAAATAAATCTCTTGGTACATTCTTCAGGATGTGACACATATATTAGGACACATTTTTAATTTTCCACTACATACTCGTAGTTACTACCAAGATCTAATATTTTTGCAATCGAATTAGGTAACTTTTATGACTTTAAAATTAAATCCTACTAATATTATAAATGCGAAAGTTTAGATGTTTGGATGTTTAGATGTTTGGATGTTTGGATGTTTGGATGTTTGTGTTTCAATCACGTGAAAACCACTGAACCAACTTGGATGAAACTTGGCATATATATAGTCCGCAACCTGGATTGACATATAGGCTACTTTTTATCCCGAATAATTAACAGGATCTACAAGATAAAATGAACCAAAAGGATTAGCAGCGCCAATTGGCAAGAGGATTTCATTGTCATGTCATGTCACGTCAGTTTGACAGGACGTAGTACTACCTCTTTGGTCTAACAACTAGCGTTTGACATTCCAGTAGGTACGAGTTCGGTGTAATGAGGTGTAATGTCAAGTTTCTCAAAGAAGTATCCGCTCGGTACACGCACAGATAATATAATGTACACGGAAACTAGACGCGTACGAAGTCGCGGGTAACTGCTAGTAAATAAATAAATCTCTTGGTACATTCTTCAGGATGTGACACATATATTAAGACACATTTTTAATTTTCCACTACATACTCGTAGTTACTACCAAGATCTAATATTTTTGCAATCGAATTAGGTAATTTTTATGACTTTAAAATTAAACATAATATATTCTTTAAAAACTATTTTACAAAAGTTGCTTACAGCTAGTAATATATGCGTCGTAACTTATTTCGAAAATGTAATTCCTTATCAATGAAGCAATTTGAATAGTTTATGAGCACGAACATTGTCAACATTCAATGTGACACAATTACTCGTTATTTGCACAGCTGTATGTCGATTTTTATATAAGCACTTGCAACTAATAGTGGTCTCAAACGGGGTGAAGGAAAACATCGTGAGGAAGCCTGTGGCTTAGTCAGTCCCGCTCGCATTGACTTTGTCTTTCCTCGAGATCGGACAACTAAATATAGGCGCTGGGCAAGTCTTGTGAGAAAGCCCGTGGCTTAGTCAGTCCCGCTCGCATTGACTTTGTCTTTCCTGTAGATCGGACAACTAAATATAGGCGCTGGGCAAGTCTTGTGAGAAAGCCCGTGGCTTAGTCAGTCCCGCTCGCATTGACTTTGTCTTTCCTGTAGATCGGACAACTAAATATAGGCGCTGGGCAAGTCTTGTGAGAAAGCCCGTGGCTTAGTCAGTCCCGCTCGCATTGACTTTGTCTTTCCTGTGGGTCGGACAACTAGGCTAAGATGGTATAGGCGCTGGGTAACCTACTCCATCTAAAAAATGTCCCAGGCACTGCAGGGAAGTGCAGGGGTCCGTTCGTCGGGGCATGGCTAGAAAGTGGCCCCTGACGCTGTATAAATCATCTAGATTGGATACCTGTCATTATGTTGATTATAATTCTAACGGAATCGTCACAGACCGTTAAACTTTGGCGTCAAAAAACTGATAAGAAAATTGACAAAATGGTCTAGAGGATCATTAGAATACCTATTATTAAAGACTAGACTAGATAAACGATATAAATATCCACCTATGTCAGCATACGAAAGATAGTGAATGTACCTATATGAAATGACGTCAATAAAAACATCTCATTTAACAGTTATTGCGAAACAAGAATGGGTTCGATTACCGCAGCGGGACAAATATTTAAACCTGTAAAAGTTCGTCTATGTGTTGCAGTTTCATAAAAGTAGTTTCGTACCACTACTTACAATACAAGAAAACCTAATGGTGATGTGTGTTAAGTCAGGAATAGTTGGTGACTATAATATTGTATCTTTGCATATTTATACAATCGAACAACAGTTTTGTCAATTTTCATTTACATTCGAGTAGATAATTAAATTAAGATCCTCATTGACTATTTAAACATAAACACTTTTTTGTAGAAAATCGTGAACTAAGATAACTCTAAGATAACTAAGAGGAATAAAACACTTTTTCGTGTTACAAATTATTGAAAAGAAATTGAATAAGATGTGTAAAAACTTATCGTCAATTTAACACTGTATGAAAAAAACATGTGAAATTATTCATGCAATTACATTTCGTGAAATGATTATACGGGTCATCAAGTGCATAACAAAAACATCTAAGATTTGTTACAACTATATGAAGACGATGGCCCACCATGGATAAAATAAACTATTTAACTAAGTGATTAGATAAGGAAGAGTTGTATTGTAATTTTAATTACAATTTCATGGAACATAAATTAATATACTTATTAAAATAGAAAGTTGTGCACGTTTTCAGTTCTTGAGAACAGTAAAAGTGATATAGAAATTCGCTTGCGGTCAGTGTGTTTTTCGCTGCTTCTTTTCACGAATAAATAAAACGATCCAAACGATGTCCCATTTACTCATTTGCCCCTTGTGCCCTACCACCTGCACAAGGGATGATATTTTGGACGCCACAGACGAAGGGGTAAAAGTGGCGAAGTTCTATTCGAACTTCGTCTACTGTTTGTTGTCACCATTGACACGTAAGAAGAAGAAGAATAAATATTTATGAATTATCCATCCGCTCCTCTTGTAACATTATAAATGCAAAGCTCTAAGTTTATTGATGTTTGTGACCCGGTCACAAAGCACAATTGGACCAATTTGGATGAACTCTAGTTTGGCTCTGATAAAGCCACTTTTAATTTTAATACTTTAATTCACTATCGCAGAAAAAATACTACTTTAGGGTTAATAGTTATTGATTACTAAACTTGCAACCTTAAATAAAAAGTTTTTCACATAAAATACATAATTATTGGAATTATGGATGCCGTTATCAGTCACATCCATGGAAATTGGAAATGAGAATTACCCGTTTATGTTATTTTTATGAGTGCTTCCTGTTTCAACCCAAGAATTTTCAACCCAGTAGATATTTTGCCTCATTCGACCCAAACTTTTGAATCTAGGAAAGTGCAAGGAAAACCGTGGGCTTTTAATAATAAACGTGTACTTACATTGAGGTCTTTAAACGGATGTATTAGGATACCGAGCGGCAGTCTTGACTTCTGCAGGAGGCTGTTCGTCTCAGGAATGCGGTTCACAGTGCACCTGAAGATACTGTAAACAAAACAATTACATGAAAACTAAGGGGTACATTCATATTGGTCTCCTAAAGCTGCGCCAGCGAAAATGGCTGCTAAATCTATTGTCATCTCCTTTCGTTGTCATGAAAGTGACAAAGACAGAAATTTTTAAAACTGCGCCAAATTGACAGGCGAATAAAGGGGTAATGTTTTACAAAATCTAAACATAATCTCGGAAATGACTGCACAGTTTTTAACAGACATAGATAAGAATTAATCATCTCGCGATGATACTCTCATACAAAGAATACATTAAAATTTAATCACCCGTTTCAAGATAGCTTTTACGCGGCCTTAAAATAGTGATGCAAGTATTATGTCTAACAGTGTCAAAAGAAAGAGCCTGCACACCACTATTTCCTTATAATGTTTTTCTTCAATGTTTACGAGCAGACTAGGGTTGCACATCGGTATTGTACAAGACCGGATTAGATCACATTGTTGGATGCATAGAAAAAAATGTTCTTATTGATAGGTACTTACTGAATTTTTCAGAAGTGATTATAAGAATCCGTATTTTATTGTAACAAAGTATAAATAGTTATAACCTTGTAAGGAGTGCCATGCGATAGAGAGAATTTGTTATCAAAAATGAGATAAGTCTCGTTTGTCGTTATATAACATTATCTTTGACTACGGTCTCGCGTTCAAATACATGTATAATCAAAATAATACATTGCTAATTTCTCAGAGAATCATCACTAACCCTGAATCGTTCACATAAATGGGTACTTCTGATAAAAAATCACTTCTCTGTATGACTTTTAATTTTCATTCTTTAATTCACAACCACAGAAAACATTTTAAACAAGGTTTTCACATGAAATACAAAATTATTGAAACTATGGTCAAGTCACTTCTATGGAAATGAGTTACCCAAATATGCCTTCACATAATTTCAAAGTAAGAACCATGATTATTTTTATCCTTACTAATATTATAAACGCGAAAGTTTGTATATATGGATGTTTGTTACTTCTTCACGCAAAAACTACAGGTCCGATTTGGATGAAACTTGGAATACATATAGTTCGTAGCTTGGATTAACACATAGGCTTTTTATCCCGGAAAATCAACAGGATAAAATGGGACGCTGAGAAAGTGACGAACAGAAGCTAGTTTAAAATAAATAAAGCTACTTTTTCTCGTCGCGACTGCGTCGTGAGTATGATAGATAGGTACACTATCTAGATAGCGTAGGAGGAACGGGTCAAATAATTTCGGTCGCAGGAAGTGAGTGGACAACGCGACTCAAGATTGTTCATTGTGACATTTCTGAAATTGTAACCCATGCACTAAGTTGTTTTAACTAGTTATAAATAATTAAAATTTATAAGTTTAAAAAACTAGAAAAACCGACTTCAATTCAACTACCGGCAGATGATGATGATGATCACAGCTAATTGGAAATGTTCTAGTGATAATAAACACCACTGAAACGTCACACAAAAGCAAAGTACGTAATTTCGTGCACGTGGTTGGCATATTTCTTTCCAGTTATTTCTATTTATAAGCCAAACTACTACTAAACCGATTTTGATGATAACCGAATGGGACCGACCTGAAAGTATATTCTTTCAGATAAAAAAAGAATTTTTCGAATCGGTTTATAAATGAAAGAGTTCTGAGGTAACATTAAAAAAACATACAACCGAATTGAGAACCTCGTCCTTTTTTGAAGTCTGTTAAGAGTCCGTATTAAAATTTGACGACGTCAAGTTTAGGCATTTATGAATACGCGACGCGCTGCGCTACGCGTTTGCGACGCGCAAAGGACAAACGAATTTGATCTTTCGACATGTTCGTTCACTGGATGAGTACGATTGATTTGTAGTCTAATTACTAAGTTAGTATGTGGTAGGTACCTATCTCCACGTGACGTGTGTAGAACAGCTGTACGAATTGTAATAAAAAGATTGTACAAAATTTTTTTTTTTTTTTTTTTTTTTTTTTTTCATTTATTTAGTGCACATTATTTCTAAAGAATGTACCCTAATATGATTACAATCTAGCCACAAAGTGGGCTAATAAGTAATTTAAAATTAACTTAAATTGCTAGAATTGCTTAATCTAAGAACGTGTCCATTAACACGTTTCTTATTGTCTCTATTTAGGATTTAAGGGAAGACACTATGTTCATGTGTTCTTTAGTTTGTTTTCACTGAATTTCACTTATTTATTACACTAACTCAAAAGGTTTTTTTCCTTTTGAGCCTTCTTATTAAGTCCGTATTGTCAAGGAGCTGGATCGCCTCGACGTTAACATGATGATGAAGCCTTAGTTCATGTGCTTCTGCGTATTTTTGAATAACACTAGCGACAAACTCGATTTTGCTGGTGGAGATCGTCATTTCTGATGTACCACGGGGCGTTCACTATTCCCCTCCGCACTTTATTCTGGAATCGCTGGATGATTTGAATATTGCTCTTTCTGGTACAGCCCCAGAACTGTATACCGTAAGTCCATACTGGTATAAAGACTTGTTTGTAAAGTAGTTCTAACTCGTCTTTTTTATTCTTGACGTGAGCTTTCCAGCGTAGCTTCGCGTCAAGCGTCATGCCCAAATATTTTGCCGTATTTTGATACGGGATGAGCTTCTTGTTGATAGAGATGGGAAGATAGTCATTTTTTTTTGTTACTTAGTGCTTAGTAAAGTGTGTTTCTGATATAAGATACACATCTACGTATTAATCATTGCTTGGCCTTGTACATAGCGGGCTTAGTGCTATTTTCAATTTTTTTCAGACGCTCATCGAAGGATGTCATAAACCTTAGTATTTCATCCAGCTTACTATCTGATTTTGTAGTCTGCTCGTTACAATGATTAGCGATTGTATGTTTAGCAGCCGCTTGTGCGTAGGACACATTTTTGTGAGTGGTGCTAGTGGCCCTTGCACCACGGCTTTGATGGTTAGTTAATGGAGTTTTGTCACTTATTAGCGTTCCAGTGACTTTTTGTGGCTGCCCGGCTAGTGGTTTCTTAACTGCCTTGCTTCTTATTTTTTGAATTTCTTTGGCGATCATGCAACCTCTGTAGTTAGCCGGATGTGCTTCTCCGCAATGAACACATTTTGGCTTGTCTTCTGCTGGTTTTTTGCAGTCTATAGTTAGGTGCTTCCCTGTGCATTTGACACACCTTGGTTCTTTGGCACAATATTTTTGTGTATGCCCATAGGCCTGACATCTCTTACATTGAGGGACCAGTTTTGTAGACTTGAGCGGTTGGATATCTACCATGCACCCAAGTATATATTTGATATCATACACCTTCCTGATTTCTTCTGGGTTATTGAAGGTCAGCATAAACATGTTGAGTGGCTCCTTACTTTTCCAGCTCAGTTTATTGACCGCATCTTCAATCTTATAACCTTTACTTTTTAGGTCTTCTATGATTCTCTCTGGTTTGCAAGAGCACGGTAGTTTTTTAACCATCACTCTTATTGGTCTCTCTTGTTTGTTTTCGTAGGAGTGCCAGAGGCAGTCATTTTCTGTTAAAGTTTTTGTAATGCACCTGTATGATTCTTCATCACACGAGTTAATTTTAACACAGTCACCGCTCATCATTTTTATATTGAAGGTGGCTGCTGGTTGGTTTTCTATCAGGAAGTCATAGAAACTTTGGTAATTGTTAACTCCATCCACTACTATGGGTGGTGGAGAGGGGACCTTCTTAGTTTTTTCTGTTGTAGCTTTGTTGGCTTCTTGAGGTGAGAGTGAAGGTGAGGTGTTCAATTTCCTTTTTTTCCTCGACTTAGTTCTTATCCACTCCGTTTCTCTAGCAAGTTCTTCTTCGTCGGTTGCATATTCAACGCCGGCGGAAGAAGTTTCCGTGGTAGTAGTAGCAGTTTTCACGGGGTTTTTTTCCGGTACCTCTTTGTGTTGCAGTAGACTTTCAATTTGGCTTTGCAAGACTTTTACAAGATTTTGTAGTCTTTTACATTCGTTTTTTTCCTCTTGATAGTAGCATTTCGCTTCCATAAGTTCTTTATATAAGAGATGTTCAGTTTCAGTTTTTAACTGTATGTTTACTTGTTTATTAGGTGAAGCCATTGTTCAGGCACGTAATAACGTCGCCTTAGCAAAATGATTTGCTGTTCGCGCACATTCCCTACGTGATGACTGACAAGGTCATCGTAGCTCGCACGGCCGTTCGCGACAGTTTTGTTATGATACGTTAGCACGTTTCGCTGTCTCGATACGCGCGATCGAGAGCAAGCGACACAACTGATCTCACCGGAGATTGAACGTTGAATGACTTTATTTTGGCAAAATTCATGTTTCGATTCGAATGGCTCCAAATAATGGAGGTCGAATTCTGCTACAATATCTCTGAGAGGAGAAGAGGGGGCATTAAACTGGAATTATAAATACTGTTAGGAAAATCATTTGTTGAAAATCAACAGGATAAAATGGGACGCTGAGAAAGTGACGAACAGAAGCTAGTTTAAAATAAATAAAGCTACTTTTTCTCGTCGCGACTGCGTCGTGAGTATGATAGATAGGTACACTATCTAGATAGCGTAGGAGGAACGGGTCAAATAATTTCGGTCGCAGGAAGTGAGTGGACAACGCGACTCAAGATTGTTCATTGTGACATTTCTGAAATTGTAACCCATGCACTAAGTTGTTTTAACTAGTTATAAATAATTAAAATTTATAAGTTTAAAAAACTAGAAAAACCGACTTCAATTCAACTACCGGCAGATGATGATGATGATCACAGCTAATTGGAAATGTTCTAGTGATAATAAACACCACTGAAACGTCACACAAAAGCAAAGTACGTAATTTCGTGCACGTGGTTGGCATATTTCTTTCCAGTTATTTCTATTTATAAGCCAAACTACTACTAAACCGATTTTGATGATAACCGAATGGGACCGACCTGAAAGTATATTCTTTCAGATAAAAAAAGAATTTTTCGAATCGGTTTATAAATGAAAGAGTTCTGAGGTAACATTAAAAAAACATACAACCGAATTGAGAACCTCGTCCTTTTTTGAAGTCTGTTAAGAGTCCGTATTAAAATTTGACGACGTCAAGTTTAGGCATTTATGAATACGCGACGCGCTGCGCTACGCGTTTGCGACGCGCAAAGGACAAACGAATTTGATCTTTCGACATGTTCGTTCACTGGATGAGTACGATTGATTTGTAGTCTAATTACTAAGTTAGTATGTGGTAGGTACCTATCTCCACGTGACGTGTGTAGAACAGCTGTACGAATTGTAATAAAAAGATTGTACAAAATAAAATAAATATTGCAACCCCTCTATTATGCAGAAAATAAAATAAATATAGCAACCCCTCTATATAATTTTTTTATTGACCTAACAGTATTTATAATTCCAGTTTAATGCCCCCTCTTCTCCTCTCAGAGATATTGTAGCAGAATTCGACCTCCATTATTTGGAGCCATTCGAATCGAAACATGAATTTTGCCAAAATAAAGGAACATTTTGACTCTGACAGAATTTATCTCCACTACTACGTTTTCGAATCCAAGACAGCGTACTTTACTTTTTAGAGTAAAATGACACAGGTGTCGATTTCGAAATATTTTGGGGTGCTGATTGCGGAAATGGAATCTACTTTGAAGTCTAAATGGCGAACGTTGATTTTTTTGAGTACAGTGATAGAAGTGTCGTTTTCAGGATATTTTGTGGTGCTGATTATGGAAATGCTATACATTTTGAAATCCAAAATGGCGGACATTGATTTTTTTGAGTAAAGTGATATAGGTGTCGTTTTCGGGATATTTTGGGATGCTGATTACGGAAATGGTATCCATTTTGAAATCCAAGATGGCGAACATTGTTTTTTTTTGAGAAATTAGATATAGGTGTCCGTTTTCGGGATATTTTGGGGTGCTGATTACGGAAATAGTATCCATTTTGAAATCCAAGATGGCGGACATTGATTTTTTTTGAGTAAAGTGATATGGGTGTCGTTTTCGGGATATTTCGGGATGCTGATTACGGAAATGGTATCCATTTTGAAATCCAAGATGGCGGACATTGTTTTTTTTTGAGAAGATAGATATGGGTGTCGTTTTCGGGATATTTTGGGATGCTGATTACGGAAATGGTATCCATTTTGAAATCCAAGATGGCGGACATTGTTTTTTTTTTGAGAAATTAGATATGGGTGTCGTTTTCGGGATATTTTGGGGTGCTGATTACGGAAATGGTATCCATTTTGAAATCCAAGATGGCGGACATCGGTTTTTTTGAGAAAATAGATATGGGTGTCGTTTTCGGGATATTTTGGGGTGCTGATTACGGAAATGGTATCCATTTTGAAATCCAAGATGGCTGACATCGGTTTTTTTGAGAAAATAGATATGGGTGTCGTTTTCGGGATATTTTGGGGTGCTGATTACGGAAATGGTATCCATTTTAAAATCCAAGATGGCGGACATCGGTTTTTTTGAGAAAATAGATATGGGTGTCGTTTTCAGGATATTTTGGGGTGCTGATTACGGAAATGGTATCCATTTTGAAATCCAAGATGGCGGACATTGATTATTTTGAGTAAAGTGATATGGGTGTCGTTTTCGGGATATTTTGGGGTGCTGATTACGGATATGGTATCCATTTTGAAATACCAGATGGCGGACATTGGTTATTTTGAGTAAAGTGATATGGGTGTCGTTTTCAGGATATTTTGGGGTAAGTAAAGTACTGATTATGGAAATGGATCTTATCTTTTTTGAAGTTTTTGTTTATGAATCGATTGCTTTCGAAATCAATATCTGAGAGTCCTCCTCAGCCATCGTAAAGATTACCCATATCACTTTACTCAAAATAACCAATGTCCGCCATCTTGGATTTCAAAATGGATACCATTTCCGTAATCAGCACCCCAAAATATCCCGAAAACGACACCCATATCTAATTTCTCAAAAAAAAACAATGTTCGCCATCTTGGATTTCAAAATGGATACCATTTCCGTAATCAGCATCCCAAAATATCACGAAAACGACACCCATATCTAATTTCTCAAAAAAAAACAATGTTCGCCATCTTGGATTTCAAAATGGATACCATTTCCGTAATCAGCACCCCAAAATATCCCGAAAACGACACCCATATCTATTTTCTCAAAAAAACCGATCTCCGCCATCTTGGATTTCAAAATGGATACCATTTCCGTAATCAGCACCCCAAAATATCCCGAAAACGACACCCATATCTATTTTCTCAAAAAAACCGATGTCCGCCATCTTGGATTTTAAAATGGATACCATTTCCGTAATCAGCACCCCAAAATATCCCGAAAACGACACCCATATCTATTTTCTCAAAAAAACCGATCTCCGCCATCTTGGATTTCAAAATGGATACCATTTCCGTAATCAGCACCCCAAACTATCCCGAAAACGACACCCATATCTAATTTCTCAAAAAAAACAATGTCCGCCATCTTGGATTTCAAAATGGATACCATTTCCGTAATCAGCACCCCAAAATATCCCGAAAACGACACCCATATCTAATTTCTCAAAAAAAACAATGTCCGCCATCTTGGATTTCAAAATGGATACCATTTCCGTAATCAGCATCCCAAAATATCCCGAAAACGACACCCATATCACTTTCCCCAAAAAAATCAATGTCCGCCATCTTAGACATGAAAATGGAGGAGGGAGGTAAATTTTGTGAGAGCCTTCCTCGCTTTGTACCTCACTAATCGATCGATCGATAAAATCGATCTAATTCTACTTTTTCCAAAAATACGTCATAGGGTGTGTGGTACCTTTATAAGAAATTGGAGAGGGGGGCGGGGGATTTCACAAGGAGTCAAGTCAGTCAGCAGTAAGTAGATGCAAGTAGGCAGTAGGCAAGTAGCAGTTAGTAGTAAGTACATTTGAGTAATTTATAAATCGGCCTATATACTAAGTAGGTAGGTACTTGATAGGTACTTGATTGAAATAGTGTTTTTTATTATTTACAAAAGTTCAAATATCGTGAAGATACCGACATTTTATGAAACCTAAATAATGTAGTTAGAAAACCTCTACCAAGTACCTGCGGCCGCACGAAGGATCAAATCACGCGGTCACACTATAATTTGGTGCCGATACTGCTATTTGTCGATATATGTATATGTATAGTGCGCACGACGAAAAGCGATACGTCCTCCCTCCACGGCCGCTCAGCGCGGAATGCCACCCGCAGCGTTGCGCTGCATGATAAATAGGTGATATTAGAAAAATCCTATAAAAATAAGTACAAGGTAGAAGACTATAATTTTATTTTTATTTGTAAGAAAAAAACCTGTTCTTTTATATAGTATGCGTATTTTAACTTTAAACTACTTACTTTCGTAGAAATCACAGTTTGTTTGAAGAGTAAAATTGCGTAAAAGGCGGTGTTTTCAAAAATTAATTTCTCTAACATATTGTATAAACGGGCAGCAATTTTTTCCCAGCATTCTATTTCTAACAAAATAAATATTTTAATTGCATTTTTAAATTATCTTTAAACTAGTTTTTTATATGATAAAATCAAGACGAAAAGTTCACATTTTTGATAATTTTACGAAGACATGCGTTACAAATTAATTTATTTCTCAGTTGTGTATTGCCTAATTTAAAATGTTCTCCCAGCATTCTATTTTTATTGAACCAAACTTTAATTTCCATTTATATTTGTAATCGTAAAACGTTAACTGTAATAAAAATCGAGTTCGAAAAATGATGTAAATAGGCCAAAATGAAAAGAAGGCCCCTTAAAAATAAGGTTTTGAATGTCTACTCGGGTCTTCGCTAACGCTGTCAGGTATTGCGACATAAAATGATTCAACAGTGGACGCTCAAAACTAGCATTTTGTTTTTTTTTTAGCTTCCCTGCGCCTATACAATCTTAAAACAGATTTCGAAATTGCAGCGCCCCTACGGGGTACATATATCTACCTACCCACTGAGATCTAGGTACCCATACTTTGTAAAGTACATGTAAGCAACAGTTATGTACTTACATAATTGCAATTATTCTGAGCGCCACACAAGTACTTTGAGGTACACATAATTATGTATTATCGGGGTATCGTAAATGACCAATTACCCAATTTGATAACAGGGACCTTATGCTCAATCCCTTAATAGAGTAAAATCGCTACCAATGAGAGCATAAAGCCACAGACCATTGACAATGACTGCACGAACCGAATGTTAACTTCAAAAGTTAGTAAGTTTTTCGTGCACACAAAAATAAAACACAAACAATATATTTTTCTTTAAAACTCGACTTACAGAATGAGAACTGTTTTTAATTAAGGTCAATGATGATAGCCATTTAAATTGAGATGTAGTAGTGTTTTCGAGAGTTTTCTGTTTTTTAAAATCTGGACCGGAACACTAAAAAGAACATGCTAATAGGTCTCACTCATGACTGTTGTACCCACTATCTAGGTACTTCCTAAGTGTGGACATACCATGGTCACGTGAGTGCTTACATAACTCTCCTGTGACATCTTTGAATTTCTCATAAAAGGACAGCTACAGTACTTAAGAGTCTGTGCAAAAGAGAACCATCGTGGAAAAGAGGGCGCGCGTGTTCCAATTTACTACTTCTGTTGCGTTGACACTGCTCTGCCATTTTTATCACAAAAACAAGATCAACAATAAATTTATCTCTTTTTGCACAGACTCTACCTGGGTACTAACTTTACAAGATAGTTTATTTATTAATCAAAATGATTGCCAAGACTATTTCTCAATCAGTTCAAATGTGTCATGCCTTGCTTTGTCACAATAAATAATAATACACTATTCCTGTTTCATGGGTGTTGGTAATTAGAATTTTTGGTATCAATAACCGTACCATGGCATCATAAAAAACACTCTCTCATGATTTACAATGTCACTACCTCCTTAGACATCCATGAAGAATACTAGGTAGTAAATGTACAACTAACTGATGGAACAAGTTGATGGCCCACCTGATGTTAAGTGTGACAGGCGTCACAGCTCAGTTGGTAATAGCTCTGCCTTCCGTGCTGTGGGTCGTGGGTTCGATCCCCACTAAGAACAAAGATTTGTGTGTGGCAAACATAGATGTTTGTTCTATGTCTGGGTGTTACTATGTATTATAAGTATGTATTTACAAAAAAAAAGTATATAAGTATTCTATCAGCATCTGGTTCCCATATTACAAGCTTTGCTTAGTTTGGGACTAGAGGGCGTCGTGTGAAATGTCCATGAATATTTATTTAACTATTGGCTATAACAATGGATAGCTTCACTGAGCACATCCACTGAAGACATGCTCTGTGATGCATTGCGCCCATCGCTCTGAGATATAAAGGTGTTAAGTTTCATGTGCCTGTAATTGCACCGGCCCCCGTACCCTTCAAACGGGAACACTGCAATGTGAGCATCACTGCCTCAGAGACTGTTGCGAACTTTTCATCATTGGAGAGACAAGGATACTTCACAGGTGACTTCTTTATTAGGTTATGCTTTATCAGACAAAAATATTTGTTTTTATTTTGTGTTCAAGTTGAATGGCATTTAGCACTGAACTCTTGAGAGATAACCCAATAATAACAATATTAGTTTAAGGGCCAACGCACATCTATCGACAAAACTGTTTTGTCGCGTACTTAGTGACGTGAAAATAAATTTTCTGTCATAACGAAAACAGCATATGACGAATGCTTCCTCGTCATATGCTGTTTTCGTTACAACGAAACTCACATCAATTGACACTACAGACTTTTCTCAAGTATGTTTACCTATCTATTATAGCATTGTTTAGTACCTACCTATTAAACATTGCTTTATACGCACATACCTAGAGAATGAACTGTGTTTTTTAATAAATAAGAATATAGAGTAATTATGTAGTGTACTTAATATTATTATTAAGTACTTAGGATGATTCTCATTAAATAAGCAAGTAACGAAAACAGCAGATAAAAAGAAGCATATCGTAACTAAAAAAGTTTTACTGAGAAGTTTCACATCACTAACTGTTCGACAAGACGTTTTGTCTTTGGTTTGCGTTCTCCCTTAATGCTGTTCAACTTACATGCATCTGTTAATAATAACCTGTAGTTTTATTGACCTATGGCTTGAACAATAATATCACTAAGTACAAAAAACATTGGAGTTGCTAGCTGGTTTGTAAGAAACTCAGAAATACATGAATACCTGGAAATGCCTACTGTTAAAGAGGAAGTCGCCAGATACAGCATAAAATATAAGGAAAGACTTGAACACCACTCAAATGAACTAGCTAGAAACCTACTTAACACAAGAAAACGTGAAACGCCTCAAAAGATGGCAAATACTCGACCTAGACCAGAGAACGTAGACTGTTCTGAATACTGAATGGTGTTACTCGCTGGAGTTACACCTTAAAACACCAATACAAGAACCAATCTGATTATGGCTAAATAGCCGATTGTAGATAGCAATTGTGGGAAAAAAAAAGTACAAAAAACAAGAATTTGTTTTAAAAATCAACCTACCTTGTAATATCTCACTAGTAAAACATATTTCTTTCAACTAAATATTCTAACTAAATAGATTAAAGAACTCACTCTGGACTGCAGTTGACAGCATCAGGAAAGGCCGGTCCAAGCTTTATCTCCGGCAGCTCTTCTGGGTACTCTGGCAGAATGTGCTTGCACTGCAGCAGGTCCACCGTCTGATGTCCCCAGAGTTGATCAAACCCTTGCTTTGTCACACTGAGGTTCCCCATCTGCTGGGTCATGTTCTGAGTATTGTACTGTTGGGGGTACTGCCCCATAGGCTGTGGGGGCATTTGTGGCTGTGGTGGCATCTGCGGCCGCAGCGGCATTTGCGGCTGAGGCGGCATCTGTGGCTGGTTATAGCTTCCTGGTTGCAGCTGAGGCTGATTTAAGCTCCCTTGAGGCATTTGCGGGTATCTATTCTGCATGTTCGTCTTCGGTGGGCCGTTCAAATGACTCGGCAGCTGGCTGGGTCCACTTGAAGGACTCTGGTTGGAACCACTCGGGAGGCCCATCGGAGGCGGAGGTTGGGAGGACCGCGGGGGAAACTGTGCTGGTAAACTTTGAGGGCCGCTTGGAAACTGACCTGGGAGGCTTTGCAGGCCACTCGGCGGCCCCGTAGGACCAGGGGGAACATTTCTAGGAGGCCCAGAAAACGGTTGGCTGGGACCTGGCATCGGTGGCCTACCCATTGGAGGCCCAGACATTGGAGGGCCACTAGGGGGACCACTCATCGAAGGTCCGTTTATCAAGGGTCCTGGCATTAGTTGTCTACTAATAGGTTGCCCAGGCCCACCCAAAGGAGGTCCACTTAATGGTTGTCCAACAATAGGGGGTCCACTCATTGTTGGTCCATTCATGTAAGGCCCTGACTTTGAAGCTGGTGGGAAATCACTAGCAAATGGTGGCCCAGATGGCCCATTTATTGGAGGCCCTTGCATCAATGGGCTACTTCTTACTGGTCCAGCTAAGGGGGTTGGAAAAGGTATGTTTGGCTGATTTGTCATTGGTACTGTTGGCTTGGACACGGGAGGTCCAAAAGCTTGATTAAGGGGAGGATTACTAACTCCCGGACCTGAAGGTGGCTTACTCACTGGTGGTGAATTGAATGGGGTGGATGTAGCTGCAAACTGATTTGAGGTCATAGCCCCTGGGTACGTAGACATAGGAGGACCATTTACCACAGGTTGGTTGAACTGACTAGAAGGAACAAGTGGTGGGGCATTATCATTGATCTGCCGCTGGGAAGGCTGAACATTCAGAGTATAAGGTGTTGGAGAGGGATTGGCATTGTAAGGGCTGGGACTCACAGATGTTGATGAAACATTGGATGGTAAAGAACTTTTAGTGGGAGCTGCAGATATAGGTTTTATTGGTGAAGATTGTAGGCCCGTATGTGATAGAGTCATTGCCCCCGGCTGATTAAAAGCTGGGGAACTACTACCACTCTGGTTTAAACTGTTGACATTCTGTAAAGCATGATTCTGTGGAACAGATGTCGACGCGTGTAGAGGGCTATTTGAGTTAGTATCTGGCTTTGGTACCGCATATCCTGGAGGTAATTGGCTCAATGGCACTTGACCAAATGGTTGGTTATGGTTGAACGCAGTTGCCACCGGATTTGCATTCAGTTGCGAGGCTCCCTGAGCGTTATTGAAGGGATTTGGTGGTAAATGGGACATGTCTTGTCAATCTGGAAACATGAAACCTGATTTCAGACAACAATTTATAACGGAAACTCTGTCGGCACAAGCGGTAACGTGCCATATTGTTTTCCGTGTTTGTGTTGTGATACCAGTGGTGATATCGACGAGGATTTCAATTATAACATGCTAATGCACCACAAAATGACGGAAGGGCGATGGAAGATGAGTCAATTCCGATGCAACTTACCGCAGTTTGGTGGTTGTTTAGACAAAATTTGCGTCACTTGCACTTTTATAACACTATACCATTCTCACATATTATCACAGAATGCTAAACAGCGTAAATATAATAAATCTAGAGAAGAAAATACGACCCTGACTTACGTGGCCGTGCTGTAAAAAGCGACCTCTGCTCTGGTAGATTGATTTTTATTTGACTTGACTTGACAATTGACTGACATACCTACCTAATAAAAAAAGCAAAACGTCAAAACAAAACACCATGGAGTGTGACATGAGCATAGACTGGCTATTTACATCACTAATCACTACTGCATGTAGCCAAAAAACCGTGACGGAGTATCGAGCTACTTTTATGCAACGTCACGCACGTGATAAATTTAGTCTGAGATCCTACTTGTTTTCCTAATAAAAGGCAACCTTCTTATGGAAGTACCTCTGTTCAAGTCCTAAACTAGGAGAACTTTTATATTGAGTTACTCTTTTAACTACCTAAGTTCTCACAGCTAAAATACAAAAATTAATAGAAAGATTAACTATAAATGAAACACCAAATGCTTTAACCTTTTTGTATTACATTCGCACAAGTAAAACATTAATAAAAGAATGGTACCAAATTTAGTACCACTTGGTGCCAAAGTGTAACTCACAGAATAAACACAGGGTTATAGATTAATTATTACTTAGCTTGATACATATGGCTAAGGCTCTGTAACGAGTACACAATTTACAATGAAATATAGCAGGATTACAGTAAAACAAACAACAATTAAATTGGTACTTAGCTCGTATCTCGATCTGTCGCTTCACCTTTTCTAACTGACATTCAACCCGTCTCCCCAATCTGTCGATTCTATCATATTGGCCAATCACAGATAAGCAAATATTTATTTTAAAATATATCTTTATCCCAACAACGAAATTAACACAAAATGCTGTAAAACGCTTTTAAAACCAAATAGATGATTCATGAATGTCTTCTGACCCACCAACTCTTCTTATTTTCACCATATTTTACACATCTGTGTTTGGACCAATCCCCACTAAACATTAAATTATCATTATACCACAGTAGTTATAACCAAATGTCTTCATCTAGAACCTTTTTAAAACCTACGTAATGAATTATACAATTTTTATAGTTAACAAATCACATTTCTAAAATAAATTATAAAATAAACAATTCTTCAACAATACTAAACATAAACAAAAGGACCAGTCATTTTGAAACTTAATACTAAAACCACACGATTAAATGTAATTATAACACCTTCTTGTTACATAGTAAAACATTATTAACCAAGTCACTATTTTCTATTTGAATTGTAACGATAAATATTGCTTATTTATAAATATTATCACAAGTATCTTATCCGGAAATATGCTTATTGTTCTCTTCTTTCATGTCATTCTCTATGATTGACATCATGGCTTTTAGCCACTAACATTACATTCTCTTTTGTAATGACATACACAACAAGAATCCACATAGATACAAAAACTGAACGTTACTAAAGAGTATTTTGTCAATGAATTCTACAATACCCTGTCACGGCCATTCTGATAAGTACTTCGTTCTCGAAGTACAAATCCACATCATTACCCGTATTTCTATCCGCATCCCTATCCGCATCCCTATCCGCATCCCTATCCACATCCCCATCCATGCCCCTATCCACGTCCCGATCCACAACCCGATCGATCCACATCCCTATCCACGTCCCGATCTACATCCCGATCGATTCACATCCCTATCCACGTCTCGATCCACATCCCGATCGATCCACATCCCTATCCACATCGGTATCCATATTGCTACCCGCATTCCTATCCACTTCTTTATCCATATTTCTACCCGCATCCCTATCCACACTGTCCGTAGCCCCCTTCTCATCCCTATCCACATCGTATCCACAAATTCACCAGGCCACATTTTAATTTATCTTTAACCACTGTTATTTATACTCAATTTGTATTTATTATTAAATTACCCAACCCCTTAAAAGTAAATCCATCATAGGGAAGGATGGCAGATACCTCGTAAGGTCCTTTAAATCTAGGACTTAATTTGTCGCATTTCTTTATGATCTTGATTTTCCATTTCAAACCTTTTATTATTTCACCAAAATGAATCAAAACGCGATTTAAACTCGCTAGCTTGTATAAATAAACGCTGGGTAAGTAAGTATTTCAGGATTAACCCGGACGTTAACATTATTTTCAAAAATATCAACATCATCTAAACGTGATTGAATACATATGGATATATGGATTGTTTGAATTACAGCCTATAAGTAAGTAATCGTATAGATGTAAACCCAGTCGATTTCAGAATTGTAATATTAATTGACTTAATTGACTGTCAAATTTCTACAACCCGCTTGGCCAGCCTGATTAACCATTAAAAGAGATACTACAGTAGTAAGATACCCGTTCTACCTGTCCTCTTGGTGTACCTGTAGATATCATATGATGATCAATTTCTAACTCTCTAAACAAGCGTTGAATTTGATTTAAATTAAAGTTAGTTCCTCTATTGGTTATAATTAATATGGGAGGTACCAAATATTTGTAGGGTTATCGTATTACGTATAATTGGTACTAGCTCCTGAGCATTTAAAGAATAAAAGATTTCAAACAAGAAAATTTGGTAAATCCATTTAACATCCGCAATCAATATATATATATATATCCTTCATTTGTTTATGTAAAAGGACCTGTGCAATCCAAAGGAACTGTATGAATCAGTATAATAGTTTTGTCTATAGGATGCAACAAACCTTGCTTCAGACCGGAATGATTTTATATTCAATACAAATTAAACAATGTCTTATATATTTTCGTACAAATGCACCCATTTAAAGGAACCAGATATGTTCACGAAGTTTTCATTAACGTTCTATCAAACAAACCCGACATGCCCATTTTTGTCGTGAAAAGCTTTAATTTTTTTTTTTAATTTTTTTTTTTTTTCAGTCATTGTTGTACCACTGCGCAGGCCAAAGGCCTATCGTATGCCTATAGAAACTAGTAAAAACTTTAAATGTTGTAACGCCCTTGAAATAGACAAATAACTCAAAACAATTTTTTTTTATACTAATATAACTGGGCTAGCAAAGGACTCATTTTCACTTTTTTTTTATACTTCAAAAGTTTTTGTATTATTTAATCCACTTTCTCTTTCTCAATCGAAACCAATCTGTATGGCCGATAATAAACCACATCCACATATTATAAATGTAAAGTCAGTTCACCAACTGTAATCGTACCAATATCATCCAAGACAAACAGGTATCGTAGAAATATACCTTTAATTCTGAGTCGCAATGATGTATTCAAATGTTCAATTCTTGTATACAATTTTACTAAATCAGAAAATGAATCAATATCATTTACCTTCGTTTCAACTTTTACTGCTTTTCAAATTAAACGACTACCCAAAGAGTCTGTAATAATTTCTACATCTAAGTATTAAACAGCATTCCTACCTTAAAGGAGATCATTATGTAAATTAAATTAATTCTAACCATTGTCTTCAAATTAAACCACCACAGCAATAACAGCAAATACGTGTATGTTATCCTGTCTTATTCCCCTCAAATATATGGTTATAGGTATAAATATGACAGTTTAAATGACATGCGACCGATACTTTTATGAAACTACAACTGGCTCCTATGTCTATTAAAGTCGTAATTGACATAGAGTTTTTAATATTTTTTGTTAATTTTAATTCCGCAAACCTATTGAATGAAAATATATTGGTTCAATATGACCGAACAAATTGTATTATGTACAATTTTGTTATCAATATTCATAATTATGATTTAACCAACCGATCAAGTATTTGTGATGAAGATTTAACTGGTAGTTTATGAAATACTAAGACAGAATATGTCCTAGCTGAACAGAATAATAGTATATCCTCTATATGTTTTGTTTAAGTCACTTAACCGTTACAGGACCCTTATATCTAACGTTATTATTATTTTTTACTTCAGATACGTTGAAACCAAAGGAAGAAGATTTGTGGTGGTGGTGGTAACACTGTTATTTAAAGCAACATCGACATCATCTATACCGTCACCACAAATCAACTCAATCAATTGGGTTTCAGTTGAAACTATCTTAATACGAAATTTAAAAATAAACGAAATATTCTCCCAAGCATATTCACTTATGCAATGTTACAGAGTCCGAAGTGCATTGTCTTCTGTAATTTTTCAGAGAAATTCTTCTGGTCTAGGTTCACATCTATTAAATCGGCATGAAAGTTTACGCAGAATCTACCATCCGAAAGGCTCCCAGGTCTCGAACCAAAATAAAGCTGAACCTTTTAGTGCTTTTCTAGCTTTTACCGTCTTGATGCCGTTCCATTTGAACATCTTAACAGGAACCTCGATGCTACTGCACCAACTCGCTGCATCACAGTCGTTCTCGTCAAGATCAAATAGCGGTAGCGCCACATTGTCGTCCTTCTGGTTAGCAGACGTGATAACACCACGAACCACCACGAATAGTTCAGTAATCGCCGACACGTCCATTCTAAAACAAATAAATATATTATTAAAATGAACCATAAGGTAAGAATCCCACTTCTGATGATAAATTTAGTCTGAGATCCTACTTGTTTTCCTAATAAAAGGCAACCTTCTTATGGAAGTACCTCTGTTCAAGTCCTAAACTAGGAGAACTTTTATATTGAGTTACTCTTTTAACTACCTAAGTTCTCACAGCTAAAATACAAAAATTAATAGAAAGATTAACTATAAATGAAACACCAAATGCTTTAACCTTTTTGTATTACATTCGCACAAGTAAAACATTAATAAAAGAATGGTACCAAATTTAGTACCACTTGGTGCCAAAGTGTAACTCACAGAATAAACACAGGGTTATAGATTAATTATTACTTAGCTTGATACATATGGCTAAGGCTCTGTAACGAGTACACAATTTACAATGAAATATAGCAGGATTACAGTAAAACAAACAACAATTAAATTGGTACTTAGCTCGTATCTCGATCTGTCGCTTCACCTTTTCTAACTGACATTCAACCCGTCTCCCCAATCTGTCGATTCTATCATATTGGCCAATCACAGATAAGCAAATATTTATTTTAAAATATATCTTTATCCCAACAACGAAATTAACACAAAATGCTGTAAAACGCTTTTAAAACCAAATAGATGATTCATGAATGTCTTCTGACCCACCAACTCTTCTTATTTTCACCATATTTTACACATCTGTGTTTGGACCAATCCCCACTAAACATTAAATTATCATTATACCACAGTAGTTATAACCAAATGTCTTCATCTAGAACCTTTTTAAAACCTACGTAATGAATTATACAATTTTTATAGTTAACAAATCACATTTCTAAAATAAATTATAAAATAAACAATTCTTCAACAATACTAAACATAAACAAAAGGACCAGTCATTTTGAAACTTAATACTAAAACCACACGATTAAATGTAATTATAACACCTTCTTGTTACATAGTAAAACATTATTAACCAAGTCACTATTTTCTATTTGAATTGTAACGATAAATATTGCTTATTTATAAATATTATCACAAGTATCTTATCCGGAAATATGCTTATTGTTCTCTTCTTTCATGTCATTCTCTATGATTGACATCATGGCTTTTAGCCACTAACATTACATTCTCTTTTGTAATGACATACACAACAAGAATCCACATAGATACAAAAACTGAACGTTACTAAAGAGTATTTTGTCAATGAATTCTACAATACCCTGTCACACGCAATATCTAGCGAATATAGGAATGTTGGTTCCGGACTATTTTCGCTAGATGGAACCTTACCTAACCTGAATAAGAAACAACAAGAGTCAGAGAAGAGAGGGTCAGTGTTGCCAGATCTCCTGATTTTTCGGGGGATCTACTGATTTTCCCAGAATTCTACTGATCTACTGATTTTAACTGAAAGTCTACTGATTTTTTTCAAATCCTAATAAAAATGGATCTGGCAACACAGGAGAGGGCCGAAAACGATGTCATAAAATTCAAACCACTTACAAAACTTTTATTACAGTTTAATAATCAACTTTACACACTGTAGAAGTATAGAACTAGGTATACTTTTATAAAATCTACAGCATTACTACATAACTACAGCTAGACTAGTATTTCGCTAGTCGAAGTCTTATAAATAAGTGACTGACTGCGAGCTTGACTACCTGCAGCTACCAGCTACCCCACGTTTTCTTTTTTGTACACAAGTAATTAAATTAAAAATTAAAAAAAAATCTCCGAATCTTGGACTGATTTTTACCAAACATAGCTAACACTCCCGACTAATTCACCTTTCAAAAAAAAAACAAAATCAAAATAGGTTCATCCGTTCGGGAGCTACGTTGCCTCAGACACACACACACACACACAAACAGACACGTCAAACTTATAACACTCCGTCGTTTTTGCGTCGGTGGTTAAAAATGGCGGTCTGACGTGCAAAGTCAATAGTAAATCAATTAGGTAAGTGCAATAATGCTTTTTTTAGTTTTAGCTAAACTTGATTACCTTCATGATTGCACATATTTGTATACTTACCTACCTATTATTTTATATCATTATTAATAAATAAATAACTCATTTATTTTCTCTACACAAAAGGTTCCATAGCTTATTACATGCGTAGGTAGGTACAATGTAGATTAGATGGTAATAATATTAATAAGAAGGTAAGCAAGGTGATCCAGGTGATAGTAGATCTTCTGTCTGTTGGTAGTTGAGGGTCTTTAACCAGTTTGTAACAGCTGCCTTGCATTTGTATCTAGGTAACGGGTAGATAGAGAGCATGCTGTTGAGTTTGTTGTAAATAAATGTGCCAAGGAAGCAGTTGAAATGCTGGGAGAGGCTGGATTATTATTATAAGTAAGTATAAGAAATAACACAATTAAAATTAAAATGCTTATCTAGGTAAATACTTTGATCAGACTAAAAGAAAATCTACGAGTTTTGGCAAACTTTGTTCAGAGTCACCGGAGGTCATTGACCTTTGGGATTTAAGGTCACTAGAAGTCAAAGACCTCATTTCTACAAAAAGAAATACCATAGTTCCTATTTCCTTATATTGGACCCTTAATTTTTAATAAGAATATTTCCTGCCAACTACGATACTAAGGCTTAAAAATATCATAAAGCATGTAAAATAAAATTAAATGCCTAAAATTTGTAAATACTTACTTAAAATAAAACTAAACACTTACAAATTCGTCCATCCTGATCATCGGCACGACATCTTCACGACAACAATCTTAATACATAAATCATAGTCGTACATGCAAATCATTTTTTACCATAATCTCACAACGTACAATCATAATATTTTATAGTGCTTATCAATTACATTTTGAACACATCGTATTTTAATCCATATCCAATCCACAACATAGCATCACTAGACTAAAAATACTAACCGTACCTACTAACCATACTAACTACACCTACTGAGTCACTAGGTATAGTTATTATGGTCAGTAGTATTGACCATACTAATCATATCAACATTACCAACCGTACTAATCATAGTAATCATCATACAAAAAATTTATGAGATATAAAAAATAGAGAGTACAATGGGCGGTCTTATCGCTAAAGGCGATCTCTTCCAGACAACCTTTGGATAGACAGGAATAACGCAAAATATAAAACGGCGGTGTGTAAAATTTTAAACATAATAAAATTAAAACAAATATTATCAAATATCTTACTATACATACCTACTTACCTAATTTAATTCACATTCACTAGATATACAGCGTGTAGCTACAATGGCGACATTAAATGAACACACGGGTAGAGCTACTTATAAGTATTCATAAAAAAAAAAAAAAAAATTATAGTCCAAAATAGAAATTTCGAATTTTTCAAACAAACTTAATAATAAAATACGCAACAAACATTAATCACCCTATGAGTGTCTTTACCTACGTGTTACCGCGCCCGCGCCCGCGCCTGCCTGCCCGGGCGGCTCGGTGGCGGCGGCGGGGCGCGGGGCGGAGCGCGGGGCGGGGAAATCAAGCGACACCAAGGAATTCAAAGAAATCAAATAATTTCACTTCACCTTGTTCACTTTACTATTAATTTTATTGTCACCTATGCACCTAGCGCCTTACACTTATTAAATCTTCAAGTTCTCAATGTAGCCGCCGCGCCGCCGCCGCCACCACGTCGGACACAAAGATGTAACCGGCGGCGCTGAATATTTGCCCTCGCTTTTGATAATACATTTTATTTTATTTTAGCATGAACGTCGTCTTTCACAAAGCCCCATAAAAAAATCGAGGGGCTTGAGGTCAGGTGACATTGGGCCACCTAAGAGCTCCGTGTCGTGTCGTCCTATCCAGGTATCCACTGAGCACCAAACATTTAATTTACCCGCTCCCTAGTCGCAAAGGTAGACAGATAAACAAATAATAAATCAAAGCGTCTTTATCGCTGTACCTACGTAGACCTGATTGGGTACTTAGAATAGAAAAGCTAAACTAACAAAACCAAGCGTCTTTTTCGCGAAACATTGAGAATAGGTAGATAATTAGCAAAATTATTAAAATAAAGTGTGTCAAGGACACCGGCCCGCGTATCACTGGCTAGGCGGCAGGACGAGTCGGTCGAGTGGGCGGCGCGGGCGCGGGTAAGCGGAGATAGCTATCCCTTTCATGCACAACGTCGCAATTTCGGGTGTCCTATTCTAACAATACTTTCTTGCTCTTCATACGCGGTTACACGCGGTTATGACCCGTGAACCCGACAGATGACCTCTGCTCTTACGTACAGGTTGCTCCGAGGCGTTATTTAAGAAAATTGATTTATTTCGATAAATCTTATGTTTAATGAAATAAAAAATATGTCTATATTCTGAAAACGCGAAACCGGATACGCTGGTTAATTTAATGTCGCCATTGTAGCTACACGCTGTATGATATAATAAATAGACTATTTAAATAATACATAACTTACATTCCTATACATACGTAAATAATATAAGAGGATATTATAATAATAATATACCTACTTAGATAATAAGGAAAAGTAATGACTATTTACCTTAGCTTTAAAATATCAGGAGATTTAGAAAGACATTATGATAATTTTCATAATAGTTCTGAGTATACTCAGAAGTATTATAAAAACTATTGTTAAGAAGGAATATTATTTATTAAAAGTTATGCTAAACTAAAAACAACCATTCGTAATTTTTCCCAACACCCTGGGTGTTGTGTCTTATGTTACCCCAACTATTTTTGCTCAACTGACCATGCTCCTTCCTATCTTATCTACTCACCTATCAAACTAAACTAGAGATAATCTATTTGTATTTTTCTCAACACCCAGGTCTTATGTTATGCAATAATTTTTTTCTCCACTGATTAGACATCTTTACAGCAGGCGCTTCCTTTCAGAAAATAATACCCCACTACTTGCAGGTAAGGAATGGTAATTAAAAAAAGAAAACCCACAAATAAATAGGAAAGAATCGAACCCACTACATAAATAAGTACTTACCTACCTAATAAAAAATTATAAAAATTAAATTACTAAATTTTTTTATGTAGCTCTATTTTTGATACCTATCTTACCTACTTAGGTACCTACATAAAAAATGTTTAATACTGTTTCACCAACTCCAAATAACGATATCCGTGAAATAAAAATATTTTTATCTTTGTTTTTGACTAGTCATGCATAAGTAGAGAAAGAGTTAATTATTTACTGATGATGGTTATCGTAATCATGAGATAGTGAAATAGGCACTCTATAATAAAATTATAGCAACTAGAAACGATCGCTATGGCTGCGTATATTGTGAAAATTGCAACGACTTTGTTGCTTCTTTCATAAATACAAGTAAGAAATACGACAAAAATAAGCACGATTGGCAAAACATTACTAAAATATGCAATAACGCTACACATATTAAGATTTATGCATTTGTTTTTGCATAATGCAAATGCGATTACACAAGTTATAATCCGATACCTATCTAATGATGGATGATGCCATCTAGTATAATATACCAACAACATGCTATTTTACATAAAAAGAAATAAAGCCTTTTGAAAGCCCTTTCAGATGCTCCATGCATGCAGCATGTGTCCACCTTAAGGCAATTTATTTTTCAGTCAGGGTTCATAAAAAAATGTTGTGGTACCTGTGTACTTAACTCCAAAGTAGGTTTTTTAATAAATAAATGAATATCGTATTCTCTAGATTTTCCACTTTTTTATACATTCTGTCCATTATTGAGTTTGATATACGTACTCCGTCGTTTGTTTTACACTTTCACAGTACCTAATCAACTTTTTATTTACCATGAAAAACGTAGCTAGGTGGCAGTTTTTATTTTCTGTCGCTGGCAACACAGACGCGAAATGTCAGTGTCAATCGTGTATCATAGTTATAGAAATTAATTGGAGCGAGCGAAGCGTCTCAGTTTCGAGATTGGCCAAAAATGCTTTTGTGCTGTCTGTCTGTCAGTAGTCGTCTAGAGGTCGCATTTATCGATTTGGATAAAAATTGGCACACAAGTTTCTTGATTTATTAAAAAGTTTTGTCGACCGCGATTTTTGATACGGGGGAAAATAGAGGAGAAGAGGGGGAAAGTTTGCTGTAGCGTTGTTTATCGCCGGATTTTAATAAAATATGAGAAAAACACTAAAGACTTCATTCTACACAAGATCGTATAAAAATATTTCCAAAAAGAGGGAGTGGAAGGGGAAAAAGAGGGGAAATTATTTTTTTCCCGAAAATTTACTCCTACCAATATCAATGAGACTACACAGTCCTCTCCGCCTTTATGAGACAAATCCGTAGACATTAGAATTAGATTCAAACTGCTAGGACCAAGGGAACGCGAGTAATCGCAAAAACTTATACGCCTGTTTTGCTCAAAAGTCTACATGGATAGGGCCTACCTATTGGAAAACTCAAGCATCTGAAATTCGATTTAGCCAGGGGAACGGGGAAAGTGTCGGTTATTGCTGTATGGTTAAAAGACTCGCGAGGTCTATGTACTCACAGGACAACTAGTAGGTATAGACCGGTTGAATAAAAATGACACAGACTGTGCCACATTACAGATGTACATATACATACATACATTATGTACATACATATGTAAATGCAGCGTATATTATACATACCTACTAATAAAAAAGAAAAAGACAGTAAAATTAGGCATTGACTAAATTGCTTCGTAGATAAATTCGATAATTATGGTTAACGATGAATTTGGACGGTAATCATGTTTAGTGAGTCTGTTTGTGGTGGAATTATGAGTTTCTATATTTATGTGTTCTTTGATGTACCTACGGCGTTTGCCGGTAATTTGTAATGTGTTGTATGTACAGGTTGTTCATTCGCTTTTTCAATTCAATAACATTACCTACGTCAGTTTTATGCGAACTTTACTGTTAGGATATTAGTGTTCCGTGACTTTACTACTCGTTATATTTATTGCCTGTGGTCCATAGAAAAATTTTATTAGAAAAAAAATACTCAGCAAGACAATAGCTATGGAGTATGGTCAGTTCACTCAGTTCAGTTCTCAGTTCAGTTCAGTCTAACCTCCAATATAGCAATCAATATGCGTAGCAGTCTGTGGTACCAATATATTTCGGTTCGTTTCGTCCGTTTTAAGTTTTATTTATTTTCACCTTTTCACAATTCCGTCCGTGATATTGTATTATGATTCTAACTCTTCATGTCATTGTTATTTGTATTTGCTGACAATGCTGACACAAATAAGGCGATCTGAGGCTTTATGAACTTGGGGCGAAATGAAAGGTATGTTTACCATGCATGAGTGACAGCTAACAAAGTTTAGAGTAATAAAAATAAATGCAAAAATAAAAATCCAAACATCTGTATTTCAAAATGATAGTTCAAAATGTTCAAATCAATTATAAGTCGAAAACAAAATTTTAAAAAACTGCATAAACATAATATAGTAAAGAATCGATTGGATAAAGTTTCTCAGATCATATAATATAAACTTTACATTTGCAAAATATAAATTATCTGATTAAAAGTATGTAAACGATAACAACCAGACAGCAAATAGTGTTCCGTTACTTACATTCTTTCTCCAATCTTCTTCCTTCACAGGTACAGTCTAGCAGGTCTACTTAACATTACCTCAACACTTTATTCTTTCAGCAATATAAAAAGTATTCAAACCGATCACAATGTTATGGCAGCTCCATGGAACCCCATGCAACACTTAACATAATTATTATGTTCCAATATAGCAGAGTCTTAGATGACATTTTATTCAAATAGTACAGAAGTGCCTACTTGTCATTAGTTATACAAAGCAAATTCTATATAATTACAAACATACTCTATTTAACATTTGAACATTCTGTGCCTGCCTCAGCACGGCTACAATGATTGCACCTCTCAGCAAAATGTCACATATTGCCCCTATTTATTATTGTTATTACTCTCTTATACACACAAAATTATCGAATCAATCTTAAATTATTAGTGAGATGTAGATATTTTTCCATCGTTGGTAAAATGCAAATACAATCACATAACAGACTAGTCTCCAAAACGCTATCGAAAATGGCATAATTTCTAGTTATTGCAAATGGATAGGCCAAAATGAAAAGCATTTACACAAATACATAAGCTCAAAATTTCAGAACGGATTTCATAAACCCAAAAAAATATTACTCATAATCGATACAAAATGATAATCGGCACAACTATCTCAATATAATACGTTATTTATCGACCGCGGTCGGTCTGCGGCGGCGCTGGCGACCGCCCCAACATAAACTCACAAAATACTCTATCGATAAAAACTATTCAGTCGTTTTTATTTACTCATAAAAATATATATAGGTATAAAAGGCTCAAATAAAACCGTCGCCGGGTGTCTCCGCGATCGGGGGAATCTATCACTGGTGGAATTCGGTTGGCACGGAGTTGGAAGGCGCTCGCTCGGTGGAATGTGTGCCGGCAGCTGCCGGCGCTAGTGCACGAGCGGTGCCGCGGCCAGCTGCAGGCGGCGCCGCATCAGCTCCGACTCGGTGGGCGGCGACAGGCCCAGCGGCGACTCCTCGCCTCCGCCGCAGCGCCGCGCCGCCGCCGCCACCGGGTGGCAGGACTTGCTGTGGCGGAGCGCGCCCGCCGGACGCTCCATGTAAGAGTAGTTCATAGAGAAGTGCTGCGCGATCACGCGGTTCACCGCCATCGCCGACTCCGCAAAGTTCGACAGATTACGGGCGGACATGTTGCTGTGGAAACAAAAATAATATTTATTTACACGCTTAGTACACTTTCACCATCCTCTCGTGTTCGTAACTAGAACAGAGATGAAAGGCCTAGCCGAGGTCTAAAGTGGACCATCATGGGGATAACGATTGTGAACCTATAAGATGAGCAAACCTGTTGCTATTGTATCAGATGATTAAGATAAACAAAAAGGCAAAGGACAAACTACCTACAGAGTTTTGCACCATAACCGGAGAATTAGTAGGTAGGTACCTAAACTAAGCAGTCTAGTACCGAAACATGAACCTACCATTTTACTGATTTTATTACTACATACGTACTTAGATTTTACTTTTACTTTTGTAATAAGTTGTTTTTTTGTTCTTTTACGCACGCTGTGGTACCCTTTAATTATGGGAGCACCTAGTTTTATATTTTAAATGAACCTGTAATATTGTGAAGTGTAAACCTGTGTTGGGTATCCAATTTTAATAAAATAAAAAATAAATAAATAAAAATAACATCAACAAAGGCACAGTGACCAACCTGTAGATACACTGCTATAAACAAACCTTTTATGAGCAGTTAAACCTGTAGTCCCACAGCAATAGATAGATAACTCTTTATTGTACACCACAACACAATATTACAGGAAACACATAACTTAAAATAGGTCACAATGAGCGGCCTTATCGCTGAGAGCGATCTCTTCCAGGCAACCGAAGCGAGATAAATGGCAATGTTCTATTTAGCTCACCGTTTGATGTTGATCGGTGTCTGCAGCGGGCGATAGTGCGCCATCGGGTCAGCGCGGCGTAACCACGGGTGCAGCAACACTCGCTCGGCACTCAACCTGTGAGACGCCTCGCGAACTAACAGCTGACGGATCAGATCCTTGGCTTCGTGTGAAATGTGCGCCCATTCCTCTTCTGGGAACGTGTATCTACCCTCCTGCGGATGAATATACACGCTATAGATCGCTGGCACACAACTCGGAAAGGATAAGATTATATTTAGCTTTTTGAAGATCAAACGCTGATTCCAAGAGAGATGCATGTAAATCTCTGAACAAACCATCGAAACAGACATGATAGCCAAAAAAACTTACCTGTATAGAAGTAAACAGGAGGTCCTGACAGGCGCGACAGTTCTCTCCCCTCTCCCAGCCGCAGTCCGAACCGCAGTCAGCCCTGAACGGTGGGTACCCGCAAAGAAGGATGTACGCGATCACCCCCAGCGACCACAGATCGCAGCGCTTGTCGTAGTGGTTGGCCGCTGAGCCCGCGAATAGGGACACCACTTCCGGTGCCATGAACTCTGCACTACCCACCTGAAGGACAAAGGAAACGGCACTTTAGCAAAACACATCTGATTTATTCTGAGACACCTTAGCAACTTTACTTTACTAAGAACTGACCGAGCCTGCATCGTCCCACTGCAGGGCAAAGGCCTCCCTACCCCCCTCTTCCATGTTTCCCTGTCCTGGCCACTCCTTCATAAATGCGGATGAAATGCGGAAACAGCGGATGAAAACCACAAAATACTAACATATTTAAATCCAAGTGGTTTTAGAAACGCTTTGGAAGAAACTCGGTGTGCAGCACGCTCGAGCTTGAATTGAATAGGTATCATAGAACCATAGATGCTTGTTCATTGTACATTATCATAGTTCAATGGACATGGTTATTAAATGAATAATTCATTAAACATGTTGAAATTGAAACGTAACCGTGTTGCAAATGGCTAAATAACTCGGCAGGAACGTACCACGTTTCTTTTGTTATTAGAAACTTGAAAGTAAACATAAGGGCCTTTGAAGACAATTAGACATTCATAGCATACCCGCATTCAAGGGAAATCACGATTCATAAGCCAACTGTGTCTACCATAATGATGAATTTAGAATCGGTAAAAGATATTATATCCTTTGAATGAGTTACATACTGACAGTAATGAATTCAATGGCAGTTACAGGGTTACTGACAGCTGGTGAATTGGATACGCTGATTGTCTAGCCTAGCTTCAAGAAACATCGACAAGGAAAATAAATTGCAAAAAAAGCGACCTAAGCCGATACAAGGGAAGGGCAGTTGAATGATTTCAATACATAGTGGCAAAATGCATTTTCTCTGATTATTTTAGCACGATTAACATAATCACGTGCTTATAGCATGTAACCTTAGTCAGCGTCAGTAAACTAAACATTTCAGAATACATAATATTTTTTAGATTTATTCCATTCCTTTAGTTATTTGTTTGTATAGCACCCAATTAATAGGTACCTAGAATGTACTTGTCTACCTTAGTTAGACAATGCAGTTACGTTACGCTTATACCTACCCACTGCTTACAAAGGTAACCTTAGCATGACAATGTAAAAGGTGAGTCAGAATTGCGGTGCGCTTATCTCATCCATCATGAAGATTAAGGTGGAACCTATCGGCGTTATCTGGATAAACAATTAATTTATTGGAGTAGAGTGCTTTCTTGTTGTTTTTCGGCCTTCGCCTCGTGGTTGCGGTCTAATCATATTAGCGCACAAAGCGGATCCAATTGGTAGACCGAAGCAAAACCTTGTTGAGCAAATATGGAATAGGTTCGCAAAAATTTAAGATAAATATCAAACGGATTTACTAGTAGAAGAAGCTACTACCGAGATCAACTCGGACCGATCAAGAAACATCGAAAGATCACGTAATGTTTTAGAAGAGAGAGATGGCTGATGACTCTCAAGTGGCTGGACACCAGTGGACTTGGAGCCAATTAATTTCAAGAAATGGGCATAGTTTTGGATAGCCGGTGATAATGTGCAGAGGCTAACATTTCGCCTCAGATTTTGCATTTCTACTGCGGGCATTATTAGTTGAAACTCACCGGTGTCATTAGCTGCGGTGTGGCGAGCGGGCTGGCCAGGCTCGAAGTAAAGCTGATGCCGCTACCCAGATCGAAGTCACAAATCTTCACCGGGCAGAGCCTGTCGCGATGTACGCATAGAATGTTCTCCGGCTTGAGATCGCGGTGAGCGACGCCCTTGCCGTGCAAGAAGTGTAAAGCGTTCGCTATCTCGAGCACGATCTCTGCCGCTTGCGGTTCGGAGAAATATTGATGCTCCTGTATGCGTGACAGGAGCTGACCGCCGTTGATCTGGAACAATTGAAAACGCTGTTCAGAATACAAATTGCGCAAACGCTAATAAATTCGTTTTAACTTTTATAAATGTGTCTACGTGGAACATAAATACATTGCTATAAGTGAATTATAACAGGAACAGACATAAACATACATGATAACGTCTGTGTAAACAATGCTGTATCTAATATCAGGCCACTCAGTATATCTGACAACAATTATAGGTACTTTCATAAATATACGTACCTATACCGACCAGAGAAATGGCGCTGATATCAAAATATATACATGGGTGTTTTATGCGATATTATCTCGTTTAATATATAAAATTTATCGACAGTCATGCCGCTCAATTACAATTAAGTACCTACCTACGTATTTATATTTATAGCAGACTTTCTTAATACCCCTATAAATAATAAATTAATAAAGATTAATATCTCAAAAATTCAAGAAAACATTATAATATTGTAATATAATATCCTGAAATATTATTGTCGTCGCGAGATCATAAAAACATTTATCTACGTAACCTTGCCACTCACGTAATACCTACCTAATATAGTTCAGCTGAAATATATTATGTTTCCGTATAGACACAGTGACCTAACAACTGTCTGAGTATGTACGTAGGCAGGTAGGTATCGTAAATAAACGTAAGCACAAGCACCTACTTTAAAATACTTAACAGCATAGCTGGTTTATAAATACTGTGATATAAAACAATGAGTCTGGCACTTCAAAGAATGCTCTGGTACTATACCTAGCTCTCTGAAATTTCGATTTGTTTAAAACTTATTTCAGAAACGTCCATTCAAGTATAGGTATTATAAGTAGGTAAGGCGTGTTTCTGAATAAGAAAATTCCAAAGACATGAGCCAACCGGTTTTTTTAAATCAACGTTGGCGTGGATCGAATTCTCATGAAAAATATTGTTGAATATTGCTATGGAATATCAGCAATTTTAAGAATTGCATTAATCACCATTAACCTGTTTAATGGTTTTGTTTTTTAGAGTTTACTTATCAATTAAAATTACACTATTATTTTGTTGTTATTGCTATATTAATTTGCCAATGTTAGGTTTTACCTATAATAAACTTCAAGACATCCGCAACCTAACAGAAAGGCAACAGTAGAACTTCTGACAAACAAACTGCAATAAACGCACCTTCTCGAAGACAAGATAGAACTTGTCCGTGTCCTCAAAGAACTCGATGAGCTGGATTATGTTTGGGTGTCCCTGGCAGTAGTGGAAGGTCTCCACCTCGCGGAACACCCGGGCGCGGGCGTGCCCCGGTACCTTGTCGATTATCTTTACTGCGTATTCCTGCCCCGTGTAGATATTGACGCACGTCTGTACCGACGCATACGCGCCTTCGCCCAGCACCTCGCCCGTCAACTTATACAAGTCTGGAACAAGATATTACAATATAAAAAATCTGACAGATTTATCGGGCGCGTGCAGGCAGAAACCTTCATTTATCATTTTTCTTTGATATGAGCAAGTCTAACCTTGGAAACATGAGGTGACCACGGAGCTACCGGAGCGCTTCTTCCTCCTGCGCTTCCTGCGCGCTTCTTCCTTGCGCCGCTGCAAGTCCTCGCTGTCGGGGATGGGCACCGGTGCCGACTCTGCGTGGGGACTCTCGTCCGACTCGCGTTCACTCCCCGACTGGCTGCTGCAGCGCCCTACTCCTGTAGACAAAAACAAATATACATATTAAACTTGCTCTAATACTAGGGTATACCTAACCTACTATGAAGATCAATAAGTACCATTACAGATACAACAATTCCTCGCGACCAGAACCTAGAAAAACGGGTACAACTTGGTTTCTATCGTTTTTCTGTATGATGCTTACAAAGGAAGACAAGGAACACAACTACTTACAAGATACAGATGGGTGATAAAAGTTAATCTATTCGATTCATCAATGTATAAAAACGTGACTTGGTTAATGAAAAATCTAAAGCAATTGATTGATGAGATGCATGTACTAATGATAATGAACCGTAGTACAGAGATGACCTCTGTAATGAAGTATTCGGCCATTTACAAAGTACCTAACTACCTAGGCCTTGATTTGCTTTATTACCAATTTTGGGTTCCTTATTGGGAACCGGTTTACTGCAGCAGACCCAATCCTAATATCCATACTTACAAAACTCTTTGTATGTAATGTAACAAGACGTGGCAACTGCTCAATATGCAGTATTTACCGGAAACAACAGAACTTTTAAAGACAAAATGAACTGCGTTCTGATGATTCAGGAAGCAAGCCTTTGTTTTTCACGACGACGACGACGCATAAATATTGAAACGTTTATATTTGTTTTTGTGCACGTAGGCAGATGGAATAATAAATATCTCCATAATGCCCACCAACTGAACTCTCTCTTCGTGATCGGTGCCAAAGTGCCAAGCTTTTGTTTCGTGTTTTCACCGTCTTTTGGTGTTTGGACTAGTCTCTTTCAACTGAGTTTTAGTTTCTATAACCTAGATGGATCGGTATTAGTATCTAAATTCTAGTCATTGTAGATAAGAGTAGTCGATTTTACGGATAGGGAATGGCCGGATTTGTGCCCTATCAGTAAGAGCGTGACTCTTGTCATTAATAATGTTATTCTGACGTTCGAGTCGGGCATACTGGCTGAGTTGGCAAACAAAGCCAGTTCAACGACCTGCGTCAGAGCCACACGGCCGCACCCAGTCAACAGCAGAGCTGCGTGCGCGCCCACATTACGCGACCGCTGCTCTCCCTGCCACACCGCGGGCCTTCAAAACTACTCAATAACATCCGAATCAGAAATTGCTCACTTAGCTCACTAATTCACTAAGTACCTATACGAAACTCCGCTTCCGAAGATTAAGGGCGCTTATTCTTTACAAATCCGCTCATCCTTATCCTTTGCCTGAACGGCTTAGTCTGAGTAATTGGAGCAAACATTACCCTATCTAATCTATTGTTTGCTACTGCCAGTACTGCCATTTCCGTACCTACCTGCTAACGAGATTCACGTAAGTACTTGTCTGCAATTCATACGTGAACAGAACTGACTAGAAACAGCACTGCTTCTTCATAAGTGTTGTTAAATATAATCAAATCACGTGTTAAGTTGTAAATAATGCGTGTGCTCCGCATTTATTATTGTTTCATTCGGTACTATTGTAATGAAACGAGCTTAACTCGTTAAAATTGTTGAATGACATCAGAGTGGGACGAGCATTAGATGGCAACAGTCTAGTCAAACGTTGGATAAATGCGCAATAGCTGGTACGAGTGTAACAATCGGCATATAGACACGCCCACATACCTACAAAATCACTCGTTCCAACATACTAACTTCCTGTTTTTGTTCTATCTAAATTAGACTCATAGAAATCAAAGTTACACATCCATCAACGTGCTTTTATTTGTAAACAATATCGAATTCATGATCGCTGGAGGTAAACAAAGTTGAAAACACAAAACAAAACTGATACAGAAACCGAAGCCTGCTGTCTTACGAACAACTATCTACTGAACTGACGCTGTCTCGTCTCGTCGTTTACCAAAATAAAAGAGACCAGTCATGATGCCCCAACAGAAACGCAGATCGTAAAACTTGGGATGCACCTAAATTAAAACGTAAACAATATGGTAAAACAAGATACTTAATGCCATTACCAAAACAGTTCGAGAAGCAAATTAGGAAGGTGAAATCATAGCGACCATTCCTGAACTAGACGTAGCTGCTAATGGTCATACTAAATGTTCGTGATCAAAGCAAAGTAATGGAATCCTGTAATCAAGTGTCGCTGGGGTGTGCAGTGACATGACTTGACAGCCGTCGTGGCTCCACGTGTCACCATCCCCACACTTGGCTCGCAACGTGGCAAGTTATGCAAACTATCAATACTTGCATGTAAAGAAAGAATCCTTACAAATTACAAATATGCCCCAATCGCCGCAATATCCAATGTTCGTACTTTGGCTAGAGCGAGGTCGAAGGTGAAACAATGGACGACCCAGTTTATTAAATTATTGTAGATGTAATAATGTTGATATTCAAACAATTGAGAAATATGTTAGTAAAACTGGAGTAAAATATCTAACAGACCGAAATAATTGACTCATTCCGTTTATTTCAAATCTGTAGAATAGCTTCGCAAATGAACCCGGTCGCGATGTTTATTCATGAGGTATCGTTTAGGTAGTTTATTTCATCAAGTTGCCCAATCATACTCATTTGATTACCTTGGCATTATTAATTATCGATTTTTATTTTCGCTTTGCTGTTATCAAGTCAAACCTCTGGCATGCCCTCAACCTGGACGTTTCAACTTTCTAATCTGGTTGGAATTAGCGCTTGGACACGAATACGCTCTCTAGTTTGCTGATCGTAAGTCCATTATACTTTTGTTTTATGCCCCTCAGCTGTTAGGGCAATCACTTTCTAATTGCGATGCAACTACGCCAAGCCTGCCATCCATGACAATGCATAATACCTATTGTATTGCCTTCAGTCAATATATCTGAAATATTCTGTAGGATTAGGGTTAGAACTGGATGGAATAAACGATAAATATTTATGATTCAACAAAATTAGTCCATGCAATGAAACAATATTCAATACTTATTTGTGTAATCAAATCAATAAACCATTTAATTGCAATTTACTAGCTGAGTGTGTGCGTGCTACGAATAATTACAGAGGCATTGACTATTCAATAAATGATGTAAAAGTAGTAGGTAGGTAATGGTCTGCGATATACCTACCTAACCTAACTATCATAATCACGTTCACGATCATCTAAGATCAAAGTCGAGAACGGGTATCGGTTGAACTGCCGAACAAATTGCCAAGTCCAACTGGCAATGTCGTACTGAACCAGATTAATATCAGTGAAACTGAAGTGTGACTACTGCGGGCTGGGGCTAGGGAACTTTCACAGTTTAGCTGCGGTGCCTAATGAAGGTAACGCATATTATGAAGTAAATGAAGTCGATCACGCAACTACTAAGGGAACATACCCATACTACGTGACCCTTTTTGTTCACTTTTTAGACCCCCTCCCCCCATCGGTGACCACCCGTGGTATATGCCCAAACCACCTACTCTACAGTAAATGCCGGTGATCTTCGAAGTGGCTTTACGGACTTCCACGAAATGACGAAACTTGTCAATTTCGTTTTGGAAATTCGCGGTACGAACATACTCATCAAAACTATTCCGGACGGATAGAAAAAACTACTCAACACATTGAGCAATTTTTAATCTGGGTCTTAAAAACCTAGAGCTAGAAAACAGCTGTCCTGTTATATCGCATGACGCCTCATTTTTGGTACAGGCTGGTATTGCTACATGATGTTTATGCATCTGGAAACAGATATCGATTTGTTAGAGTAGGAAATGCGCAGTTCGCATCTGTAGTGCGAGAAAGAGGGTGAGAGCTACATAAAGGTAGGTATAGCTTGCACGCTTGCAGTCATGGCCAAGGTTACGCTTGTCTATAGACACGAATGACCGAATAGCCACCGATTGATTGGCAATTTAGGGTCATTTCGACGAGAGTCGTAAACAACCATTCTTATTTAAGTATAAATATTCGGAAGTTTATCCGCTGATATAGCTAGCTATTATAATATTATGGAAATAGGAGATGATGCAACATGTTATACGAGATAATTTGGAACTTTTATTAGACTTTACTAGCGAGAATAATCTATTGATTGAAAACAAGAAAAACTAAAGTAGTGAACGATAACCGGTTCGATACTTAGTTGAAAATATATACGACGATAGAAGAATAACACAACTTAAAACTTGATAAACAGAATTCAGTGCGCAGTTTTGTTTTAGTATGTGACCTTGGCCGTGAACGCTGGGGGCGTCGCGCTCCGACGACCATGCTGTAATGGAACCGTGGAGATGGAGACTAATGAAATTGCATTCGATTATCAACGCGTTCCTTTCCAATTTCATTTTTAAATACACGATCGTAAACTATTATTCACAACAACAATGGAAGCCATGACTTTTCAGCTGTTAATAATCAAGAATGCGATAAATTCTCTACAAGTCTGTGGCGTAGTTGATGAAATTTTCAATGCTTATGATGTATCAACTTATGTTCTGCAATCTTATTTATTATAAGTACACTAAAGATAGATTAAACTTCGATAACGGTACGTAAACAAGTATTTATCTATGAAAACAATGAGACTGAGTTCGATCGATTACGAAACTTTGTTCATTGCGAAAGAGTGGCTCGGTCAACGTTCTCTGGCATCATGCATGTTACGAACTCTGACATTTCGAACTCCATCGACGCGACGACGACAGCTTGTAACAGTTGTAACTCTCAGAGGGTATAACACGAATAATCTGACAGTTGCCGCGTTAACGTATTTGAAATTGGGTATAGTTACAATAGCAGCCGCGTCACTTCGGTCGGAAACTTACACAAAACCTAAAAATTGTAATACTTATTGAGTATCACAATTGAGTATGGTCAGTGATACTTTGCTTTGAATATACCTAAGCATTGTACCTTTCAACCTACCTACGTGCGAATAATTTGTAAACCAATTCGAGGAGATCGATTATTTTCAATATTTTGTCTACAAGGCTAACCTCTTAACTGGACATTATCTTGTGTGTTTTGTAATGTAATGTGTGTAAACTTACCTACCTACTGTGTGTATTTGCAAAATTCAAATCTATAATTTAGTCTCAATCTCAACCACCAACCACATCAATACATACACTCGTAATGTTTCAAAACTTTCGTTAACAAGTCGAGCGAAAAAAATAATGATTGAAAATAAATACACTTATACGTTATTAACTGATGTTATGGTAACTGAATACCTAACGGCTGATTTCGTGCTTCAATGGCCTCTTAACTTAATGTAATGATTAGGTACCGGATTAGAGGTCTACTGGGTAGCAACAGCGTAATCTCAACTACGCAGTAGCAGATGATACTCCAATTAAAATTCAGGCTTATTACCTTTCTTATCAGTAATAAAAACAGCAATGAATGGATGTAGGTGTGAAAAGGATGGCGATGAGATCAATGAAGAGCGTCAAATTGTGAATAGGTACATAAAGTAATGAAAATAAACTTACCGCTATCTACACTCTCTTCTGAAACCTTCTTCACCATTCTGATTGCTTGATGCGTTAATGCAGCTATTTTGAAAAAATTTGTGAGTAGATAATACACTAGAAGCCGCTTTCAAACTTGTGGCAGCCGCCTTCTCGACGAGAAATCGGGACGACGTTCAAAGATTTAGAAAAATAAAACGTTTAAATAATAGTAAGCACCACCGTCGAGAAGGATTTTCGGAAAGTGCGCCGGAAGGTAAAAACAAACACTGTTAGAAGACGGAATTAAAAAAAAACTGCTGATGTAATTAGCGATCCATCCTATACACGCCCGCCCGTTCGATGTTCTGAAATCCAACTGAAGAACTTCTCGCTCCGCTCGTGGAGCGCGCCGCGCCGCGCCGCCGGCGGCCTCACGTACACCGCACCGCCTGCCCGGGCCCCCTCCCCGTGCCCCGCCACCTACCCCGTCGGCCCCGCAGCTTGTGCGTCGTTGTTGTGGCCTCCCTCGCTGCGCATGCGTACTCATTCTCACAGCTGCTGACGTGTTTATATTTTCATAAAGAGTTTTTTCTTTCTTTTCGGCAAACAAACTACCAGCATTTTTATCTTCTCTACCTTTGATTCTACCTAAAGAGATGTTTCAGATCTAACTGCAACGACTTCTTAGATCAGTGATTACTTGTTGCTTGAGATGATTGAAAAAACATTGATTTTGCTAGCATCATATCTGTTCCTAACTACTACTTCTAGTTACTTACCTACGTAAATATAGCATCAACTACGAAAGTTGCATCATCTTTTGAGACAATTTGATTAAAGACATTTTCTCAGATCGACAGGTTCTCACTAGGAAGGTAATGTTTACTTAATATAATAATGCTAACATTACCTTCCAAAACATTTCAATTTGTATAAATATATGACGCCTTTGAAAGGAGATGGTGGGAGGAAGCCCAGGAGAGAGAACATTGGAAGTCTTTGGGGGAGACCTTTGCCCAGCAGTGGGACGAGATAGGTTAAGGAAAAAAAAAAAAAAAAAAAAAATATATATAGGTACAATCCAAAATGGCATTACATTATGTAGGTTAACAATGATGACAACGAAACAAAGGACTTAGGTCTATTGAATGAACATCACTTGCTCGCTCCATTCTATACTTACCTACTGTACCTACCTGTACAGAGTTAGGTAGGTAGATAGTAGATATGTTTTATTACATCATCCTCCTTCCTAAACGATCGTATAAAAGTCGGTCAGTTTTAGATCATATAGTTGATCGAAGGTTTTAGATTAGGTAAGTAGGTATTCAATTTTCTTTGTACGATCACGTTTGTTACGCAAGGCTTTCCTTTGTGTTCCTTGCCCTCGTTGCTCTCCCATGGATAACCATCAGGGTACCTATCGGTTTGGTTGACAAACCTAACAAGCTGAGGGAAGGGAATGCCTTGCTTGATCACGAATAAATGTGACAATTGTAAACGTAACGCAAATAAATAAAATACTAAACGCTAGCGCATCCGAGATACACTGCGCGGTGACGCTACAACGTACGCCAGTCGAGCTGGCGTTGACGCGCAATATGATTCGAATGCGTTAGGTTTAGTAACGCGGCGAGTGACTGTCAGATTTTGTTCTACTGCTTTGCTTGGCGAAACCCACATGGTTTGTATGAACCGGTCTAACCGGCAACCGGCACGGGGCGGCGAGACGCCATGTTTGTTGTCACGCCATCGTTCTATCCTGCTTCAACGTGGAGCGTAGCTTCATGGTTGCTTCTCTGAACATGCCATCTCTTTCTTTTATTGGATCTCTCCTTTGAGGACTACGCGCCGGTAATAACAAAAACATAACCTCGTAGAGTAGTATCACAGAATATAGTATAGTAACTTCACGGACTCAACGACGTAGTTGCCTGAATGATGCTGCCTGAGCCTGAGCCTGAGCCATTTGCTTCAAACTTCTTAGATTCTGCGTAAAATAAGATCTGATCAGATACTGGAGTGCTACCACATAGGTATGCTAAGCTTCTGAACACACACGTCCAAAACAGAAGTTGACTTTTAGCTACATTCTTAATTTATTACCATCTCTAAGTAGGTAAGTACTTACACAGTTACTTTACAATAAAATATTCTATTTCTAAAGAACAAGTCAGTTTATCTACGTAATGTTTTTGAACAATTATATCCTGATAAAATCTACCTAATACTTACCTATATAATTGTTTTTAGGTACGTCTCGTACTACTTACGCATTTTGATGAAGCGGCAAGTTGTACCTATGAGCGATGATCCGTGACTTCACACAAAATGTTCATGGAAGTCACGTAGTCGTTGAAGATTTTTAATAAATAATTTGAATTTAATTTGAATTTGTAGTCACTATTTTACTAGCAACTGGCAGCCATGACATAATTTCCTGAACATTTTCGGGACACCCCGCGCCGGCCGGCGGGCGGCCTATTGCGGCAGGAACTGAACATAGAAGAATGTTGCCGAGTGCGGAGTAGAGATGGGCGCTCTGGGTGAAAAATTTGGGTATTTTCCGAGTAAATACCCGAAAATGGGTACATTCGCGATTAAAAACGGGTTTCATTTCAAAAAAGTACTTATACACGCGAGAGCAATGATTCCGGGTCACTTAAAGAATGTTAAAAATCTCGGAAACTAAAAATGATAGGTTAATGCAATAAATTGTATTTAATAGACAATGTAATACTCCTTAAATGAAGGTATTAAAACTTCTTAGTTATTGTAAAGTTATATCTTAAAAAAATCAAATTTGAAAAAGGGCCACTTTCGAAGATGGAACTACGAAATTACAGCATTTGGTTTTGCTTTTGTTTGTAATCTGTCATTTATGTGGGTATATAAACCATGTTGATAGTGCTCTATATTCATTATTCAAGCTGAAATTATGTCGCTTACGCCTGAAGAATGCACCAGAATACTTACAATGCTGGAAACCGGCCGGAGTCAGCGCGATACAGCCAGGACTGTCGGTGTGTCGCTGTCAACAGTACAAAGAGTTCTCCGACGTTACGAAGAAACTGGTTCTAACCTACGCAGACCAGGAACGGGCAGAACCAGGTGTACCACAGCACGAGAAGACCGATACTTGGTGAACACCATGCTTCGAAATCGCTTTCTCACAGGAACTGAACTCACAAATCAGTTTCGACGCCTCGGAGGAAGTAACCCAAGTGCATGGACAGTAAGACGTCGGCTTGCTGAATCTAACTTAAAACCCCTTAGACCTGCAAACGGCCCTAAACTGGAGCGTGGGCATCGTATTTCAAGACTAAGATATGCCCAGAGCCACGTAAATTGGAGTATTGAAGATTGGTCAAAAGTTATGTTCTCCGACGAATCAAAATTTATGCTCTACAAGCACGATGGAAGACACAGAGTGTATCGAAGACCAGGGGAAAGATTCAAGCAAGCATGCATCGAAGAAAAAGTAGCCTACGGTGGTGGGTCTGTACTTGTGTGGGCCGGAATTTCTTCTGAAAGTCGCACAGAGCTGGTGATCATAGAAAACGGCTCTTTAACTAGCGTAAGATATGTGGAAGAAATCCTCAATGATCATGTTGGTCCATTTATGGTCAATTTAGGTGAGGATGCTATATTTATGCATGACAATGCCCGACCTCATACAGGTAGGATTGTGAATGACTACCTTCAAGAGATGAACATTACTCGTATGGAGTGGCCAGCGCGCAGCCCGGATATCAACCCGATCGAGCATGCTTGGGACGAGCTAGGCAGATGCGTAAAACAACGAAACCCTCCCCCAATCACGCTTCGTGAGCTCAAAATTGCTCTCACAGAGGAATGGGAGAATATTCCCCAAAATCGTATAAGGAACTTGGTGTACAGCATGCCAAACCGCGTAAACGCAGTAATGGAAGCACGAGGAGGCAATACGAAGTATTAAAATTCAAGTCAAATCGTAATAAAGTTCAAAAATTTCATGTTTCCTATTTTTGTTTTAAGGAGAGATCAGCAGTTTTTTTCTTTATGTAATTTTGTGTTAATAAAATGTATGGTGACTCATATTTTTTTACTTTCATTTAAGGAGTATTACATTGTCTATTAAATACAATTTATTGCATTAACCTATCATTTTTAGTTTCCGAGATTTTTAACATTCTTTAAGTGACCCGGAATCATTGCTCTCGAGTGTACTTACCTACCTACTGTTTTAGGGTGCTTATGCTTACCTACTTAATTTTATTGGTTTGAATCAGAGTTGTTGACCATTGTGTATCATCATTATCATAAGCAGCTTGTAGTGACCCACTGCTGGGGATAAGCCTCCTCCCTCAAATGCCACTTGTTTTGGGTCTTTTACATATTCGTTTAGCGATGGAAAGTCAATTATAGGTTTTCACGAATACATAACATATTAAAGACAAATATCTACAACTGTGAACGTCTAGCTAGTCAACAAAGTGGATACAAACATAATATTTACAAATTAATGAAAGAAAAATTTTAGAGTTCTCTATTCAGCCGCTGTCTAGTTGAACTGAACCAATACTCGTGCAGTATTCTGCACGAGTATTGGTTCAGTTCAGTTGATTTTGACCTATTGGGCAAAATCATATGACTTAATGTTTACTGCTTGAATCTCTTGGATCTTGAATAAATCAGGGACAGTTGATATTAAATATTTGTTGTAATTTTTACCAAAAAGCTTAGGTCAGCGATTTCACGTCACTTGACCAACGTGAGAAAGTGAAATTTTTTGCATAGGTTGAGGCAGATAAGCGCACTTAGGCCGGAAATCTGACATGTAAAATATTTAAGTAATAATAAAAAATCTGTTAGCCTTATTTACCATAATTTTTAATAGGTAGCCAAAACATCGAAATAGTTTAAAAAATAACAAAATTGTTGTTTACATTTTTATCGATCCACCCACAGATACTACCTTGAAAATACCTGTTTGGAATGTTTCCCTGGGTATTTACCGAAAATACCGGGTATTTTTAATAATTTCGGTTAAATGCCCAGCTCTGACGGGGAGACACAGGCAAAGCTCAACCAGTAGATGGCGCTGTATTGGGTATGGTTTATTAGACCAAGCACTTTTATAACGGTTACACACGATTTTTCCGATTTTATCAGTAAAAATGTATTCTACAACGTGTAACATTATTGTCCCTTTAAGCCGAAAAGGGGCTTATTTAGACCAAACACGTGATTAGATTGGCATTTGCGAATACTTTTAGTGTTTATTTACTTTGCGTATGGATCCAGCCTGATAGTAGGTACACATATGCTCACGCACCCTCCTATCACATCGCACCCACACATAGACACTTTAGCACGTGTCCAATGCTATTTTTAAGGAAACTTAAAAACGTTTTTCATGAATGAAAAACTTCGAAATATTAAAAGTCGCAGAACAAATTATGTTGTTCGGCATGACGACGACGTGTAGAATAACCCTCTTTCGGACTTATAGGGACATTATGTTACACCCTGTATAGGTACCTAGTTCCTACCTAATTTATCTCTTACTAGCAGTTACCCGCGACTTCGTACGCGTCTACAGTTTCCGTGTACATTATATTATCTGTGCGTGTACCGAGCGGATACTTCTTTGAGAAACTTGGCATTACACCTCATTACACCGAACTCGTACCTACTGGAATGTCAAAAGCTAGTTGTTAGACCAAAGAGGTAGTACTACGTCCTGTCAAACTGAAGTGACATGACATGACAATGAAATCCTCTTGCCAATTGGCGCTGCTAATCCTTTTCGTTCAATTTATCCTGTAGATCCTGTTAATTATTCGAGATAAAAAGTAGCCTATATGTCAATCCAGGTTACGAACTATATATATGCCAAGTTTCATCCAAGTTGGTTCAGTGGTTTTGACGTGATTGAAACACAAACATCCAAACATCTAAACATCCAAACATCTAAACATCCAAACATCTAAACATTCGCATTTATAATATTAGTAGGATAGGATGAAAACATTATCTTAGCCTGTTGCCTATTGTTTTTATATGCGGTCATTCAATCCAAGGTTACAGAAAATATATTAGCAATTCTGATTTAGGCTTTTTGCGCGGTTCAGTTCTCTTTATTATGTATACATATACATATGAGGCTCCCACCGGTGAAGCAGTGTCGATCACCTTACTACTTGCATCTCCTTTTCAACTCTATTTCCGAAACCTTAGAGTTCAAAAAAAGCAGGAGTATCCTCTTCGATGGCATAAAAGTATGATCGGACTTTTATATCGCCATAGTCTTTGAATTTTAAAAAGCTGGCACTCATACAATATTCACGGGTGTCACGTTGCATATACCTACTCGCTTGGCTGACCTCTCTAACTTCTGTAGGTAAGGTACCAACTAGAAATACAAAGTACCTACTACTCTAGGTATGGTACTTAGCTAAACCTAGTATATTATTATTGTCTTCCAGTTCCAATTTCCTCAATCCGAGCCAAGAATAGGGTCTGCGGCTAAGTTATAGATCGAGTGTAACTATTGTAAATGCATAGAACAATGAAATAGGTAAAAGTAGGTACCTAACACTTCAAAGGTGCCTGCCTACCATGTATCTTTATGTAAACTGTCAACAGACTAAGTACAAGCAAATATCTACTTAAGTAGTACCTACCTACCTATTTTAAAAGCTAATTAGGTCGAGTTTACCTACTGCGGTTAACCACAGCAATGCTTCGACCCTATAAATATTATGTTCTGTTACCATGCTTTTCTCACTATCAAGGTTTTTGCTTATTTTCTGTATTTTATTTTTACACGACTGCGCGTACCAAAAGGAGGGTTATGAAAATTGTGTTTTTCTGCAACCTTTTGTTAAGTATACATGCGCAAAACGTCGTCTTTATAACACCCTTTCCGTTTTTCGGTCGGGGGTTAAGAAGTGGAATATCTAGACTAGATAGATAGAAAATACTTTTATTGCACATAATACATAGTACAAAAGGCGAACTTAATGCTATATGGCATAATCTTCCAGATAAGCTATGCGTATACTAGACTAGAGTCAGGTTAGGGTCAACTACGATACTAAACATAAAATAACTAATTATGACCGAATCTTTTTCAGTGGCTTATTTTGGTGCAGTGATAAGAATTCCCTTGGGACTCTGTGAGAAAGGCCATGGACGCAAATAGATAACATGTCCCGTGAACGAGCTTCATCCTTTACAGCCCGATAGGGTTGCATCACGCCTACGTGCATGTCTTTGTAAAAAAGGCCCTAGCTCATACACCCTACCTACCCCATTCTTGGTTTTCCTGTATTGTAACTACCGCATCAGATTGTTGACCATACACAGACTTTGGCTAAATATTTGCGAGATAGGTATGCAAACATTTTTCCATCGCGGAAATCAAACCCTCGTGTGTCTTCTTGCAGTCGGTTATCTACCAGCTACGCCATAAGGTTATATAACATTATCAGTTTACACAAAGGTTTAAATTATTCGATAAAGCTTGAGTTATTACCTAGTAAACAATATTCAGCCACCTACATTACAAACAATTGAATTCTGGTTGGCCTCTGGTTAAATTCCTGGCAGACCTGCTTGGGGACGAACATTCTAATAATTGATGCTAATTCTCAAGTTGAGATATTATTTGATTTAGAGTTATTCACGATAATGTGCCATAGTGCGTAGGTAGTAAAGAATGTGATAGACCGAAGTGTTAGTGGACAACCAGCAAAGCTCTCATGAATGAATGAATTAAAAACTCTTTATTGTACACCTTACTAAACTAATAACAAGAAAAAAATGAAGTTCTTCACAGACCTCATTTCCAACGGCACTTTCATAATGTTTTATATTCATAAATTCTGATTTTATTATTATGAACTATCATAAAACCTCTATGGTATGGTAACCGCATTTTTCATCTTAAAAACTACACTGACTGCTAGTACTTCATAATTGACCGAGCGAGCGAAGCGTCTCAGTTTCCACATTGGCCAAAAATGCGTTTGTCCGGATGTCTGTCTGTCTGTCTGTCTGTCTGTCTGTTCTCCTCTACAGGTCGCATTTTTCAACCGATCTGGACGAGACTTGGTACACAGGTTATATGAATTATTAGATTTTTTTTGTCGTCGGGGATTTTTGATTGGGGGGAAAATAGGGGAGAAAAGAGGGAAAGTTTGCTGTAGCGTTATTTATCGACGGATTTCAATCAAATTTGAGAAGCACACGAAAGACTTTATTCTACACAAGATGGTGTAAAAATATTTCCAAAAAGGGGGAGTGGAAAGGGAAAAAAAGGGGATTTTTTTTTAAATTTTTTTTTTTGAAAATTGACTTCTACCAATATCAATGAGACTATACAGTCCTCTTCGCCTTTACGAGACAAATCCGTAGATACCAGATTCGACCTCCTAGGACCAAGGGAACGCGAGTAATCGCTAAAACTTATACCCTTATTTTGCTCAAAAGTCTACCTATGGGCCTATTGGAAAATTCAAGCACCTGAAATTCGATTTAGCCAGGGTAAAAGGGAAAGTGTCGGTTATTGTATGGTTATAAAGGCTTGCGAGGTCTATGTTCTCACAGGACAACTAGTTTATCAGACTGAACTGACTGAAGACGTCCAGTGCTGGACATAAACTCCTATTTTCTTCTCCATCCACCGGTTTTTGACTAGGTATTTTTTTTTCTTCAACAAGGTTTTATTAAAAAATATCAAAATAAAAAAATTGTATTCTTTGCTTACGTTATGTTTATAACCTAGACTAGCAGTTACCCGCGACTTCGTACGCGTCTACAGTTTCCGTGTACATTATATTATCTGTGCGTGTACCGAGCGGATACCTTTTTGAGAAACTTGACATTACACCTCATTACACCGAACTCGTACTGAAATGTCAAACGCTAGTCGTTAGACCAAAGAGGTAGTACTACGCCCTGTCAAACTGACGTGACGTGAATGGAATCCTCTTGTCAATTGGCGCTGCTAATCCTTTTCGTTCATTTTATCCTGTAGATCCTGTTAATTATTCGGGATAAAAAGTAGCCTATATGTCAATCCAGGTTACGAACTATATATATGCCAAGTTTCATCCAAGTTGGTTCAGTGTTTTTGACGTGATTGAAACACAAACATCCAAACATCTAAACTTTCGCATTTATAATATTAGTAGGAATTAGTAAGATTGTGTTGAAAGCCAGTCAGTCAGTAGGTATTGCACTAGTTTTATTATTATTTGGATTATTGTGAACGCCTTACCTATCTACAGTTCATTGCACTATTACACCATTGCGTTTGAAAGGGGCCTTGTGTGAGTCGCACATGTACTACTAGATAAGACACCCTGATGTTATCGCTTGAAAGCTCGTTACCCTCATATTTATTATTGCACAAAGTATAAATTTTCACGCAAATACTCTATTGACAAAACCAATCATTTATATCGATGATTCTCAGTAGATCCATTGCACAGATCCATTATGGAACTAGTGATGATTCTCAGTAGATCCATTGCACAGATCCATTATGGAACTAGTGATGATTCTCAGTAGATCCATTGCATAGATCCATTATGGAACTAGTGATGATTCTTAGTAGATCCATGCACTGATTCATTATGGAACTTAGGTAGATACATTTTGAATATCATTTTGTTTACTATCGCTGAATTTGGACATTTCGGAATCTTGCTATCTGATAAATATAATTACTTACAAAATTAATGCTTTCCTCCATAAGTAGATAGCTATTTACCTTCTAACAATGAAGTGCGTGTGCACTGAAAAAGATATTCACATTCCGACTATCTCCGAAATCACTGCCTCGTGCCATAAGTAGTGGTTGTACAGAAACGTTTTTTAAACCGAGCTCTGTCAACAAGTTTGTCCGGATAAGTAGGTATAGGTAGGTAAGGTATCATACATTCAGTATGATGTCACCGTATAGACAACTCGTGAGTGTGGGTAACGTGGTTACATATAATGTGATTCGACACAAACACACACACACAGTACAGATGTTCTGCCAATGGAAAGTTTCATACAGAGATGCGATTTATTTGAAATACTTCTATTTAAAATGCAAATACAAAATGCAAAATACCTATTTTGTATTTTGCATTTAAATGCCTTTTAGTAAAAAACATTTTGTATTTTATTTGAAATACATTTCGAGATGTATTTTGCATTTTTAATATTTATTTCAAAATGCAAAATACTTTGTGATTAAGTTTAGTCAACATCACCAGTCAAACAAAATGAAATGAACGAATGACGCTTGTATTGCTGAATTTGACCGATAGAGGCGCCTGCTAGCCATGCGCGCCCTTTTTTCTTCTTTGGTCAGAGTACGCGCCTTATGTCTGACTAGTCACTAGTGTCAATGTCAAAAGAAAACGACGAACATTATCTATGGCTATGAAACGCGTAATAATAATAAAATAAGAACTAGATACACAATCAACCGAAATAAATGGCCACACAATTCAGAAAATGGAGCCATGGCTCTCTTTTCGTTAGTCTAGTTTTTTACATTATTTTAAGTGTGTATTATTATTATTAATAACATAACAATTTATTGATACGCGTACTGATAAATATGACCAAAATGTCATGCATAAGGTGCCATGTTATTAGACGTTTTTGTTCGGCTCGGCAGTGTGTCTTTATTTCTCATGATAAATACCTAAAATAAAAAAATATCTGAAATTTGGTAAAAAGGTATTTTATTTTGAAAAAGTATTTTGAAAATACCTATTTTGCATTTAGCATTTGAAATACAAAACGCAAAACTATTTGGTATTTTGCATTTGAAATAGTAAATCTGAAAAGTATTTTGCATTTTGTATTTAAATGCTTTTTTAAAACCATTTTGTACATCTCTGGTTTCATAACTCCAATTATTATTTTAAATTTCGCATCGTATAGCATCCTCAACTGCGACCACAGAGGTTTTGTGTAGGTAGTACTCCTTGATGGCTGCGACTGCTTGCTTATTAAATATCGAAGCAAACCACTTCTTGCTTCAGTTTTACAGGAAAACAAAACAGGTTCATTACAATACAATACGTACAAAGAAACGCAGTAAAAAACAGACAGTAAATTGTAACCGATTGTTTAGGTTACCTGCCTTTTATTCGGTCAAGGTTACTGAATTCGATAAAAAATGCGTGGGTTTGTAGGATTGTTTGATTTGAACAACTGACTGTAAACTGGTCGCCATGATGTCGTCGTTTTTAAGTAGTTTAGGTAAGAAAAACACCGAAAAACAGCATAGAAGAACAAAATAAAATTATAAGTAACAAAGTGAACGCGTTGATGTCTTTTGTATGGGCTACTGCTACTGGCGCATTGGCAGGTACTATTCCATAGGTATACCGACAGATAAATCCATCGAGACATTGAAGATAGAAGCTTATAGATAACCGAATGGAACACACGCAGAAGATCCCTACCTGATACTGTTGTGTGTGGTACAAAACAGAAAACATAGATTACGTACCTACAAAGAGGATAGGACCCGCCGCACAGTGCGAAATTTTCACGATCTAGCGGGACAAAATTATTTAACTCGATCTTTGTATACTAACTGTCCTGATATTGGTTCTAATGGGTTTTTATTTAATTTAAACACAGCGAGAAGGATTTATATATTATATTTCAACAAAATATATGAAAAAAATTAAAAAAATTGAACATAATTAATAAAAAATCAAAAAAAATCAAGTAAAATTCAAAAAATAAACAGATTAAAATTAAATATTAGAATTTTCATCACAATCTCTCTCTTCAGGATCAAATGGAGACTTTAAAAGCTCGCATACTTCAGTTGTAATTTGACCATGTTTAGTTTTTGGAGGAGCTCGTAAACTTGCAAAACACTTCCGCACTTTTTTTATTTTTGTGCCTCTTTGTGGTGAAAAGAGGCATATCTCTTTCACAATTGCTGCTGAATCTCTTTTTCCAGACTGGAGAAGCTTTGCTTCTGTTGCCATCGATAATTCTTCCTGGCTCGACGTTTCTAGGAGCTGCTGAATTCGTCGTCTTTTCGTTTTACCGCTAGACTCTCTAAAGTCACTTTGGCGTTTTCCTGGTCGGTTTCTCGTTTCAGATAGTGAGACATCCGTGGAAGGTACATCAATAATAATTTCCGCAAACGAAATATAATCTTGTAGCCATGAAGAATTCACTCTCGGTGTCTTCCCGACTTCAATCATTTTGCATAAATTTTTGAGCAATTATTTCGGATAATGGCCTTAATATATCTTAAACCTTCATCAGAAAGAGGTGGGTCACCAAGTTCTTCAAGATCATGATGCAGCAAGGCATCCATTCTAACTTCTTTTGCGTTGGCAAACCAAAAATCGAAGAATGTACGGCGCGGTACTTGCGAAGCCATTCTGAAAATCAAAAAAAAAATGAATGAGTGTCGCAAACTTGCGCAAGTAAATAAACATGTTTCGTGTAGCTAACAGATGGGTCTTTCATTATAATATAATATGCGGTCGGAATAATGCGGAATAATAAAGTAAAACTCAAGTTGAAAATGACATAGTCATTTTTCTTACTAAAAAAAATAGTTAACCTATTCTAATGGAGCCTATGCTAAAATTAGACCACAAACGAAAGAAAAAAACGTCTATAAACTTACCTTGGAAGTCACTTGAAAACAATACCAACACACAATCACTGTTTTCTTACGAAAACATAACGTATTCATCAAGCGAACGCAGACGAATAATTCGACTGCATTGAGAAAATGTCAGCGTAATGCGGGTAGGCGGCCTTTCCGACACTTGTATTTTTTGTCACTTGCAATTTAAAGGTAAATCAGGCTCAGTCCATTAAAATATAACTTATTGACTACCAATTTACATAACTACTGATCTTTTTTAGACAAGTACCAAAAATCAATTTTGTCCCGCTAGATCGTGAAAATTTCGCACTGTGCGCCGCCCAAAACTGAAAGGGCCCAAAACAGGTTTTAAAAATCCAAACAAAATCGTAGAAAACTCCGTTTTTGAATACTTATCGCAAAAATTCTTTCGCAGTTGTCCTTATAATCTTCTAGATTTTTTATTTACGCAAAAAAAAACAGGAAAACAGGTACCTACTTACCTACACTTGCATAACCACAACATAAGCACAACACAACAAATAGTTAGGGACTTACATTGTTGTTTAAAGAAAGTATAGTATACAATACCTAATATATAGGAAACAGGTATAAGAAATACGTACCTATTGCTTACTAAATTTTAGGTAGGTAGGTATTCTGTTTGAATATCACAAAAACTCTCAATGTTGGCAGAGGTAGTGTAAAGTCCTGTGTTTTAACCATCTCCCTGGCTCACCAATACACCAAGATCGAATCCTCGATATCGGTAGCTCTGCCATACTCGTGTGTCTGTTTTAGCCCTGTCTGGCATTTCCTCCCACGAGCCTCACGTCATGTCATCCGGACGTACGGATGACATTGACAGGTCGGGAGATTGACACCGGCAGTTACCTCACTTACTTGTGCATGTGAGATAGGGTACAGTATCTACTTAGTAGATACAAACACTACAACCCCTTTCTTATTTAAATATTTTGAATCAACAAAACATAAAGCTATGCCCCATATAGGATCATACTATGGTGTGAGCGCACACCTCCGGACAAAGCCCTAGATTACAATATAATTATCATTAGCCTTATGCAATTCGGTACTTATCAAGACACAGACCAATAAAGACAACTTCACATTGAATACATACATTTTCATTACTCGCTTTCACCAATACCACATGTGATTACATTACAAACCATTTAAATTGGACTTTTGCGCACTTGACATAATATGTCTGAAATAGGTGTGAGTTGTCTACTGGCAACTCATTGTCCACTTGCGTCTCTATGTCCGGCTTCTATTGATCTTCTACTTCATAAAGACAAGGAAGTTTATATTTCTCCTTAACTCTTGCAATCTCTTCTCCGCCTAAAACATTCTCAACTATAGGTAGGTAGGTAACTATAGGCGTTGGGTTGCAATACAGAGAGAGCTTATTTTTCTTTTCTATCTCTTCCACGTAAACCTTATAAATTATTATCTTCTGTTACGTCTGCATCTTCAGCTCTTTATTTCCAGTCACCATACTCCTTCCCCTTTTTCCTCTGTCACTTATGGTGATCTCTTACTTGAATCGTCTTAAATCGGGCATTTTATGTCTAATAGGGCTCTAAGCACAGAAATCCCGAATTTATTTACCTCCGCTACGAAGAATAGTCTAAAAATTATGGTTCACGTCACAGAACGAAGAAAAGAGCTACACTACGCAGGCATTACTTACTACACCTATCAATAACTTTATTATATATATATATAGAACACTTTGGAGTCAGCCCAACTTTGTTGTGTAACCGGATCTCATAATAAAATTTGCTTAGCCAAATTACATGGTAGGCTTCTAAAACTGTTTTTAGACGTCTTTTCTGATTTATTATAAGACCCTCACTGTGTTTCCTTATTTTAACAGAGAGTTTTCGTAATAAAACATAGGTTTTCTTTCTTTTCCATCCAGTTTGTTAGTTCGATTACAAAATTTATTTTTTATTTTTTTATTTTTTTGTTTAGTTACTTTCATAGATTTGTACTAGATCCGAGCCTGACCTCCAGAATTCACATCCGCTATAACTTTACTAGGTATGCATTTACATAACTGACTCACAGTAGGTATCACACCAGATAGAGGGCACTGTCGCTCGTTGATACCTATGAACGACATCCATCGACAACAAGATCGCTCAAACGCTTGGAGGTTCTAGATTCCGCAAAGACAGAGTTTGAACTTCAGTGATATTTCGGAATAGGTACCATTAATACATTAATTGTATTTTCGCTTTGCCTTGTAGTTCAATAGCATAGAAGACTCGTCCTTTTCAGTAGGTAACTTCTCTAAATAAAAAATAAGGTATAGATATAGGTACCTTGCTTGGGAATGGCTTTCTTTCCTCATTCTTGTATAAGTTGGTTCCCCAAGAAGCAAACATTTTTTTTCTATGTACTGTATCTAAATTTTTCATTAATACTTCCAGTACTTTGACAACTAGGTTCGCAGTATTATTCTTTGTTGTTCCCACAAACCAGAATGTCATCTATTACACAATTTATCATTTTTTTTCGAATATTAAATTCTGGTAATCTGAATCTTTCACAGCGAAGTTAACGTTTTGTTTCAACATTCTGGAAACATTTAAGCACGCACGATACACACATCAAGCCTTTTGTGCCTGTACCATTCGATGTTATAACTTTACACTAACATCCGGTTGCCGCTCTATTATAAGGAAAGCAGTTTTAATGTTTTTCATGACATAAATACAATATTCGAGAATATTTCACACAACGTTATCCTAGTCCCCAACGAATCTTTGGTAGGTAGCAAATGTTTTATAAATATTGGTGATTCTTCCAGAGTTTTGCATCGTTACTTAGTGTTTTTTACGTCTACTCATATTCACACTTCACATCGAAAGTTGTCCAAACTCATTTGATGCAGGATGCAGGCGTACAAACATACCTTATTAACCTTGTTAAGAGTATAGGAGTTCAAAACCTCTTAAGTATTTTCTTGTTTATTTCGTCCCATTTAGTTAACACTGATTCCAAATTAAAATACATCTAGGTAAACCTACCATTTCCTTATCTCTTTTTTTGATTTTGTCATAATATCACGGGTTTTCTAATACAGGTAACCGTATTAAACAACTTGTAAGCTATTGTTTTTTATTTTTTTATTTAAGTACCTACTAATTTAGTTATGCTTAGTTTTAATTTTTGGTTTAAGTGTTGTCCGTTTTTAAGCAAACCCTGTCTGGTCACCATTGAACGTGAACGGGAAGTCTTGTTTCCTCCAACCAATTTTATGGTACGATTTTGGTCAATCATCAGCAACCAATTTAATGGTAAGCCCCTAAGTCATATTATCAACCAATTTAATGGTACGCCTCAGGTCAATCACCAGCAACCAATTCAATGGTAAGCCTTCCTAGGTCATCAACCATTTAATGGTAAACCTTGACCGTGTTCAACCAATTTAATGGTAAGACTTGACCTCTGTGCAACCAATTTAATGGTAAGCCTTGTCCATCATGCAACCAATTTAATGGTAAGCCTTGTCCTTTGTGCAACCAATTTAATAGTAAGCCTGGACTCCTGTGCAACCAATTTAATGGTAAGCCTGGACCTCTGTGCAACCAATTTAATGGTAAGCCTTGACTTCTGTGCAACCAATTTAATGGTAAGCCTTGACCAACAATCATGTAACCAGTTCAATGGTACCAAGGGAAAGCTTAACTAGTAATAAGTTTAACTTAATTGCAGGTACTTAAATATTGTAAGTATTGTTTTGAAATGGTGTTTGACTTTGCATCCGCTTGTAGGTACCATTGATTATTGTATAAGTGTATTGAAGCTTTTCCATTATTATTGACATTAATTCGGCTTTTAAAATGACACTTTATTATTTAAATTATGTAGGTATTCTATACTACCATTGGCGCATCCTCAGAGGGCACATGACCGCTCCTTTAACCAACCAAGACCTAAGCTATTTATTTAAACCATGTATGCAATGAATAAATGAATGAATAATTAACAAACTTAAATTGCATAATAAAACTTTTATAATTTTGTGCACCCTCCCAGTGATCGCCTATTGAAATAACAGTAGGTACCTATCTAGATAGATCAAGACATTTAATTACCTACTGAATTCACCTGTAACAGGTAACTAGTAGTAAGCCGTCAATAGGTACTAATAGTACCTAAGCCAGGAGTTAGTATATCAATACATACTAAACAGAATATAGGTAAGTAGTCAACCTCGTATATACTAATTTAAAGTTTTATGAAATGCAACCAAAATATTGCGTAAAATGCGTTGCGTAGGTACCCATCTACTGTTCCGCATGACCTTTTAGAAAATCGCTTAGAAACTGCTTCCTCCTCTTTCACATAAATATTGTGGATTTTTAATATAATTAAGTAGGTGTAATATCTTTCCCAGTAGAATTAGATAACATCATGTTATTGTCGTCCTTATAAAATATTATGGAATAGGTTCTTGTTGTTACCTGTCTACACACAAACAAAAGTAGCAGACCTGCCAACCATTTAGGTACCCATCGGATAAGTAAGTAGATACCTCTCCTATCCACTTGTGTCAAGCAAATCACACGTCTAGGTAGGCTATCACGTCTGGTGAAACTCTTGAATTATAACTTCCAACAAAATCGGTAGACCAAAATTGAAATTTTATAAAAAGTATAGACCCGTAAAATGGTTCATTAATGGTAAAATATAAATCCCGCTTTTATCTCCTCATAACAAGTCCAAGTGATTATAATAATATCCATTTTTTGGCATCACAAAATATAATAAAATAGATAGGTACTAGGTATCCTACCTATCTAAGTATGACGACACGCAGCACTACACGTCATACCGCACCACCCCGCGCCGACATCCGACACAACATGCAGCGAACATATTAATATCTCTTTTCCTTTTTTTTTTTTTTTGGAATTATTACTGCACGTTACGCGTTGCCTGAAGGTCAATAAAATTCTACTAACGATTCTTTTAACTGCTGGAACGCAGCTCGACTGCCCCTTCATCCGTTTTAGGTCAATTCGCACTTTACCCTCAAGCCCCGACAGCCGAAACGCAACCGAATCGGAGTCCTTTTATTTTATATGCCTTAGCCAAGCCACAGATCAATTGAATTACCTAGGTATAGTTGAAACGAACAGAACATCAACCGTTGTAAATAAGTAGTGGAATTGAGCCCGTGAACTCAATTTTTCGCTAGATTTGTTGAATTAAGCATAAGTATAAACAGATGTTGGCAATTTCGGTATCTTTATAAATTAGAGAACGGTCAATGACATCTACCGACGCAAAGCGGAATTAAACGTCTAATGCCATTTACCGACGCAAAGCGGAACTAAACGACCAACGCCATCTAATGATGAAAAGCGGAACTAAAGGACTGATGCCCTCCACCGACTCAAAGCGGAACTAGTTGTAGCATCAGATGATTGGCTGACGCTAATGAGCCAACGCGAATGAAGCAAAGAAAAAGGAACGAACGAGGAGTGAAGTGGAGGTTCATTCGGTCGAGGCTTCATGCTTCTTCTTTTGGATGAGAGAAAATACGGCAGCCTAATTTTGTTTTCATTATTGTAATGCAACGCCACCTGTGTAGTGGATGCGGAACTTTTTTTGCTGTGTAAACATCTGTTTACTATCTAGTGAAGAAATACAATATTGCACAAAAGAAAATGTTCTACACAAAATATAAGGAGGGACCTCAATAATAATACACGCTACTTTAACAAATAAACCAGCACTAATAATTATTAGGTAGGTACCTAGTCAATGAAAAATTGTACAGCATCAAATTAAACAATTTGTATCTGTAATGGAGGTCGCACGCCACCAATGGCCGAAACCATAATTTACACAAAGAAAAGACATACCTGAACTCTTCTTCCTCCTCCTTTTGAAAATTATAGTTTCTACAGACCTTTATCCTCGTCGCCACTGTAAAGTCCTGTGTTTTAACCATCTCCCTGGCTCACCAATACACCAAGATCGAATCCTCGATATCGGTAGCTCTGCCATACTCGTGTGTCTGTTTTAGCCCTGTCTGGCATTTCCTCCCACGAGCCTCACGTCATGTCATCCGGACGTACGGATGACATTGACAGGTCGGGAGATTGACACCGGCAGTTACCTCACTTACTTGTGCATGTGAGATAGGGTACAGTATCTACTTAGTAGATACAAACACTACAGGTAGGTATCTCATAAAAGATAAAAAGGCTAAAGTTTATCAAAACTTTAGACCAACAATATTCACGTGATCATAATAGGAAAGTAAGTAAGTAGTACCTAAGTAGGTATATTAGGTTTTTTTTTAGTAGAAGACTAGAGTAAGTACTTAAGTACCTAAGTATATAAATATTCGAGATGGGGTCTATGGTATCTGATCTCGGTATCAGAATGAAGTAGAATCCCGAATTAGATGCCATCAGTAGGTAGGTAATGAGGAGGTTTTAGTGGTTTAAGAGCATAAAGCCATTAGGTAATCGAAATTGTACCCCGATGACGACTGATTGAAAGAAACGGAAGAAAGAAAATTATCGGGTAAAAGAGCAGAAAGATAATAGGAAATACGTACAGTCGGCTACACATAACCTTCAACGGTTCGAACTTTGAACTTTTATAATTTGAATGTTGCGAAAAATGCTAGAGGGACGATATGTTTATATGTGAGACTCGCTTGCTTGCGCGCCACGCGCCTACACCTATTGCGATCCCTGATTCGCAACATTCAAATTATAATAGTTCAAACAGTGAATAGATAGATGTGTAGTGTAGCCGACTGTACAGTAAATAAATAAATAAATATTCATGGACTTTACACACAACGCCCTCTAGTCCCAAACTAAGCAAAGCTTGTGACATGGGAACTAGATGGCTGATAGAATACATAAATACTTACTTTTTAAAACAAAAAGTTTGTTTGTACAGTATAAGTAGGTACGCAAAATTCAATTCATTTATTTTCTTTTGGTACCTTTATGATGCTCTTAGAAACGTTACAAAACAAAACACATATAAACGGATCTTATCTCTCTAAAGTTAGGTGCAACAAACGATTGCGCATGTAGTTGTGTGGAAAACTTCGCTAACCTACCTCCAATTCGACTTAAAAATGGTTTATGCACAGATACTTCAGAGAAGTATACTTACTTGCAAAAGTGCTTGTATTTGCAAAAACATCTATTTCTAATCAAAGAACGCTACGGAAGTCATGTTGATAAACTCGATTTGCATGTGATTTGAATATGCAGTTCAGAACAATATATCATGCAACATTGTCTGATGAACAACATTGTTAGTGTATGCGTATGCACAACATGTTTTATGTTTGCCTTCCATGACCTGCTTATCTTGACGATTCTTGTATTTACCCACATTTAGGTCGAGAAGTCGAGACCTATATGTTCGTCATTTTGATAATCTTTGATTTTTTGATGAAGAAACATATTTTTGAGTTTACAATACGCAAAAAAAATATAAATAAATCGAAATGCAGTAGATGTTAAACAAAGACTGTGAAAGATGTACTTACTTGTAGTCTTGTACTGTACTAATATTCTGTGATATTATAGATAGTGAGGGAGGGGAAATGACGGCTGATAGAAGGTAATGGAAAAAGATACATGAACATAAAGATATCATGTTTTGTTTTCATATGAAGTTAATGAAATACATAAGTGCCTCTACCTAGGTAAGCTTGTAAGTTTATGGCCAACTGTTTGTTTATCCTTTTTATGTTGTAGCTCAGTAAAACAAGAATACAATTTAGACATTGTCCCATTTGGTAGCTGTGGCGTGCTTATTACGAACTGAAAGGTCATCGACTCCGCAGGGGCTTGAAATGAAGAGCTACTGAGTCCCTTCTAACCTTCCCTTTTCGATATAGGTATTTCACTTCACACTCACACCACGAATTTACGCAATTTGTTATGGATATTTGTCTACAAAATTAAACGGTTAATTTGCAATATTTCTACTTTTAAAATATTTCCTTTGCAATTTCATTTACGCGAACCCACAATACTTAAGTACAGTACGCACAACGGATCTTTATCCCTCTGCAGTTAGTTGCAACAAACGATTGCGCATGTACCTACTGTTGTGCGGAAAAATTCGCTTAGGTGGGTAAGGTACTTCCCTTCGATCAACAATTTTTTTTTTATTAGCTTTTTGTGGCTATGATATCACTGCGGCCTTCTGGCCTATTGTGATCGCCACTTCGATCAACTATACTACCTATACCTCTTACTTCCACCCAAAAATGGGTTCTGCACAGATATTTCAGAGGGACAAAGATCCGTTGTGTGTCTGACTACTATACTTCTTGTGTTATTATTCTGAGGTCTACGATGACCTACTTATCAGTAAATTGCAAAAATTGACGGGTTTCGTTTCAGACATTTTAATTTGATTCATATTTATTTATTCAAACATATTCATAAGTCAAGGTGAGTTAAAAGTTCAAAACATTATTCACGATTCGATAGTTTCCACTTTAGCACAGATAATATAAACTATAGTAGGTAGGTAACTTTAGGTTGTTATTGTGTTCAAAATTAGCATAAGTAGGTATTTACATTTTTTTCACACATGTTTGACAAGTATAACTTGTAATTAGTGAGTTTTGAAGATGAAAACATCATATAAGCACACAAGGCTTCGATACACACTTTACACAAGGCGAACCTTACCTTATTAATCTTATTATTCACCGGCGGTTGTTGAGCCTACTTCAAATAACACGTCTTCAATCCCGATAGTAGTTAGTTACCATGCGATAGAGGCCTACGAAAGGCTTCCACATTCTGGTCGAGCTAACTGCGAAGTTACCTAAAAATACCCTTATCATTGTTGTTCGTATCATGCCGGTTACATAACAAGTGGGTCATGTGAAATTCGAAAACAATGATTGCAGAATATTAACTGATGATAACAGATTTTAAGTAGGTACCTACTGTACCTAGGTATACATACATATAAGTACTTACCTAAACATTTTCGTATGAAACAAAAGAAAACATGCAAGCAGATCCTAATAAAAAAGTAGTACCTATGTATAGTAGTCAGTCACAAGTTCACAACGGATCTTTGTCCTTCTGAATTTTCTGCGCAGAAGCGATTTTTGGGTCGTATTGGAGATAAGATAAATATATCTCTATCTCTCTAAGACGAATTTTGCCGCAAAACAGTACATGCGCAATCGTTGATGCACCTAACTTCAGAGGGATAAAGATCCTAGCTAGGTAGCTATCAGATGAAGGGACTTCATTCAAATCAGAAGAACTATAAGTATATTTTAATAACCTTGAATCATGAAAAATATCGATGACACAATTCAGGAAAGAAGTCAACGATAAACCTACGTACCATTAATTCAGAATTGTGATAATGATAAGATATCAATATTTATCATATTCCGCAGTTACTTGCAAATGTAAACAAAGAGTCGAGATAGCCTGAAAATACAGGAACTAGAACAGTTAAGTTCTATATTGATGCATAAAAGACTCGGTCTGTCTGGGTTAGTCTCAAAATCCCCTTTGAGTTTTTCCCTTTAAGTTTTTATTTCAAAATTTTTGAATCAAGGGGATCTTGAGACTAAAAGTCTCAAAATCCCCTTTGGGTAAAATTACACCGAAATAGTCGTATCTTAATTTTACTTTACCTACCTACTTTTTGAATTAAATACCTAGTCCACTGCTACTGAACTATCCATTTCAATGATCAAAATATTTTTTGTAGCAGTACCTACATAAAAATGGAACCTTAACCTCACCCTCCAGCATAGGTACTACTTGTCTTATAAATTATCAACCTAGTTAGCATGGAGTTCCGGAACAAAATGTACCTACTTAACTAGCATTCATAAAAATTTAGTTTTGTATTGATTTGGAGGAAATTTTAATAAAAGTACTAGGGTAGTAGAATAAAGTAAGATGTGGTTCTAATTAAAACTCACCTTTTGCAATCTATCTTTTCATTATTATTAGTAGTCCTTCCTGTTGGATAGTATTTCGCTTTCTTGTACTTAAGTACCTACCTAACTTTTGGTTTACCTCTTGACTAGTTCTGCTCTCCTGGTACTTTTCACAAAATCAACTGAATTATTTATTTCTTGACTGGTGGGTTAGTTGTGGTCTTAGTGTGACAATACATTTTAGTACCACTAAAATGTGCTATACGGGTCACATTCTAAATGAGGTTTTTTATATGAGATTTTTATTCTGACTACGGAAAGGAGATTCATTTCGTATTAAATATTTAACTGATGCAACTTCACAATACTAATACAGGTATGCATTATTTATAGCTGAAACTGTAACTGAAAACAAGATAAATATCTATTTAGTTAGGGTCCAAATGTTACGGAACGTGTGCGAGATTTTACGTTTTTTAACATAAGTCAGCTTATAATTACGACTAATACAGTATTTACAATATTTACAAAATACACATGAAACAGTTACAAACGATTTATAGATAGCTCAACTGATCCAAACTAGTACCAATCGGAACCGTAAGACTTTGGCTGCATTGCCGCGCTGAATAGCTTATTATATAGAGTGAAAAACAAATTTGTCCCAGATGTTTAGAAATAGTAAAATCACACACACGTTTCGTGATATTTGGACCCTAAATATATTTTTATCGCACATTTATTTGTACCAAAATTCACTTTCACATCAAGACCACAACCAGTTAAGAAATAAAAACTAATATAGTCAAAACACAAATATAAGATAACTCTTCTCGGATCAATTGAGATGGTTTTGTGAAAAGTACCAGGAGAGCAGAACCAGTCAAGAGGTAGACTAATCCTACTAATATTATAAATGCGAAAGTTTAGATTTTTAGATGTTTGGATTTTTAGATGTTTCAATCACGTCAAACCTACTGAACCAACTTGGATGAAACTTGGCATATATGTAGTTCGTAACCTGGATTAACACATAGGCTACTTTTTATCCCGAATAATTAACAGGATCTACAAGATAAAATGAACGAAAAGGATTAGCAGCGCCAATTAGCAAGAGGATTTCATTGTCATGTCATGTCACATCAGTTTGACAGGGCGTAGTACTACCTCTTTGGTCTAACGACTAGCGTTTGACATTCGAGTACGGGTTCGGTGTAATGTCAAGTTTCTCAATGTATCCGCTCGATATACGCACAGATAATATGATGTACACGGAAACGGTACTCGCGTACGAAGTCGCGGGCAACTGCTAGTTGCTAATAAGTACAAAACCAAGAAAGCAAAATACTATCCAACAGAATGAGCCCATCCTGTTGGATAGTATTTTGCTTTCTCGGTTTATTATTTATTACATTTAATAAATAGCTTTATTAGTAGCCACTAATAATAATGAAAAAATAGATTGCACAATGTTAGTTTTAATAATTAGAACCACCTCTTACTTTATTCTACTACCCTAGTACTGTTATTAAAATTTCCTCCAAATCAAGCCAAATCTTCATTTTTATGAATGCTAGTTTAGGTAGGTACAATCTTATAGGTTCCGGAACTCCATGCTATTACGGTGTAAATTTGCCAAAGGGGATTTTTTAAAGGGAAAAACTCAAAGGGGATTTTGAGACTAACCCGTCTGTCTGTCTCTACCACGATCTAAGTAAGTATACTTTGTATTTTCTATACTTATTTGTTTAACATGTTAGTCTAGTAGGTAGGTGTAGGTAGGTTATGTAGATAGGTACGTAACGTAACGTACATACGAGTCGTCAAGACAGCCGAGTGACATTGCTCACATACTTACGCGAGTATTTGAGGATAATAATATTATGTCCACGACGCGACAGTCGCGTGAAAATATCCGTGAGATGCTGCAGCTATGTCTATCTAGACTAGACCACATCCCACGCATAATGGGCCAACTTTGAGCCTAAATGCGGAAACGGGAGTCCCATCAATATCAAATACTAGACCACATCCTGTTGACACCAAATTTAGACGGTAGCCTGATTGAGGATGAACTTTTTGGTAGCTCTATCTTTTTGGCTGATAGGCCAATCGTTTAAACATAGGTAGAAATGGTAGATAGGTTTAAAATGTCTTCCTTATGGAGAAGTCCATCATAATATTTATTTGTAACATGTGAAATACATGTTTCAAATAATTATTAAGGTTTTCTGCTTCAAGTGCATAATTAAGTTATCCCTACGTTATCAAGTCACTTGCAAATTGCTACTTTATAATTGGTCGCCTTAGATGCAATCATAATACTATTTATTAGCAATTTATTTATTATAGTTATGCAATCTAAAAAAGTTTTTTTAGTGAGCAACTATACTTACCATGCTATGTTGCTGTGATGAAAGGATGTGGTCACTTTCGGTGTACCAGACATGTAAAATTTTAAAACCCACTAAACCGATGTTGTTCAAAGGCGCACACATAAGGAAATACAAACAGACACCTTACCCTAGTAAGTAGATATCTCAGCTTTATTGATTTTTGCTCGTCGTAAATCTATGAGTAACTTATAAAATGTAGGTAGCGATTTCCCAGTGAGTACTTATCGGTTTATAACGTTCACGATTGAGTTTGTTAGATTGGGAGGTCTAATTATAAAAATAATCTACTGGAGGGCGTAAGGATAAGATAGGTAGGTATTACTAGGCTTAATGAACTAAATCCACTAAACTGAAAACTTCAATTTAGAGATACCACTGAAACACTGAACATCCAGGAAATGAAGGTGGTGACGAACTATCGCGTAAAACTGCGTAAGTAAATTGCCAATTCTTAGTGAGTTGTGTGCAACCTATCATTGCTTCCTAGGAACTGTTAGCAGGCTTCAACTGGTAACAGTAGTAAATAGTAACCTTGGTTCTCGGTGTTCTGACTGTTCTCACAGGTTTCCAAAGATCAACGTCAAGTCAATACGCTCCTTATCAGCTAAATTTAGGTCGCAATGTATGCCAACGCCATTTATAAACAACAACACAAAGAAATAAAAGCGAAATGATTCACAAATAAATAAACATATAAATAAATATATTAATAACGCGGTCACATTTTCAACGTAATATTTATGATTTACAAAAATAGGCTAAATAGTTAACGAGTGGAAAAGTTCATGTACTTAAGTAGGTACTTACTTAATACATTTTGTAGACAAGACAACACATTACTAATGCGCAAGCAAACTAGGTCAACCCACTGTATAACTTGTATAATATGTGTGTAGGCAACCGACGCGCGAGGTCATTGACCGGGCGGTAAGGAGGTCAACGACCCCGGACCACACCCCCAGAATTTAGCAGGTAAAAAGATTGGGGTTGTTTCATCTCGTTTGGGCACTTTCATAAAGTTTTATGTCGGATTCAAAAGAACCTGTAACAAATTATGTAAAAACCTGAAATAAAGAATTTTGACTGTCACAAGTTCTTCATCAGAAAGTGTATTAAAATCAGTAGTAGATACAGTGCAACCATTAAAATTAGGTCACTTCTTCAAAAAACTTCTAATGATATAACAAAAACTACTATCTATTACCTACCACATATTACCAAATACATTATTATCAGTAGCTTAAAATGTAATTTCGGTCTCTCGTAAACAACACTGAATCTGCTACACATCACGTACGCACTACACACGGCCTCGTAGGTAACGTGCCTCAAATTAACCTTTAAGGATTTTTCCAATGAAATTATTGAGGAAAATGAGGAGTCAATTGAAATATGGAACAAAGATTGCAAACAAAGGATCATTTATATAAAAAGCCCTTCTTGCTTCCAAAATATTATGTTATGTAAAACAGTTATTGATTGGTCTATGAATGATTATTTATTTCAAATCAACACTTCTGGCACTTCTTTATTTGTTTGAGTGGCTACTCAAACAAATAAAGATGTCATAATCACAATCACAATCTTTGTCTCTTTGAAGTATCTGCGCAGAACCCATTTTTGGGTCGAACTAGAGGTAAGCGAATTATTCCACACCTGTTCTCCTGTATCCGCAATCGTTTGTTGTCCTACCTTCATGAGGGATAAAGAAAGATCCGCTGTGCGTACTGTACCTTCAACGCCGCGCCCGCCGTAGTCGGTCGATCGATACAATTTTAGGACAGCGTAAATTATTCACCACTGGCACAGAATCTACTGGTTTACTTTACACCCTTTTTAGTATTTACTTCTGAGATGCTTCTGAGGTATTACCATCGGAAACTGACAAATTACTCAAATTAATCAAACTGATAGTTTAGCTACAAACTGTAATTTTGACATCATTTTGATTTTAGTAAGTACTTATCAAATAAATAAATATTCATGGACTTTACACACAACGCCCTCTAGTCCAAAACTAAGCAAAGCTTGAGATATGAGAACTAGATGGCTGATAGAATACTTATATACTTTTTTTTTTTATTTAATCAAAGGATAGACAATCACAAATTCACAACATAAGGCAGAGAGCTGACTTACATACGTATAGCTACTAAAAACACTGGTTTCAGTCAGTACGATCAAGTACATCTAAAAGAAAAACAAATCTTTCGAACTTTGGACGAGATTAGTTATATGCATAATATGGAGTGTTTTAATAAAAAGTTGCTGTTCTATCAGTGGACAAAGGCCTAACCCTGGCCATTTGACTAAAAGACGACCAGCGCCCTTCCCGATTCTAACAGCTGGTCGAAACATCCTTTACCAAAATAGCTCTAACAAGACTAAAATAAAACTCAAATAGAAAAGCTGCCGATGATAATCAGAATGTTTTCAACCTTCAACGAACGACATACATACATAAATCTTTTCGTAGGTACAATTGATTATCAAAACTCTAGTTTGGTAAGTAAAGAAACATCTGAAAATACTGTAGGTATTCAATATTAGACTATTAGGCTCCAATATTAGGTTTCGTTTGTTACATAAAGACAATACAAGATTCACTAATAAAATAAATACGATAGTTTGAATATCAAGAATCAAAATTATCTAGAAATATTTAGATTTCCATAATACCCCCCTGTCTTATAAAAAGTTAGAGTTGACATTATGTCTGTCTGAATCTGAATCATGCTTACGTATGGTAATGGGGGGTTAATATAGATAGATAGATAGATAGATAGAAAATACTTTATTACACACCTTAACCTAGGGACTACTATAACATACAAAACAAAACTTAACTAATTACAAACTAAACTAATTAATTAGTATTATTATACTGTATCAAATATAATGAACTGTATCCTTCAAATCTAAATCTTTTTAGATAATTTTGATTCTATAAGTACCTAATTGTCTATGTTTTTATAAGATAGACTGGTAGTTTCTCCACTTTCATAAAAATATTGTTGATGATAAGTTGAAGTGTAGGTATATAGGTACCTACACCTTACATATCTTAGCCAATAAAACTGGGACACTCGACTGACATTATCATATCTTTATTGGTCACGTGCTCGAATCTTTCTTCGTCCTGCCTTTAAACAAGTTCGGACTAAAATACCTTTTCGTATTTGGCAACATATAGAGAAAACAACATTGCATGTAATCGTCAAAAACATAACAAATATTTAGGATCGATTGGAGCGAAAACATAGTGATGAAAAACTTTAACAATATTTTATAGGAAATGTATCGCAAACTCAAAAGTAGTAGGGATTCCCCGGTTCTGGCTCACCGTCTGGCTCGCTCAAACAGGTCATCACGATGCATGCCTCAAGTAAAAAAAAAAAAAAAAAAAAAAAAAAAAAAGTTTGGAGTCTTTTCCCACTAAATTGCACACGCTCTATCGATAGCGCTCATCCATTTATGCGTATCTTGCTCTGTTAAAAAGTTACAGTAACAGTGCTTGCGCTAATTACATGCTAATTACTCTTTGCCTAATTACTCTCCAAAATTGCATTGTTACCCTAGTTAGGTGATTAGATACGTTGCTCGAACATTGCATTGTTATCCTAATTAGGGATGGTATTACTAATAAAAGTAAACATCTTCCATTCTAGCTCACATTTTTATTTCCCTTATAACAGTAATCAAATAATTTATGCACAAACAAATCGTTATTCAGCTTACTGCTATCAAATAATTGTACAAAATCCATCATACTATTTCCGTGAAACTTGTAATATAAATATGTCAAACAATACTCTCCACAAACTGAAGTGAAGTCATGTTGTAGCCTGTACCTATTGAAATCCCACTGCCTGGTAGTCCTGTTCAAGAAACTTCTATGATTTCCCGTAGGTGGTCGACCATATGAATCAAAATACTGACCAACTCCATTTCTCTCTATGTGAATGGCTATCCAATGGGAGCCAGGTTCAGTGTCGAAGTCTAAATTACTTACTAAGTAAGTTGGAGTTTTAATATGTAAAGGTAACCTGTTTGCTGGATAAACATTATTTTGTAATGTAGGATGTATCGAATGCAAATATTTTTTAATTTCAATTGTGTTCATGGTAAAGTTGTGATACGATCTATTTTCAAATTAAAAATGTGTAACTAAACAAGCTGAACTTGTTTATAAAGTGTGGAAGGAAATAAAAGGATGTGCTGATGTTTTATTTATTTCATAATTATAACTAGGCATATACAATATCAACTTAACTACTATAGTCTACGGTGACATTACGGTTCTTATCTATTTCAATAACATTATCAAATTCTGCATAAACAATACAGTTAATTGTCTGAGTAAGTGTAGATTCAAATCGAACTTCTAATCTAACACTACCATGTTTTATAAGGTTCCAATGGGTATTTGAATTTGAACTGAGATCAGCTGTTAGATCAAACGCTAACAGACAGTATCCTTTTGCATATTGTTCTCTAGATATCCCATTACCTTCATTGAGAAAATGTATACCTGTCCCCGAAAAAAGTGTGTGATAGGCTGCAGTAAAAATATTACTCTCAAAAGATGGTTGCAAAGCTTTTGAAGGTATTTGCTGACCATCAATGTATAAACAAAATGTATTCAAATCATAGTTTTTAAAATTGAATGGGTTTTTTGTCAAAGTTCCATTAAATGCTGCATTGTTTACAAATCCAATAATACATCTTTTAGGGACTTGTCCCAGAAAAATATTATCGAGAGTTTTACCTTGAATACCTGAAGGTATGGTTAACACTTTGACTTCTGCTCGAGTAATAGGATATTTAGCTGTTGTAGAGGCTAACACTTTTTGATGGGCCAGTAATACAGTTGGATTGATTCGTGCTCTACGAACAATAAGAGTTGCATCTGTAATGCATACTTTTAATTTTAAATCTGTTGATGAAGCCATAAGATTGAATGTATCTCTGGATCGAACTAATTTTACACTCATTTCTACCCCATTAATTAAAAATTTTTCTTGGTTAAATATATCTCCATGAAGATGACCAATCATTTCTATTTCTTTACTTTCACATGCCAGCTCTTGTCTTTTAGTAAATCCCTCATTTTTTTCATCAGTTGAGTCCATTTTATCTGCTGTATCTTGATACCAAAGAGCACAAGTCAAATGAGAATCTTTGGCTGCAGGAGCATAGTTTAACAAAGTTTCTATGTAAGCACGATATGCATATGTATTGTTTGGAGGTGATACAAGCTTTTGATTCAAATAAACATCCAGTTGACTGAAGAGTGAATGAAGCCAATTATTAACAGGGGCTACAATGCTTGATGCTAATATTTTAGTCGAGTCCTGATTGAGTATTTTAGCTTTTATATGTATCAATGTGTGGGATAAATCAATATAGTCATCGCCTGTCCCAGGTACTTGAAACTCTATGGGACCATCATCAGCAAGAGATGAAATGGGTTTGTAGTGTATCCACAACCCACTTTCTATGCTGGTTTGCGTGGATGGTAAAGCGAACAAATCCAGCTCTGATTTTATACACTCACAAGAATGACTATGTAAAAATGACATCTTTATTTAATTTTACGCAAATATATCTTTTAAATTATTAGGTCTTGATTTTTTTGTAGCTTTCACTTTAGCAGTTGGTGGTAGACTGTAAGAAGATAGCCGCTTCCTTTTTGTTTTATACCCTGAGCCAGACATATTTAATCTATCTATTTTGTTATCTGCTTTCCTTTTCAGGTTTGTACTTGCTTCTTTAAGTCGAGATTTTATTGAATCCTCCATGGGGCGAGCGCTAACCATGTCTGATAGAAGACCGACGCCAGCATTTAAAGCCTCTTTACCTATAACTTTAGCACCACTAGAAAGTAATGGTAGAACAGATCTAAATAATCCACCTAAAAAACTACCGATGCCATGACCACGTTGATAGGGTGCTCCTTTATAAATCACTCCAATCCCAGAACCTGCTTGATGTGAGTAATAATGTTCATACGGACAAGTAATAATATCACGGGAATACATTATATTTTTTGGAAATGAAGCTTAACACACACTGTCCCGAACTGGAATGGTATTTTTTGGCCCGTGCTGGATCTTATATCTATTTCAATAGTATCAAACTCTCTACGCATAACAGGTAGGTAATGAGGAGGTGAAAAAACATGCATCTTATTTGCTCCATAAATATACTTCGCTGGATCCAATGGTATAATTCTCAATAAAGGTGTCATAACATCTCCCACTATCTGAGGTTCAACAATATCACAGTAAACAAATAATTGATACGGTAACCCTAAATGTAAATTTGCAGGGCATTTACCAAAACCATTACTTACAAGATTTCTGTTTGGCTCAAAGCCTAGTTGTAAGCCTAACTTAGGTGATAATATCAACGATTTAATAGATTCATCCATAATAGTGGCAGACACAAACTTTGATATTTCATCATACCGAAATTTAATTTTTTCCTTTATATTATTTAGCGCAGTTAAAATATGATTAATATTATCATAATTTGTTGCTGGAATGTGAGTTTTATAAAATACCATTGAAGCTTTTTCTTCATGAGGCATTAACATTAGTTTTGTTATATAAATTATATTTTCATGCTCTTGTACAGTGTACATCGTACAAGGGTATTGAAATTCAACAACTCCAACTGACCATTGTCCTTCAAGTTTTATAGATTTTGGTAATTTTGTTGAAAATTTTGTAGTCATATTGTCTGGAAAATATGCCATGGAACTATTACTAAGTAATGTTAAATAAAAACTTTCTTTCATCATATTTCTTTTAACTCAGATGCAGGAATCCAACTATTAAATTTATCTGGATAACCTTTCCACTTCACTAACACTTGCTTTCTGCTACCAGAATAGCGTGAACCAATTATTTTATCTATTTTATACTTTGAGGAGGGGTCATAAATTACTTTCTGTAATTCCTTTTCATAAAACGTTCCAACTATAGCTTCATGTTTTAAATCTTCTAGTGTATACACAACCAATGGAGATCGTTCTATTATTGAAGTTATCATAAATATTTCATCACTCCAGTTGGATTCATAACCTTTTTGAAATATATGCTTATACTTCGTTATTCTCACATAATCTCCAATGCGAAGTTTTGGAAAAGCTGTACTTGTGATATTTTGAACATTTTTTCTACTATACAAGTTATTCCATACAGTCATTATATTATTTGTATTTACATCACAAGGACACATCTTGATACTTGAATGATAACTATGGTTATATGCATATATTAGGTCTTGTAAAATATCAATGTATTTGTATGTATTTTTATGGGTAAAATAACGCCACATCCTCGTTTTAAGTGTTCTTTGAAATCTTTCAACAATGCTGGCTTTAATATCTGGATTATTTGTTGTATAGTAATTAATATTTTTCAACTTAAAAAATCTTTGAACATCTTTTGAAACAAACTCAGTTCCTTTGTCTGATTGTATATGAGTTGGTGTTGTATTAGCTTCATTAAATATGCTTTCAAAACATGTTTTAGTAGTTTCAGAATTTTTACTTTTCATAGGTCTGACATATGCATATTTGGTAAAGACATCAATAACACAAAGAATGTAATTAAAACCATTGTTATATTTTGAATAAGTTCTCATATCACTTAAGTCAGCCTGCCAAAGATCATTAAGATTAGATAAAATATATTTGTTTCGTGGAAATTTTCTGTGAACTGGTTTATGTAGTGTATATGTTTCCTGTGATTGTAACCATCTTTTAACATCTTCTCTATTCATTTTACCTTTCATAGCTTTGGTTAGTTTATCAATACTAGCATACCCGGCGGGGTGTGATGGGTTATAGTAGATGTTGTTTATTTCTAATAAGGACTCCATTTTTCCCAATCAATCCTCTGTTTAACTTTTCTAGAAACTGGAGTTGAAAACAGTTCTTCAACCTCTTCATGCGGTGAGTACTCCTTGAATTCGCTAACTTGAAGTTGGTTCATATAATCAAGTCTTTTTGAATTTCCAATGTAAATAAGCGGTGTTTTAATATCTTTCAATGCTTTTGCAAATTTTTCCCATCCTATTGGATCATTTCTTTTTAGCGGTCTCAAACAATCATTTATTAAGTCAACAATATTACTTCCAGAAATTTTATCTTTGTCTATAGTTACTGTACCATCATCATCCCAATTAATTTTGCTTTTATTCGAAGATATCAAATATAATAATCTCTCACCCTTCCTTATGTATGTTTTAGGTACTAAGCTGAGTATGTGCTTAGGAGAGTAAATCGAATTTCTATTCAAACTTGAATTTTTTTCTTGTTCATTGTCTTCGTTTGATGTCTGATCAGCAACTACTTCTTTCACATCGATATTTTTGTTTTTAGTATCCATCATGCCATCATCTGCTACTTCACCCCCTCTATCTGCTCTTGGAGTATTTGAAACTAAAGGTATTTCAAGAGGTTGACGTCCTTCTTCAGAAAAATGTAAGTATCGTTGCAAAATTTGTAAATATAATATACATTTTTTTCTATCGTCCATGTCACTTTTCAAAATGTTTTGCATTTCAGCATCTAATCGTGACATAGGGTTCTCAACAGAATCATGGTGATTCATTTTTTCTATAACGCTTGGATCAATTAATAACATTTTTTTAGCGTGTTCCATTTTTTAAACAATAGAGCCAACTAGTGCACTCAAAATCGATCCCAATATTATAGGTAAAAAAGATCCTCCTTCTTGAACTATTAAACGTTTACGAACTTGTTTATTACTTTTTCGCACTAGTTTGCGAAGTAGATTTTTATATTTTTCTAACTTTTTCTTTGCTTTTTCTTCAAGAGGTACTTTACCCTTTAAAACGTTATGAATGCATTCACAAATGCAATTAATTTCTTCTTCATCACATGATTTTAAAAGTGCTTTTTGATATTTTGGTTTGAGTGTATGCAAAGCATTGAGTAAATCTTTATGCGTCTTTAGTCTTTGATGCATTATTTATGAATGACAGAAATTTTATGATTCTTTGCATATTTAAATAGTTTTGTTGGAACATAAACAGTGCAATATCTATCTGAAGGAAATATTTTAGTTTTAAAACGACATATATCGCTAGTGTCTTGTTTCAAATCTATCATCAAATATCCATAAGCATCTTTAGTTGCATCCTTGTATGAATCTTCCATAAATTTTGTATTTTCTGGTGATACTTGTCGTGCTAAATATCTAATTTGAGTTTTATCACGAGGATTTTTAAAATAGATGATATAACCAGAGTTTAAAGATATATCTCTCTGACCTTTACCTTGATGAAATAAGTTTTGTGTTATATAAAAAACACTTAAGTTTCTATGATGACTACCTTTTGTAAATATATCAACAATGCGCCCATCGCATTCTCTCATAAGATCATCAATGATTACTAGTTGTGCATCCTTTCCATCAAACATGCTGAGATCTGGTATTCCTTGACAATAATTTATATTTTTGAGGTTATACAATGGTTGCATTTCGTCAAAACACCAAGTAATTTGAATAAATTCGACACTACAAATGTCTTTCACATACTTAATAAAATTTGTTACAAAATTAGATTTTCCACATCCACTTGGACCGGCTACTATTGCCGTAAATGGATGAATAAAATGAAACATTTTTTTACTGAGGTGTTGATTGTGAGAGGTTTGTGAAAATAATGAGACAATGGTTTGAATATCAATTATTTATATTTTATTAATAAGCAGCATACAATATACAAATATAGTTGATTTAAATTAGTTTATTCACAAAGAAAGTTACTACTAATACAGTATTTACAATATTTACAAAATACACATGAAACAGTTGAGCTATATAGTTATAATCTAGTTCTTATTCTAATCAAGTTTATTATATGACAAAATTATAAAATTAATGGGTTACAATTAACTTCTTAGTTACTAGTACTAACATAATGATATTACATATTAAACTATAATTTACATTAGATACCTTATCGTAATTTATAATGCCCCCAAGCTAATGTGTCAACATTATTTGGTAAAATAAATCGTTTGCTGTCATTAAAAGACAAACATATTTTGTTTACTTGCTGAGTAAATATTTTGTGCTTAAGTGATTTAAATAGGACCATGGTACCATATTGAACATTTTTATCGAATAGACATGATTTATAATTTTCCATATTCATATTTTTTGTGACACATTTCTTTACACCTTTAGCCTTCGAAATAAATTTACTTTCGACATCCAATGCATACATTTTAGATCTTAATCCAACGAATTCCCGAAATATTTTTCCATTATTTTCGTCTTTGAAAAAACCTAACTTTTTTTTGTTTATTTTTGGATAGCCAAATATGTTGTCATCTGGGTAATCAGATGTGTCAAACTTTGAAGAGAGATCTGGTTTAATATCTTCATAAAAGTTATTTGTGAAAACATGATATATCAAACTATCAGTATCAGTGTAAAGTAACTTAATGTTATTGTTAAACTTCTTAAGCATAAAATTATAGTGAAAGTCATACATTAGAGTCTTTGAAATATCCAAGATGCAAAAACCTAAGTAAATGGGTTTGTTATGAAATAATTTCATTTTTCTTAACTGAACTGCAACTAAATTCTCTCCAAATGTAGATGAACTATGAAATTCCGGTTTTGCCACAAAATCTTGTACACCAAGAATTTTACCTCTATTTTCCCAATGTGTTAATAGTTTAACGTTTACCCTCTTTTCAATATTTTCCATCGTCTTTCCAAATACAGAATTATTCATTAATTTGTAAAAATCTTTTTCAAAATCAGATTTAGCAGATGTTCGTAAAGTTGTGTTTAAATCTATGTAATCTTTTAACCAAGGACGTTGTTTGAATTTTAAAATCCTATGAACTTTGATTAGTTTCATACCCATCTCAATGCATTGCTTTAAATTTCTATAGTGAATTTTATATTTAGTTTTATTATTAAGGTTTGGCACTAATTTGATATCTTTAGAATTTCCAATTTTGATGTTTTCGGGACACAAAGGTAAATCTGAATGCAAATCATGAAGTTCGACAGGGTACTCTAAATCTACTTCTAAAATAAAACCGTATTCTGCATTTTCAGATACATCAAAGTTAGTATCAACATTTACCCATTCAAAACCACCAACTGGAAGACATTGAGACATAGCCCAACCGTAAAGATTATTCGCGTCCAAATAAGTTAAATATGATTTTAACTTATCTTTATCATAATCTTCCATATACTCATTATTAGCTTTTGCATGGCGATTACTACACTGTGATACACCCCCTCGTATACCAGCCTTAATAAAAGCAACCTTCTCAAAATCCGTTAATAGTTCTAACTCTATTTTAGTGAATTTTAACATAGCATCCCAACTTAACCCAGGTGCTGTATAGTAATGAGCTGGATCCAAACCATACGTTTTTAAACATAAAGTTCTAAAACTTTCAAAAACATCTGTTAACAATAAAACATCAGTTTTGAGATATAGATTAGAATAGTCTAACATAGTGCGACATTGGAAATGCTGCCAGATATCTTTGGCATGATTGTAATCATCATCTGATACATGAGAATCAGACAGTGAGCTATAAAACTGATCTTGGTTAGGTAGTTCTGTTTTTTTCAAACTGTCTTCAGATGACATGAATTCGTATGGGTATATACCTTTCTTTCGAAGGCGAATAAAATCTTCATTTTTCGGAAAGTTCTGTTTTAAAGTCTTAAATTCCTCATTGCATAAGTTTTTTGCTAGCTGATCGAGACTACACGATAAAAATTTCAAGGAATCTACAAACCTCAAGCTGATTTTTTGATTATTAACATTAATAGTTTTTGAAAATGAAATGTATTTTTCTTTGGTTTGGGGGATAACATCAATTTCACCTTCAACAAAATTTAACGCGTGAACTATGAAATGAGCGTCATAATTGCTTAGGTTGTGAAAGAAAACTGGAATATGACGCGGTGATCGAAACTTTGTTACGCATACTTCATGTGCAACACCTCTAAAACAACCAGTTTGCCAATCATAATCGATAGTACTTTCAGCATCTAAATTACTCTCACAAATATGACATATTGTTGCAATTAAAATTTCATTTTCCTCATTAACTGTCAATGGTTTAGGACAAACTTGAAAACTGTTTCTCCTACATATATTTTTTAAATCTTCATGCAAACGATTCATGAATTCTTGTGCACAATTTTTACCGCTATAAGTCTCATATTTTGATAATGTATCATCATATGAACATTTGATATAGTAACCAAAGCTATATGGTTCGTGTTCATGAGTATTGCTTGTATACGGTTTTGATGGATTGTTAAAACATGAATTAATCGGGTTCAGAAAAGCTTCAAAATCAGCATATATAACAAACGGTATTTTTAACTTCTTGTTGTATTTATCAAACTTTAATTTATCATTAGACATTGGTCGACCATACCAATCTTTTAACGTTTTGCAACCATTTGGTAATTCTGTGGCAATGTGGGTGCAGTCATGCTGTTGATGATCAGTTAACCTTTGGTTTGTAGGAAAGTGTAATAAACACCCGTCACAAATATGAACTGCATGGTCTTGATTGGAAATTTGTTTACTTACGAGGCGCGACATGTTTTTAATGTAACAATAATGATTGTTCGCTCCGTTTGAAATCAGTAATAAATTGACGTGCACATCTTTACGAAATTTGGTTAAAAATAATGGTCCGACTACACTATGACACTTTTTATCTTTGTTAAACTCTAAACCAAATACATTGATGCTAATATTGTTCAGTTTTTCAACTTTTGATATATCAGACAGCTTTACAGGAAAACGTACTCCATCAAATTTTAGTTTATCAGAGTTCATAGTGTAAGATGATACTCGATCTGCATTTTTGTTCACTGGGTACAAAGCAGAAAGCAATGCCCACTTAAAACATAAATTATCAGCATTTTTAACGTTAACTATAGCTTTTTTTGTTCTAATATCTTTTGGCAACTCAATGTATGAAGTACCACGTAGTGGATTAAATTTATTTACATTCATGTCAATCGCTCTTATTTCTTTAAGAGTCCAACCACTATCTTTTTTCTCAAAAGAACTGATTTTACTTGCGATAGTATCACACAAAGATGAGAACAAAATATTTAGATCATCCCCTCGAAAAACGATGTAATTATACGTTTGGAAATCAAATGTTTGAAATGAATCTTCTTTAGTTTGCTGAATGAAATCCGCGTGCAGAACAAAGTTAACTTTAAAAATTGTATGCTGCTGAATTGATTCTTCAATTAATAACAAAATGTCATTTTTTATGGAATTCATAAATAATTCTGGTGTTTCAAAATTTTTCGTAGTTTGTTTATTTTTACCATGAATCTTATAAGAAATTATTCTTTGACCAAAAGCTGATTCAACTATTGATACATTTTGTAAAGAGCTGTGAACTTTTTCAAGTTTCATTTTATGGAGATTACTTCTCAAATGATTTGCAAAATACCTCCGTTTAACTGCAACATGACAAGTGCTACATGTCATCATAGCACCATTATCTTCATTGTCATTGATAGATTCAGTTGTTGGTTCTCCGTTTACATTGCTCGATTCTGCTGCATTAACAGTTGGTTCATCTCCATATCGTGCTCGTTTCACATTGATGTTGTCATTTTCAGTGTTATGCACCCTCTTAAGAGCTCCACCAACTTGTTGTCTACAAAAATAAAAACATTATAAGACACAATCCTGGTTTTAAATGAAACAAAATATAAAAGCGTTGCAGTAGTTATGGATATTACTTACATTATATTTTCTTCAACAACAGCGCATGCATCGTACATTTCCTCAACGTATTCGTCATCAAATAGTAGACAATTTTCTTCATGAACACATAGATTGTATAAGGCCTCTTTGTTTCCATCTTCAAATGCCATACATTCATCTAATTTTTCACATAACCTTTCTTCGATTTGAGAATCAGTATTGAAAAAGACACTAACACAGTTCACACCATTAGTTGACATTTTGCTCAAGATTATAATTATCAGAGTAACTAGTTGAAAATTTAAAACTGAACTGATGCTTCTGGCGTGTTTGTATGGACTATTTATATTAGAGCAGGTAACATTCAAAAAGTACCCTAGCTGGTGACATTCATTGTTTCATGTGATTATCTAATGAACACTAATAAAAAGTTATTGGTTAGGTACTTAAAAACATTTATTTTTAGCAACTTATAAATAATTTTAAATTACCTATTAATTGTTAAAATGATATTTTTTACAAGTTGGAACCGTGGTTATTTCCTTAGTTACATTAAAAATTGTTTTTTTAACACATTCATAAATTTTATTATCTTCGTTTGCGAAATATTTTACTCTGTAGCTCGCATGTTTCCATTGTTCGTTGGGTGCAAATTTATTGATTTTATGCATGTTATAAACTTCAATTTTTATCATGTAATTTGATCCAGACCCATCATCATCATTAGTTGATAGAAAAACATTACCACCTTCCCGGTGGGCATGTGAAACTGTGGATGATAATTTCTTCTTTTTGGTTTTTGACACTTCAAACATTGCATCCAAGCTTTCACTCGATGCTTTTCTTTTTAATGAATTTTGGGGCAGTCGATCTTTAACAATTTTTAGCTCGTTTGTATCTTCATCGTCTGATAAAGAAGCATAATAATACTGTTTAAAAGTATTTTCTTCAAAGGAGTTCTGCAAAGTTAATATTATAAAAATTAAAAAATTTGAAATGATAACTATGATTTATACACAATTAGATTGTGTTGAAAATAGCTTACCTCCATTGTTCTCTGTAGATCACTTTTAACACGAAATTCACTAAGTTCAATGTAAAGACTCACAAATTCACAATGCACAATGCACAAGCAAAGAAATGTCCAGCTTATAAACCCAGGGTTTCAACACTATCAAGACCATTAGTAATTACTCCTACTTAACGAGACCATTAGTAATTACTCCTACTTAACTTAATGCAAACACTATCAAGACCATTAGTAATTACTCCTACTTAACGAGACCATTAGTAATTACTCCTACTTAACGTAATGCAATCACATTTCTTATATTACCCGTTTGTTTCAACACTATCAAGACCATTAGTAATTACTCCTACTTAACGTAATAAATTGATGGTCAGCAAATACCTTCAAAAGCTTTGCAACCATCTTTTGAGAGTAATATTTTTACTGCAGCCTATCACACACTTTTTTCGGGGACAGGTATACATTTTCTCAATGAAGGTAATGGGATATCTAGAGAACAATATGCAAAAGGATACTGTCTGTTAGCGTTTGATCTAACAGCTGATCTCAGTTCAAATTCAAATACCCATTGGAACCTTATAAAACATGGTAGTGTTAGATTAGAAGTTCGATTTGAATCTACACTTACTCAGACAATTAACTGTATTGTTTATGCAGAATTTGATAATGTTATTGAAATAGATAAGAACCGTAATGTCACCGTAGACTATAGTAGTTAAGTTGATATTGTATATGCCTAGTTATAATTATGAAATAAATAAAACATCAGCACATCCTTTTATTTCCTTCCACACTTTATAAACAAGTTCAGCTTGTTTAGTTACACATTTTTAATTTGAAAATAGATCGTATCACAACTTTACCATGAACACAATTGAAATTAAAAAATATTTGCATTCGATACATCCTACATTACAAAATAATGTTTATCCAGCAAACAGGTTACCTTTACATATTAAAACTCCAACTTACTTAGTAAGTAATTTAGACTTCGACACTGAACCTGGCTCCCATTGGATAGCCATTCACATAGAGAGAAATGGAGTTGGTCAGTATTTTGATTCATATGGTCGACCACCTACGGGAAATCATAGAAGTTTCTTGAACAGGACTACCAGGCAGTGGGATTTCAATAGGTACAGGCTACAACATGACTTCACTTCAGTTTGTGGAGAGTATTGTTTGACATATTTATATTACAAGTTTCACGGAAATAGTATGATGGATTTTGTACAATTATTTGATAGCAGTAAGCTGAATAACGATTTGTTTGTGCATAAATTATTTGATTACTGTTATAAGGGAAATAAAAATGTGAGCTAGAATGGAAGATGTTTACTTTTATTAGTAATACCATCCCTAATTAGGATAACAATGCAATGTTCGAGCAACGTATCTAATCACCTAACTAGGGTAACAATGCAATTTTGGAGAGTAATTAGGCAAAGAGTAATTAGCATGTAATTAGCGCAAGCACTGTTACTGTAACTTTTTAACAGAGCAAGATACGCATAAATGGATGAGCGCTATCGATAGAGCGTGTGCAATTTAGTGGGAAAAGACTCCAAACTTTTTTTTTTTTTTTTTTTTTTTTTTACTTGAGGCATGCATCGTGATGACCTGTTTGAGCGAGCCAGACGGTGAGCCAGAACCGGGGAATCCCTACTACTCTCAAATAAACTTCATCACTATATATAATAATAATATACATACAGTCAACAGGTAAGTATATATTATTATGTATTTATACAGTGCACGTAATTAGAATGTAGAAAGATAACAAAGTATGAATAAATATTATGTTATGGGCCAAGTCTATTGCCGTGACGTACATGTGGTCTGTTGACGGGAACGCTAGATATAAAACTTAGATAAGTAAGTAATATTATTCCGTATTTACAATATAAACACCACAATTATTCATCACGTAATCTTGACGACTGATGAACCTAACAAATGTTTTTTCAAGAATTTAGCTTGCTTGGTACAGTCGGCTACACATATCAACGGTTCGAACTTTTAACTATTATAATTATCCAGGTTGATGTGTAGCCGACTGTAGGTACCTATATTTTTACTGTATCTACCTAATTGTAATAAATTGCTTCCGTTTTCCGTTTGAAATTAATATTTTACACAAAAAATATGAAACTGCTTAATTTATGGGTGTTTTTAATGTATTTATGAGAACAAAGATCTACTTTACAGTTCACATCTCACATTAGTTAAATAGAGCTTGCGTAGGCGCAGATGCGGGATCTATTTATGGGACTATCTAATATCTTGCACATGTGGTACTGAATGGTTATATTGATGTTTGCAACTTTACTGATTTTATTACCAGTAAAATTTATCATTTCAAGGACTCAAAATAGCTTTTTAGTCACACTAGTCGAAGCACTTAGTCACTGTATTTTTACGTTTTTTTAAACTGGGTTTTGCGAATCTTCCAAAAATCCTAATACTTATGAACTAACTAAGGACTAAAAGAACCATAATAATATTGAAATGGTGAATTCTAAAAGCAAAATATATTTATTGACTGTTATTCTTCTAACAAGGTTTCAATATAAGTAAGTGGTAGTTTAAAATCCTTAGCTTATAGTTTGCCTTAAAATATATTTGAATCAGAGAAAAATCTAGATAACTAGAACAGTCGCATCTTTGTTTTATCACTCTGATTATCAGCTCCAATCAATTTTCAATAATAAAATAAGCAACCCCTTTGAAGTCTCCCAGTATCATTTGACAGAGTGTACCTATGGATTTCTACCTCATTGCATTGCATTGCATCAGATAGTTAGGGTAGGACTCATACCTTCGTGTAAAAAGTTACCATTACCAAAACCACATTACAAAATTTCATCATACGTTACAGAAACATGTTCAAACTTGAACCACGTCTCATCATCCCCTTTCTGTTTCTTTTTTTGTATTTCTGACGACATTCCTCAATCGTATATCCTTTGCTCAATCTATGAAGTAGGTAAGAACCAGGTTATATCTCAAGGTATCTAACCAACTCAATTTGTTCCGTCTACGATCACCTGACTCAACAAAACACGCCTTAGGTAAATAGTCATCGATGTATGATGGTGAATCACTTGACTCCTAGCTAGTAGCTACATGTTTTTTTTTTGAAAGTTACTCATTTTCCCTTAAGGCTGAAACTAACCTCTGCAATTCTGAGTCAGATTTTTCATGATAAAAATGATGATGTTGGTTCTAAATGTGTTGAAGAGTAAACTTTTTGGCATCGGTCGTTGTTCGTACGCTAACTATAATTTTTGAAGTGTACCTATGTTTCAACTTCGTTCATATTATTGCCTCTTACACCACAATTTGATTCATAAGTAAATGTGTGATCATTGTTAGGTATCTACTTAGTTACTTGCCGTCAGTCAGAGGCACGTATAAATATTAATAAGATAAGATAATGTTTATTTTCGAAAAATAAATTAAATATTACATTGCCACATACAGCCGAATTTCACAAATTTTTTGTGTATATCAAATATATATTTTTGTGTTTAGGATGCGTGTTACAACCTCCAGCTTCTGCCACCAATAATACAAAATAACATAGTCTAGTTAATTTTCTAATTCAATGTTTAAATATCAAATCATTTATGAAGAATCTATTTATTTATGTTTTATAATTAATTCTATTATTTTGGTACAAAGTAACTCTATTTCTGCATAATTGTCTAGTACGATTTATTTTTCTTAAGCTGGCAACTGGTTGTAAACGGTAGAATCAGGTAGAATAGAAATGGTGAGGGTAGGGTGGAATGATGTTAATTATTATCGACATCTTGTAGAGAAATAAACACAATCTTGGAATTTATCTGCGTATTGCTCTTCATCGCCACTGACTCCAACTCCTTCGTCGTTTCACCTCAGAAGTGGGATGAATGATGGAGAAAATGCTGGGTCCATATCGCCACGGATTAGGAGATAGAAGAAAAAGGACTTCAAGTGAATCGTCTGCAAGTGAAGAAACCACCCAAAATACTGAAGATTTTTTTTCTCAACCTGACGAAGAAACTAAACCATTCAAAAAACGAAGAGTCACACATCTCGATGCTGAAATCATTCCGAAATTCGACCCAGGGAAGAAAACAACAAATGTAAAGGGGTGGCTGAACAAAATAGATCAGCTTGGAGATATGTATGAATGGGACCAACGTGATCGTATTTTCATCATGCAAATTCGTCTTCGTGGTGCTGCTAGAGAATGGTACGATGACTTAGAAGATTATGCAGCCACTTGGACCCAGTGGAAAGAAAACCTATCACGCGCATTCCCACGCTCCACAGACTATGTTGATCGACTGGAAGATATGCTTGCTCGTAACAAAGAGAATGAGGAAACCATGACGAAATACTTCCACGAGAAGATGTCACTTCTAAAAAAGTGCAGCTTAGAAGGTGACGCTGCTACATCTTGTCTGATACGAGGGCTACCGGCTGAACTACGAGCGAACGCGAAGGCCTACAGCTGTGAAAGTCCAGAAGAACTTTACTATGGATTTTTGTCTTCGTTGGAAAACTATAAGAAAGTTAACGTTCAAGCTGCAGAAACGAAATCAACTTGGCACCGAGGATCAACTATGCCGAAAATATGTTTCAACTGCCGCAAGACGGGACATGAGGCTCGGGACTGTCGCCTCACTAGCTGTCACATCTGCCAACGTCTGGGTCATGCCGCCACTGCCTGCTGGTATGCCGCTACTACATCCGGCACCGGATCCGGATCACGGGAGGTCCCAACATCCCAACCGCAACGCAATATTCAACAGGTACGACAGGTTTCTTGCATCCCATACGAAATTTTGTTCGATAACTATATGAAACGTGTCACAATTAATGACATCGCGGCGATTGCTTATATTGACACTGGTAGTAAAGTAAATATCATTAGGTCACGAACTGTCGAAGTCTTACAACTTCAGGTTTCTCGTTCAAATGTACTAATGAGAGATTTCGGTGGCTCTCAAATTGTGTCCCTCGGTAGAGTACAACTCCACCTTCATATTGATGACGTGCATCTTGAAAGCTACGCAGAGATAACTGAAGTGGATCTGAGGAACATCGATATAATCGTAGGTCAACCAGTTATCAACCATGCAAGTGTGACTCTTATTGCTAATTCTAAATTAGTTAGGTTGGTTGCTAGTAGTGATGAACAAAACTTGATCCATGAATTATCAAATATAAAACTGACGGACAAGATGTTCATTATAACCAAAATAATTAGCATAATTTTTAACCTTAATTGCATATTTCATATCTTTTCTACAACTTCGTATTAATATTTCGTTAAAAAAAAAAGTATATCAAGCTTCCTGCATGTTCTTGAGTAATTTCTACCAAAATATGATAGGATCCAACACGGTGACAATAAAACCATCGTAGGAATCACCGGTTGACAGCGTACTGCATTGCATACCTATTATGACTATGGAGTTCAGACTGGGTAGGTGTTCAACCTCATTGGTGGCTCCAACAAAGCAAAGCGATAAGAACAAACTGCTTTTTACTTACAAATTATTTTTTGAAAATACCCAAATACGAACTTAAGGCTAAATTAAACTTATCCACGGCTAAAGTGTATACATTTTCCGAATGGAATACAGTACTTTTGATTCTGTCCACTCGGGCCCAGCGTCCTAAGGCTGCTTAGAGGTTTCCTTTGCCACCGGGAGCTACCTGTGATATACATGCGCAAGCGACACAAGATATTGACTCGGATAGTGTACTTATACCGCGACCCATTGTTCATAGTCTGGGAAAAGAGTCTTATTTCTTACCACGGTCAATTTTGACAAACAAAAATCTATGTTTGCAAATTACGAACTTGGGTGATTATTACTTGTGTTGGACTGCAGGTAGACTTCTTACTCGAGCAGAATTTTACAAAAAGTCGGATGTTTTTAAGGTTTCAGGTGAATGCGACCCATGATACATTGAGCAGTAATAAAATACAAAATAACTTGATTGATGATGCAGAAGTAGATAACGGGGATATCGAAGAACAACATAATAAACAATTACTGAATTTGTTAAATAAATATAAAGAGTCATTTGCTGAGTGTAGTAGTGAGCTTGGGTGCACAAGTTTAATTAAAACGCACATCTCAACAACCACTGATGTGCCTGCTTTTAGCAAACTCTACAGGCTGTCGTATAAGGAAACAGAAATTGTTGAGCAAAAAGTAAATGAACTTATTTCTGTCGGTATAGTTAGAGAGTCCAACTTTGAATATGCCAGTCCTGTGATATTGGTTAGGAATAAAGGAGGAGATTATCGACTATGCATTGACTACCGCGCACTCAATGCCCACACAATTAAATACCGTTTTCCTTTACCCCGCATTGATGATCAAATCAATCGCCTGTCTGGAAAATTATATTTTACAGCCTTAGACTTGGCGCATTACTTTGCAGCTTCAAGACGAACATACTCAGAGTATTGTTAGGCAGTTAGACGAGAAAACAAATAATCCGGATATCATAAACAATTATGAAGTGGTTGATGGATGCTTATTTCGCAAGACAATACGTGGAAATAGGTTTGTCATACCTAAACTATCAAAGTGGAGGTTGCTACAAAAATACCATGACCGTGTGGGTCACCTGGGGTTTGACAAGTGTGAAAAGGCCATAAAGACTCAGTTTTGGTTCAAAGGTATGACTAGGTTTATACGAAAATATATAAACGCTTGCTTACAATGCGCCTATGCTAAAGGTAATTATGGTAAATTAGAAGGCGAGCTACACCCCATTGAAAAACCGCAAATACCAATGCACCTATTCACGCCGACCATTTAGGCCCATTCTTAAAAACACGCAAGGGTAACAATCACCAAGATATGATGAACCAGTTAGAAGAACGTAGACAAAATGCTAAAGTGCGAATTGATAAATATTTGACAGTCATGAAAAGTAGGTACGATAAAAAACATATAAGTTGTAGAAAGTACAAAGTCGGTGAATTAGTACTGTGGAAAATAAAGATATTGTAAAGAATAATAGAGTTATAATTACAATTAAGTAACTCAAATATCATTAAAATAATATATACATAAAATCAAAAGTAGGTCTGTTTAATAATATCTAGTACCTACCTATATCTACTGGTTCTAGATCTGTGTGCCATATAAAACTACTGATAAATAAGTTAAATTCAATATCTAAGCAACTATGCTAGATCTGTGTGTCATATAAAACTTCAAATAAACAAGTTAAATTAATAATATCTGAGCAACTATGCTAGATCTGTGTGTCATATAAAACTTCAAATAAACAAGTTAAATTAATAATATCTGAGCAACTATGCTAGATCTGTGTGTCATATAAAACTTCAAATAAACAAGTTAAATTAATAATATCTGAGCAACTATGCTAGATCTGTGTGTCATATAAAACTTCAAATAAATAAGTTAAATTAATAATATCTGAGCAACTATGCTAGATCTGTGTGTCATATAAAACTTCAAATAAATAAGTTAAATTAATAATATCTGAGCAACTATGCTAGATCTGTGTGTCATATAAAACTTCAAATAAATAAGTTAAATTAATAATATCTGCTAGATCTGTGTGAAGAATAAAATCTTTATATCTGTGTGATAGCTGATGATGATGAGTGTAGCTGCTAGTAATACAAGTTAGATTATCAATATCTAGTCAACGTTATAGATCTGTATGATAAATATAACTGCTTTTGGCCAAATTACATAAATAATCCAGTAACCTGTTATAGGAACATATCATCAATATTTACATTGGAGATCACTTTAACTATTTTCTTTTGTTTGTTATTATATTTTATATCATAATTTTCTTTGTGAATAAAGTCTCTTTAACTTAGAAATTATATATCTGACAAAAACAAGCTACCGCTCTGTATTATTTTGTTTCAGGCGTCGAGAGGGGCATCGTTCAACTTTCAAGATGGTCGTGGGCCACGACCGATGCAGGATGGCCGAATGTTACAACCTCCAGCTTCTGCCACCAATAATACAAAATAACATAGTCTAGTTAATTTTCTAATTCAATGTTTAAATATCAAATCATTTATGAAGAATCTATTTATTTATGTTTTATAATTAATTCTATTATTTTGGTACAAAGTAACTCCTGCATAATTGTCTAGTACGATTTATTTTTCTTAAGCTGGCAACTGGTTGTAAACGGTAGAATCAGGTAGAATAGAAATGGTGAGGGTAGGGTGGAATGATGTTAATTATTATCGACATCTTGTAGAGAAATAAACACAATCTTGGAATTTATCTGCGTATTGCTCTTCATCGCCACTGACTCCAACTCCTTCGTCGTTTCATGCGGCCGGACCGGAAGAATCTAGGCTATTCCGTCATAGGCCGAAAAACCGTATCACTGACGTATTCAGGAAATATTCGCAATGCGTCCTGTAATTCGGCCCAAAATACTATTCTAATCGTAGCTTCTAGAACAGTTACTTCTGTATTCGGATCAGGGACATTTCATTTCTAAATCCTATAAACCCGCACGCACTCTATTGCAGGCGTTATCACCCCGGGTCGAAAATCTTTTGCTTTATCAAAATGTTAATGTTTCTTTTCTATTGATTCATGGTTTGTCTCGCTTTCATTATCTAAAACCCAGAATCCTATTATTATTTCTGATGATTTCATAAGCTCTCTCGTTATTTATTTCATTCTACGCACAAAGATCACGTTTCTTTAGTTTTTTTGCATATAACTAAGCATCTATTCTAACTACTCGTTAAGGCAGCAATTGCAATTAATTCTTACGCAACGATGTTGCAAATAATACATTTGACCACGCGGTGGTAGATTAGCAAGTGGTTGGAGACTTGCCAGCAGCTTTCGCTCCGGTCATCCGCAAGTCCGCAACAGGGCTGGAATGACGCGTAATGTCTAGTGTGTAAGCTGCTATGCTACTATCAAAGTTGGAATTGAAATTATTTACTGTGGGTTGAGTTAAGGTGGTAGGTACTGGGGATAGTAGTGGTTTCAAAGTTATTAATGGTGTTTTGCTCAGGGTTTTACGTGAACTTTGGGGAATTCACCAATACAGCTATATCCTCCACTTCAGCCGGTTTTCTTTTTCTCCATGTAGCTTTATGTACCTTTTTAATTTTAACACGAATATTGGGGGGCGGCTCAGATTACCAAAGTTCAATACCTATTCGTAGGGGTACTATAATAAATGCGACCTAATTTTTTTTCCATCTGCATTATCTACCAACATGTAAAATTAAACTTTCGCCGTAACAAGGTTTATGTAATCACCGCGTGCTTTTACCAAGAAATGTAGGTACCTAGCTGACGAGCTCACAAAAATACAGATGATCCTCCTGTTTTAAGTACAATGCTCTTAGAAATCGTTAACCGAGATTAGTGATCGCATTTGGCACATGTCAGCGTAGTTTTCTACCTACTACAACTGCAATGAATGCAGGTTTTCCCGAAGGCGTAGGCAGACCGTGGCTCGCCTCGGCTGGTGGGCATTAACGTGACGGCTAACGAACTTGCTCTCAGCCATTGATATTTTGCCAAAACTTTTGCTATCACACAAAAAAACTGTAGTGACTCTAGTCATAGAGATTTGACAGGCGTCACAGCTCAGTCGGTAATAGCTCTGCCTTCCGTGCTGTGGCTCGTGGGTTCGATCCCCACCAAGAACAAACATTTGTGCGTGGAAAACATAGATGTTTGTTCTATGTCTGGGTGTTAGTATGTATTATAAGTATGTATTTACAAAAAAAAAAGTATATAAGTATTCTATCAGCCATCTGGTTCTCATATTACAAGCATTGCTTAGTTTGGGACTAGAGGGTGTTGTGTGAAATGTCCCTGAATATTTATTTATATTTATAGAATAAGGTTAGAAACACCAAATTAGTTTTACTGAAAAACATTCAACAAATACATTGGCAAGATGCTCCAAGTAGAAGAAAAAGAGAGAATTCTATGTAGACTTGATGAATTCTTAATAGAACGAGATATAAGTGATTTAAATTCAGTCGGACGGCATTGATGAAAAATAACTTAGGCTAGATTTTACTTATCATCATTCACCACTCAGGAAAGTCTTAGAGAACACTCCTACTGAGGAAGATCAGAAACAAAACAGGTGTGAACTATGTACCTAAGTAAGCAAAAAACTGCGCACTCTGACATTTTATCTATTCAAACCAAACATGCAATGAAACTATCAATAATAGCCACAATCTTGTAATAACCAATAATAAACGAGTTATGTGGCTAGAATTAAATAAATTGATAAAAACCGTCTGGTCTAGGTATTATTATCAACTGGTCATTAATTAGCATAGCTACTCGCGAACTGCGCAGTTGCTGCTGAGGAAGGAAAACAATTTAAATACAATTAAACCTATTATAATTTCCACTTAATTTCTTGCATATAGAAGCGATCTCAAAAGTCCAAACTCAAGGTTTGCCAAAGGGCAATGGAGCGAAGCGTGCTTGGAGTCAAGAGGACTGATAGAGTCCGTAACACCACTCTTCGCTCAAAATCAAAAACTGGCATTGCCGACGTAGGGAACAAAGCTGCCAGGTTGAAGTGGGATTGGGCGGGCCACGTCAGACGTATGCACAGGGATCGATGGGCGACAATTATCACGCAGTGGGTGCCTGAAGACGGCACCCACTCCCACTGCACAAGAAAAAAAGAAGCGATATGAAATTTAT